>WBMY01003423.1:1770626-1915713 GCA_013397315.1 Donacobius atricapilla
CTATTTTATAAGTGGTACTGACCTAGAGTTTTGATTTTCTGTTTCTTCACGTTGTTTTGTGGAAAAGTAAACTGTTGGTACAGGGAAGGGGAGTGCTTTTAAAAAGGTTTCATGGGATTTTTTGTTCTCCCTTTAGTGTGCGTTAATAAACCTGTTTGTCTTTAAGTTAAGCCTGTTTTGTCTTTCTTCTAATCCTATTCCATAGTTAGAAGATGGACCACTATACTAAATTTAACAAAACAAGTTTGGTGAATGTGAAACCACTACATGGAGTTCTGCAGGGCTCTGCCCTGGGCCCAGTGCTCTTCCTCATCTCATAAACAACTTGCATGCAGGAGTTGAAGGGTTATTAAGTAAGTTTGCTGATGATCCAAGACTGGGAGGAGATGTTGTCTCCCCCAAAGGCAGATGAGGCCCTGCAGAGAGGCCTCAACAAATGAGAGAGATGGGCAATCACCAACCATGTGAAGTTTAGCAGAGGCAAGTGTTGGACTCTGCACCTGGGATGGGGCAACCCTGCGTGTATGGACAGACTGCGGAATGTGAGGCTGGAGAGCAGATGAGCAAAGGGACCTGGAGATCCTCATCTGTGGCAAGTTGAACATGAGCCAGGAGGGCCAGCCCTGTCCGGGGGGGCATCAGGCACAGCATGGCCAGCTGGGCAAGGGAGGGCATTGTCCTGCTCTGCTCTCCACTGGGGCAGCCTCACCTCCAGTGCTGGGGGAGTTTTGGGTGCTGTGATGTAGGAAAGACATTAAAGTATGAGAGAGCATCCGAGGGAGCGGCATGAGGATGGTGAGGAGCCTGGAAGGGAAGCTGCAGGAGGAGCGGCTGAGGTCTCTCAGTCTGTTCAGCCTGGAGGAGGCTGAGGGGAGACCCCATCACTGTTACAACTTCCTCGTGAGAGGGAGACGAGGGGCAGGCACTGATCTCTGCTCTGCAGTGCCCAGTGACAGGGCCCGAGGGGCCGGCCTGGAGCTGTGTCGGGGAGGTTTAGGCTGGATGTTAGAAAAAGGTTCTTCACTCAGAGTGTGGCTGGGCACTGGAACAGGCTCCCCAGGGAAGTGGTCACAGCGCCAACCCTAACAGAGCTCAAGATGCATTTGGACAATGTTTTCAGGTACAGGTGTGACTCTTGAGGCTGCCCTGTGCAGGCCCAGAAGTTGGATGCTGATGATCTTTATTGGTCCCTTGCAACTCAGCATATTATGTTATTCTAGTCTTTGATAGGGATTTGAAGTTTGTTAGCTAAGGTGAGTTATCAATAATAACTAGATTTCTTCTCAAATTTTTTTATCTGTATGGTTTCAAATCAAATGGAATCAGTGTCCAAGCACTGAATCTAAAGGGTTGCTATTTAAATAATTCCACCCTGCCAGAATCTTCTGGAGGCAGAATCTCCCTGTCCTCAGTTCAGCACCTTTGTGTTGACTGGAGTTGGTGCATAGTTTCTGCACAAAAATGAGCAGTTAACTAAATGCTAATTAAAAGCAGCATGTCAGTTTATTGTGCTCAGTAGGAGCAGTCACAAAAGAACATGAACCTGAATTAATTTTTATCCCTTTTTTTTTTCCCTTAGACCCCAGGAGGCTTGAGGGAGAAAGCCTATTAAGATAAATGAAAATTTGAGATGGGCCTAAGAAGCTTGCAACCCTGTGAAATACTTCCCTAGAGCTTCCCCATAACTACACAGTAGCTCCTCTGCCTGTCAGATCAATGTGCCACAACTTCTGGAACACAAAATCTGTGTCAGGCTCCCACCAATCCTCGTGCCACCAGCCAGCTCTGGGCGTGGGTCCTATGAGGTTTGTTGAGCTACTGAGCCCTGAAGGCACTGGGCAGCTCACAGAGGGAACAATTTCCGTGCTGATTAATCCCTACAGGCCCAACCCAAAGTCTGTTGCATCCAATGAAGGTTTATATTTCAGTTTCATAAGCTTTAGGTTAAGCTTTAAGATATGGGATAGAAGCAGATAACAAGGGCAGGATGAAAGGTAGAGGAGTGTGAAAAGATCTAAAATACAAGAAGTTCATCTCACACACAGAGCAAATTCAGTTGGTTTGTTTTAGGCTGGCTTGTAATGCTTTGGGTGCCAAGATCCACAATTAAAGCAAAGAAAAATCTGGTTATTGCTGACAGCATTCAAAAATGAATCCATGAACCACAGATAGACCTTCAACAGCTCATTGGAGCCGTATTCATTTGCTGCAGCAGAAAACGGGAGTTCACATGCGTTTTTTAATGCTCCCAACAGCAGGGAAGAGGAAGGATTTTCCTGTGGTTTTAAGGATAAAAGAGATGGTTCTTTTAAATGTTTAGTAAATGTCAAACATTTTCTGCCTCCTCTGTTTCAGTGAAGCATTTTTAAATCCAAATGAAGTCCTGCAGCAAAGTTTGTTAGCCCCTGGTAACTGAGGGGTCCATGGTTGAGCTGACTGACCATGGTCTAGTTACACAACTTTCATGAAGCCTTCCACTCAGTAGGTTTTTCCCATCACATTCTCGATTTGTGCCCTTCCTTGGTCATTCAGGTGGTGAGGCCTTATTAAGGTCTGATAACCACCTTCCAAATTAGCAGAAAATTCACTTTATGCTGGGATCCAGCATACTGTCAGTAAGAAACATTTTCATTAGCTTTCTCCTAACTCCTTTACCCCCTACTGTCACTGTGGCATCAGGATGATGGGGCAGAAGTGCCACTTCTAAGGAAATACTGGAGCACATACTAAGAACATTAGTTACCCAGAGGATACTGTAATACTTCATATAAACAGTAATGACTTTACTAAAAAGTTTTTAAGCAACCAAATATTGTTAAGAGACGTATTTACTATAGGGGTCAATCTCATTACATTTTATTGTAGATGTGTGGTTTGTTTCTCTGTCCTTTTAGTCCTCCAAAGAGTATAGGCAGAAAGTAAAAGCTTAAATTCAGTTTTGGCTCAAGCCAGACTCCTAACATGCCAGGTTGGTAACATCTCTAAGAGAGCTTTAAGCTGAGGTAGTCCGGAAGGCTGGAAAGCTCAGTTTCACTACAGCACAAGGGGATTCCAGGCATTTTCCACATCTTTCTAGTAAAATTACAAATGGGGTGCTAGGACATGCATCAGTGTACAAGAGGAGGGCTGACAAGACCAGAAGTCAATAGGAAATATGCAAGCATAATGCATTGCCACACATCCTTTACCACACAACCATTGCATCGTGCTGTATCAGTCTCTTCTCAGATCATTTGGCTCTCTCTTTCCACTGTTCTTTCTTCCAGCTCTTCATTTCATCTGGCTGAGAAAAAAAAAAATAGACCTTAATGAGAGGCCACACTATCTTTGGCTTTAGCAGCTTCAAGAAAAATGTGTAGTCTTTTGATAGTCTAATTGTGTAAGGCTAACAGTTTTTAATTGTCCCAGTTATTTCCTTATAAAGCCTGAGAAGAGTTACCAAGCTTTCATGCTTTACTCAAAGCTCCTAAAAAGCATAAAGTTCCCCAATACCACCAACTAATGGAGGTACTCCCTCAGCTCCAAATTCATCCTTCCAGCTTCAGTGACTTTGTGAATGGGATTATCTTCTTAAAGCTTCTGACCCAGTTTCCTTCCCTAGCATTCAGAATACCGTGACTTTGCTGGTGCAAGTGAAATGATGGTTCCCATGACACTCCCATGTCCTTTTCATCCAACTCCTACCTGATCCCTTCCTCAGCAAAATACTTTATTATACTAAGAATGCAATGGTTACACTCAATTAAACCACTGGCTTGGTTCATCCCTCAATATCTTAGGATGTGTATACACTGTTGCTGAATGCATAAAATATTTTTCCTGAATTATTGCTGGTCATCTATGGTGTTTTAATGCATTAAAGGGTCTCTAACTTCAAGAGCAATTGTTGTAGCGGGTTGAAAAAAAATCAATGGGCTCTTTCCCATCGGATAGCACAAATCCCTTCCTGATAAATGCAGTTTCTCACAGAATGCTAAAGCAATCTGTAATGATTCAGGACCACATGAGCAGAAATGAGCTTAGCCACAAGTCTGTGACAGAGGTTTGAAACTATAGGGCAGCTTTGGCTCTGAAATTGTAGGAGATTCCCCACCACCTATCATTTCTTGCTTCTTTTTTGTTAGATGGTCCTGACAAGTGGAGAAGCACAGGGTTGACTTTATTGCATGGCCATGCCAAGCCCTCTGGGAGGTCCCATTATTGAGGGAGATAATTTCCTACCTTCATTAAAAACCTTTCGAATTGATCACTTTAAAATACAGGCTAGACAGTTACCAATGCAGCTCTTTAAGAGGTCAACACATATAAATGAGTTTTAGGAAATAAGCTCCAAAAAAGGTATCCACAAGGCCTGTCTAACCTCTGTACATTTGCTGTGCACACCTGACCACACTCCCTGTTGCTGCCAGAAAGCCTCTTCTGCCAGTGTGTACCAGGCCCCTCTTTTCCACCCAACTGCTTTTATCTCTGGAGCTCTCCAGGCATCTCAATGCACATTCCAGATCCCCAGTGGGACAGGAACTGACAGCTGGAAATGTCTGGAGTGGTTTCAGCTCGGTGGAAATGAAGTGTGAAAATATGAAGCAAGCCCATGTTGTTGTTTGCATGAATTGACTTTCTGTATTTGATATGAAGAATATTAGCGACTCTCCTGGTATTTTTGTAGTGTGTTTTCTATTCCAGAGCATTAGGCAGCTGAAAATTACAAATGCTGTTAGCTGTTGAGATCATCTCATAAAACCTAAAATATTGTTAATTCCTAATAGAGTTTTTAATTCTTAGTAGGAGCATATACAGTCACATTAATATCTCATGTTGTGGCACTCGTTAACAGTTCGTTTTCAATGTCTTTTTGGATGTGTGTAGCTTGCTTACTAGACAAAATCTGGAACATTCCTGATTTCTCTAGAATTAGGCTTTAGTGGACCCAAATGTGGGATGGGCAATTACAGATTAGATAAATTATCTTGGCTTTAACTCCTTGACACCTTTGGCAGTATTACTCAAATCTGAGTACGAGGAGTGTGTTAGGGTCACACCTAAACTAATAAATAACTCTCCAAGCTATTATGGTTTCTCAGTATGCACAGTTTTATATGTATATGCAGCATATACAAATTTGAAGATGTTCTGTTTTTGAAGTAACTGAAGACAAATTTATCTCTTAGTGTACTAATATAGTTCCATCATAGAACCTGATCTGTGTCCCTTAAATCTCATTATATAATCCTTATGTTTTAAATTAATACCTTGTGCAGGCAGGAGCTCATACTTGCCTTTCAATGAGGTCTGTTTAGCTCTGCCAGCTCTTCATAAACAGCCACAAGGCTTCCATTTCTGCTTTTAAGTTTGACTTCACTGAGGGCTCTCTGAAGGATTTAAAAATAAATGGAGTTTTTTGCTTTCTCAAGGAATAAACAATGCTCTTTTTAAAAATTGACAGTTTAGTTTTTAAAAATAAGAATACTTATTTTAATGCTTTATTGAATATTTTAATGAATAGCTCAAATATTAGCATCAATATAGAGTTTATTCTTCTGAAACTTTCTTGGAACTTATTTAACACAAGGTACAATAACTGTATTAGACTTTAACCCCACAGACTTTTACCATATGTCAGTCCTTGGGCATTGTGTGTGTTTTCTTGTAAAGTATTCTGCTTTAGATAGATTGTCAACATTTATATAAAAGTGTTGGTGGAGATAAGGGACATTATTGATGATAAGTGGGGTTTTTCTACTGTTCAGTAATATTACTTGAGGCTACCCTTGAAAAGATGCACCTTAAGAGCCCTTCTGTGACTGTCTCCTGACAAAAAGGGCCATGATGACAAAACAGAAAAAACCATCAAAATATCATCCAACTTTAGAAGATCTACATTAAAATTAGTAACAGTTCTCCTCAAGTAAAGCATGTAATGACACATCTGGAGAGTGAGTGCAAAGGGGTTTCAGACGCTGTCTAATCCTATCTTGAATGGTCTGATTGATGCTACTTGCAGACACGATGTCGAGGGCTACGAAAGAAGTAATTGCAGAGTTTCTATTTGTCACAATATTCCTTGATGGGATTTCTGATGTTAGTAATTTGTCATAGCGGTTCATTGTCTTGCCGGATGTCAAACAAAATGGAGATGCCAGAGAGCTGATGATTTGCTTTTAGAATGTCAGCATCAGGACTGTGGGAACAGAGCTGTGATGAATATTGGGGTGACTGGGAAAGGGCAGCGTGTGGCGGGGCTCTGGCTGTAGGGAGAGGAACTGGGTGGTTCAGGAGAGAATTAATGAGCGCTGGCTTTTTTTTGTGACTACAATACCACTATCCAGACTCCTATTACCTCCTGAGATTTCATTTCAAAAGTACTTGAGGATGATGGTCTTTCCAGCTAAACATATTAGGAATCTGCTCAATATTTGTTAAGTGGCATGTCTGTCTGGGAGTGAGATTTACAGCCTTGTCGTGGTGTTTTCCCATCAGCTTACAAACCGTGGGGAAAGGTGTCTGAGACACGTCACCACAACACTGTATCACTCAAAAAAAAAAGTTATTGCAGACTGGTGTCTCCATATGATGGAGTAAAACTAATATAATCTCTGGCAGCTGTAGAGGGGGCTGGTCTTAGTGGTGGGGACTTTCAGGGTACCCAGGACAAGTCTTCTCTGCCACCAAACACCCTTACAATTTGTCTTGTTCTACCTGGTCTTTCCCTCTGATTTGCCCATTGAGGGATATAGTGGGGATAATAACATTTTCTTCCTCTCTTTATCTATCCTTTTTTTGTTAAAAACTCCTTAAGCCATGGAAAAATTCTTACTGCACAAATATGTACTGCCTATCATCAACAGAGCTTAACCTTGATGGGAGGGATTTTAACCTTCTTGTAGGTAAAGATTCATTAATAAAAATAATAATCATATTTCTTTCTTTGGGTGATGTTCCGTATGGATTTAACACAATGTAAAAATATAGAGGAAAAACTATGAACAGAACTGGAAGCAAAATCCTGGCATTTCTCAGAAACTGTTCTGTTAGGTTTATTTTATTGTTATTCTTGAACAGATCATGCATGAATAAATGATAGGAAGAGTCAGTGATCTGCTCTGGAGAAAGACAACTCTGCCTCCTGTCGTATCAGAGCATGGAAAAACAACCTAGAGATTAGACATGTCATTGGCGGCAAGTTCCAGGCATAAACTGCTATAATCACTCTAGGAAAAAAACAAACCAACACAAATGGACATAACAGAGAAAGCTGACTGTCAAGACACATCTCAGTAAAGTGCCTGTGTATGCTCGGGGAGTGGAAATAAATAGGCAGAAAGGAAAATAATGCAATGATAAAAATAAACAGTACAAAAAGTTCTTGTTGTAAGTTGAACAGCATTTTAGCCCTTTGCTGGAGTAGTTGGAGGCTGCCAAAACTTGGCCAGTGAGGGAAGTAATTGTCAAATAGAATGGACCACATGAGCAAAGGTGTGATTAAATCACTATTTTGAACTGATTCAAAATAGTGATTTAATTTGTTGTTTCTGACTATGAAAATGTACATACAGGAAGACTGAGGATCAGACCTGAAATAACGGTTGTTGCTATCTGGATAAGTTTGGCACACCATATATAACATATATACTTTTGTTCTTGGTGGTACCTATTTTTATTCCCAGGTTGCACATTAGTGTCTGACACTTCTTGGCCCTGGTGCCGTGGCTTGAGGACTGAGGAATGGTACCTGGTGTGCCTTCACAAGCACAGCTGCTGCAGAGAGGCTGAGCCAGGGGTTCAGAGGGGGCTCCCAGCTCAATCCATGGGGTGCATCTGCACGGGTTTACTCAGAAGCACGTTACTGCGTCACGTGAAACAGAGCACGTGCCTGCAGTTCACAGGCAAGAAGAGGGCACTGTGGGGAGGTGTGGTATAAGACAAATGGCTAAACTGATTTTCCAGAAGGGCTGAGACCCCTCTGGCTCCCAGCCATATGTACCAGGGCCTGCACTCCACCTCCCTCAGGGATGCTCTGCCCGCAGCCTTTCTGAAGCTCACATGTGAATGTTTCATAAAAATACCAGGGGACATGTGGAGGTAGACAGATGTGGAGAAGGGAAAGTGAAGGGAAGATTGATAAGTTGTGAAAAAGACAACAAGGATTTTGAGAGAAGCTTCTGAAATAAGAAATGAGATTTAAAAAAAAAAAGGAGAGCAAAGCAAGCTAAACAACACTGCAGAGACAAAATAAAAAGTTGAGATTGTGGTACAGCCAGAGAAAAACAAGAGAGGCATAGACAGGAGGAAATTTGTGACTCAGGAGTGAGCCATGGTCTGTTACAGGCACATAAAGGCAAGAGCAAATGCATGAGGGGAAAATACCAAGATGACAAGAGTGAATAGGACATGCTGAGCGAAGGTGTTCTAACTACCCAGCAACTACATTATTTCATCACTAAATGGGTCTCATCAGGGTAAATACTTTCTGTCAAATTCATTTTTGGCTGAATTTGATCAGCTCCTAAAATGCACAGGAATATAAATGGCTGAATGCACCAGAAAAGTGAGGATGATAGTTGAAAAACATTACGGACTATTTCTTTGTGTTGTTCATATAGCTTAAAGTACTAATTTCTAAAAAAGACATTTTTCAGTTATTCTTTAGAAAGCTGAATACTGATATTATGTACTCATTCTACTGTTTTCTATTTCAAGAAGTATGGCCAGACTTTTCCATTGGGTAGAAGTATATATGAGGTCAATGCTCTCTGTGTAAGAGCTCTGTGTAGAACCTTCTCTAGAGACTGTCTCCTTATAAGAAACGCACAGGCCCTGCAGTACCTTGAATGTTCTCCACGGACCTTTGATACTCACTGGGGTTATGTTCATGCTTAATTGAAAACAAATGTCTCAGAAGGAATTTCACTGACAAAGTCAGTGCTTATATTTTTTTTTTGTCAAATTATTTATTTTCAAATATGAGTCTTTAAGGAGATATTAAACACTTGCACACAACAGCAAATACCAATTCCAAACTTGCCTCCTCTCTCCAGAGATAATTAACTCGGGAAGAAAGGTGAAATCTTTTGTGCGTGTATGTGTGTTCGTGGTGCAGCTCCTCATTATTCCAGCCTCTCCACGTGCCCTGAATCATGTCAGACATCTTTGTCCAGATGTATTTTTGAGTTTCATAACAGGCAGGTAGAAGTAGTTGATGTCACTGTAATGGATCATTATTTTTTAGTGCTAAGCTCCCAGTAATTTTACATTTTCAGTCTTTCCCACCTGTAATATCTAAGGAAAAAAAAGGGGTTGGACTTACCTAGAGGGTGAGGTGAAATGTAGTGCCAGGCTGTCACGTACAGCAGCGCCATCTAACCAGACAGTGATAAAACTGAATAGTCTTGTCTATAAATCACAATAAAGCTTGACACAATTCACCTCTGCCTTGAAAGCCTTAAGAGTGGTTAGACTTTCCTATTAGAAACAAACCCAAAATGTATTTATGAGAAACATCTGAGGTCTGGGAAAAGTAAGAATGTATCATCAGAGAACTTTTTGTGGGTATCCAAGGAAAACGTCCATCTCCGATTCTTACCTTATAATAGCAGAACCAAAAGGAAAACTGCGGGGTTTTGTGGAGGCGTGGATTTCTAATGGAGCAGGTTCCCATCCTCGTGGCTGTTCAGGACAGCATCCCCCGTGGCTCCTGCCCGGAGCAGCCCTGGTGGGAAACGTGGTCTGGTGTTGGAGCTGCTTCCCTTTTTGGAGGTCCTGGGAGCCTCCTTTGTGTGGCAGGGTGGCTTTGCAGGAGATGAGGGCAGACTTAAGAGACAGTTACCAACAAATCCAGGCAATGAAAGAACCACCCCAGGGTAAAGTAAGGAAAAGCTTCCTCAAGAGCTGGGTTGAGAATGGTCATGTGGCCAGAAATTGCCCATGGATTTGTGTTCCAGCAATGAAAGCTAGAGGTTTTAACATCCATCTGCCTCAGAAACCTATGCAATTCTTTATCTCTGAGAACATTATAATTTTTTTGCAGAATTTCCACTGTGCATCCTAGGATGCCGGTCCTCTGTGCCCCTCTCCTTCGGCTCACTTCCTGCTCTCCTCCTGGATGCATCCCTGCTCAAGCCCATGGTAAGTCCACGTGCTTCTTCCCTGGCTATCCTGATGTGTCTCAGGCCTGGATGAGGACTGACAGCAGCACTGACCATAAAAAAAATGAGAGATTATTGTAGAAGAAAGGGTGGATAACTTTGAAGATCATGCTACTGAGCCTGCATGTCAGGAGTTTTTGCTGTGAGAGGTTTTTTGCCATGAGCAGGGAACAGCAACTGAAGGCAGAACAAGCAGATCAGAGCAGGATCTTATGGGATGAAACCCTGAAAAGAGACAAGTTAAATATGGGGTAGACTGAGGGAGATTTTTACCAATAGAGGCACTGCACAGTACCCTGTGGGGGGTTCGTCTGCAGCACTTCCTCTGGAAGTGGAGGGATTGCTTATCAGAAGAGGGCTTCAGCCTGGCAGTAAAAGGTGTAATAGGGAAAATAATTTAATTTTTTTGAGTTGAAAATACCAGGCACTTGCAGGATCTGCTCCTGGCTGGGTAACACAAGCAAGAGACCAGTCACAAACAGACTGGGAATTAGAAAAGCATCTCCACAATTAAGAAAAGGTCTGAACAGCCTCCTATTTGGACTAATGTGGCAAACAATATAGTTGGTGTGGATCATGGTACGTTTATGAATGTACTTACAGAAGGAAAAGGTTTTCTGAATAAGCAGAAATGTAGTTCTGTTGAATGAAGGAGACTCTTCCTGGTCTGGAGCCCTCCAAACAGAAGGATGTTGGGCCAAATATCTCAGCAATATACTGAGCATCACAGAGTTTGTACCTCAGGCCAAGACCTTTCTCAGTTTTTATTATCTCTAAATGCTGACATTTCCTTCTTGCCTGATGATGTGCTTTTACTTGCTAATATATGCTGACTGGTAGTTTGGCCTGTTAGTTAATTATTTTTTCAAAGGTTAAACATTCTCTAGTCTTAGGATATGATATTCTTGTAAGATAATTTCTCTCTTTTCCTTAAGTACAATCCCCCACATTCAAAAAAAGTGTCTCTGTTTGGTAATTGACTGTATTTCATCTTGAACAGTGATATATTGATTTTCATGTGAAGTGAGCTTTCAGGTTGCCATTTAGAAAGATGAGTTTTGGCAAGGCTCCATTAGACTTCTTTGTATTATTGCTTATCCCTCAGCCGGGAGAGCAGGCAGCCTTATTCCCAAGTACAAGCAGCCTGAATCCTCTCCTGGAACCCCAGGTCCTTGATTCCATTTTCTTTCAGTGTGGTCCAAAGTATCATTATTTTGCTGGCCCGGTTAGGGGCTGACTCATGGCAGGTAGTTTGCCCAGCATGTCCAGTCTCTTTCTTTGGTTTGGTTTTTTTGGCGTTTTGTTTTGTTTTCCCTAGAAACTGTATCTACAGGCTTTACCAGCTACATTGCAGGCTGCAGAAATTTTTCATGTATTGCATTGGGGTCTGTGAGTGATACTGCATCTTTAGAGTTCCTGCTCTCATGGGGAGAATACATTAACTTGCAAACTGTAGCCAGAGTAAAAAATCATTATAAGATATCAGGACACCATCCCTGTGATGTGTTTGTGTCATTTCTATTATCAGTTCTTTAATGAGAAGTATGGAGAATATTTTCTGAAGCTTGTGTTATAGGACAGCAACCAGCAAACTGTCACGTAAATGTTCATTTAAAATGATGCTTCTAAATAGTAAAGATTTTGCTGATTTCTCTTTAGCATCCATGAAACTTACATTGATTTTAGACAGCAACAATAACAATAGATTGTCTGTGTCTTACATTAGATTGTGCTCCTACTCTCTTTTTTAAAAATATTGCATGCAGTTAAAATTTATTGCCTTGGGTGAACAGTGTGTGTTTAGGGTGAGTGAGTATTCCTATTAGTGTTTTTTAATATTGCTCTGGAAAAAGTGGCATGATTGCTGTCCAGTACACACATAAATTTAAACAGTTCATGCCATCTTACCAGATAAACAAGTAGCTTGACCGTCAAATGACATATAGACAATACAAGCAAGATGCAGTCCCTTGGAGAAAGCGGTGGGAAGAAGCAAGCCAAGATTACAGATAATGAGCCACTCATGGACAGGTGTCTGTTCATGGTAGGGACTACTAATTTCACTCAAATAGGGCAGACCAAAAGAGGGGGGAAAACGGAAAGTTACGATATGCAGAGTCAATCTTTTTTTTTATCCCAATAAAACAATTTCAGCTCCTAATTACTGGTGGTATTCAAGCTCCAGATAAAGGTCATATTTAGAAAAGTGTTATAACATGCACTGATTTTAGATGGAAACGCGATAAAGGTCATTACCAAGGAGAAACAACAAATAAATGCTTGCGAAAATAAAGCACTGGAGTAAATTTTGAGTTTGTATTAGAAAATGTTTAACACAGAAAAAGATGTAATTCAGAATGGAAGAACCTACACAGAGTCACAGATAGTAACTCTCAACTGCAGTGATTTATGCAGGCAAGGGATGTGGCTGGGATGACAGAAACACCTCTTAAAAAAAAATCACTCCTCTCAGGCTTGTCCCCTTGGCCAGTGACGGAGACAGAAAATAAACAGAATATTAAGCAAGACTTCAAGCTCATGTGGGAAAATAAAAGTAACAAGATAAGATCTCATTACAGAAGGGGTGGGCAAAGAAATTTTCCTAGGCCAGAAACGGAACAGTTCACCCTTGGCTGAGAGCAAGAATGTCTGTCAGCATGAGGCATTAGCTGGACACTGCCAGCAGCGGGACTCTTTAGTAATAGCAGCAGGAGTCCATAGAGAACGTTTCAGTGAATCCCCAAATATCCTCAGCACCACAGCCAGCTGAACGTGTGATTACGCCTGACTGACCAATGACTTTGCAAGGCACTTGTTCATCAGGCGCAAATGATCCCTGACACAAACACAGGGCTGGGGCAACGTGCTCAACGTCCCTCACTGTGCCCAAAACGCGCTCCCAGGTTTTGGCATCTTTCCCCCTGTCGAGCGTAACCACTGCTTGTTATCAAATGTAATACTGAGTGTGCCGTGTATTAAATTGTGCAAATGGTTTTCACACATTTTTTCTGCCAGTCACAGACCAGACTATGTGCCCAATAAATTCACAGGCTGTCACAGATGCCAGTGAATGACTGATACATTACTAAGATTGCACGAATCTGGTTTAAAAATGTGCATGAAGACCGCCTGCAGAAGATTTGAAGGGAAAGAATGTCCTCTCTTAGCAAGGTAATAAAAGTGATGAAAGGTTGCCTCAGAAAAGAAATAGTCAGGAGTGTGAAGGTCTAGTGTCAAAAGAAAAATTAAAAAGTGGCAGTATGGGTGGTGGTTTAATAAATAAAAGACTGTGTGGTTTAAAAAGATAAACTAGGCTCATCAGAGGCACACAACAAGCTGGTTATGAGCTTTAGGAAAATGTTGAACAGATCAAGTCCTAGATTTTATTCGTGTGCATTTCCCAGGGCTTCATGCTGTGAACAGGTAGGATTTGAGGGAGGATTGGGTTTTCTTGTGGCTCAAGGCATATTTTGAGAAGTATTTTAACAGTACTTTAAGAGTAGTGCTACAGCCCAACGTGCTCCCCATGCCGGCCTGACTTGTGTCACCCACTAAATGCAATTTGCTTTAATAGCACTGTAATTGCTCAGTGCTTGGGGCAAGGACTGTCGTGGTACTCATAGGTACTGCTATAGAGCAAATAAATCATTGAAATTATGTCTTTGCTCCTTATTCTGTACATTCTAAATATATTTAGCCTCCAGTCCCTAATTTTGGCCGATACTTTCATTTTTATTTTAAATTGATCACTTTGGGGATTTGGCAGTGACTTTAAATGGTCAATAACTGTGAATACCTTTCTTATGAAAAATTGCATCTTGGAACTTAATTAGCATCATGGTGTGGTACATGTTTAAATTAGCATCTACATTCTCAAAGCTGTGTCTTTTGGAGGGATTTCTGTGGAACTAGATCTGAAATTGGAACAAATAACTAAAAAGATTAGTGAACTCGCTGCTAGGTTTTCATGCAGAGAAATATGTATTGACATATATGCGAGCTGTATTCTAAATAGATGCTTTCAGTGTCATTTGAAAGGATGTGAAAACTGCAAAAGACCTGTGTTTTCTTGGGGTTTGTGTTTGCTTTTCCTAAAGTCAGGAGATTAATATTTTGGCCATACCTACTTGAATAATGATGGGTAAGGGCAAATACCTGTGGCAGAGCTGCCTGTGCTGTGGAAGCAAATTAGGTCATTTCTATCTGGGTTAAAAAATATTCCACCAGTTCAACCCAACCAAGCAGCTGAGTAATTATCGACTAGTTGGTAAATTGTTTTCATTATGTGTAGTAAAATGTTTAGGGCAGAAAGTGTCTCTGTTCTTTAGCCACCTGGCACAAATCATAACCCTACTTATTGACTAAGTCATACTGGATTCCAGAGCATGATGATAACATAAATATTTATTGGTTTAATTTATTTAAACATTGATTTAAATGATGGTAGTAGCTTGACTACTGTACCAATTCATTTATAAAGTCAGTACTGACTTAGAGCAATGTGGTAATCTCCAAAACCAGCAAATGTCCAATTATTTAATATTTATATCCATAACCTAAAATGAAGTTAGTTTTGCATCTTCCAAACTTGTGAAAAAAAGATTTCTCTCACACACAGGCGGTATGAATCAAATGTAACCCTGAAAAAAACTTTTTGCTGTTGTGGTAATAAAACTCTTCAAAATCCTGGTTCTGCAGGGTAAGTGCTGATACAAGCCTTGCTGCAGAGATACAAATGGCAATGCTGGAATAATCATTCTTGCTCATTTCCCACCTAATGGATGCAGCAGGGAGCTGAAATGCTGCCTCCCCAATAAGAGGAGCTCCTTTTGAAACCTGTGAATCTCCTATTAAGATAATTTTGTAAGCTGATGTCTCGTACAGGTTTCACATTGTTAGGATCATACTTATAATCTGAACCTCCTGCAGGATGCAACACTTAGAGTGGACTAAAGTAGCTTCCAGTCTTTATCTTCCCTATCAAAATGCCTTCCCAAGACAGGTAGAGCTCTGCTCTCTGCCCTTTTCAGTATGTTTACCAGCTCAAGTCTTTCATTCAAAACATTTATTCCAGACAGTTCCAGACTCCTTTTAGGGATGATTGTATTTCCTACACCTTTTTCCCTTCTTAAGCAAGATTATACATTCTTCAATGGGTCTATTTTTACTTCAAGTTCATTCCTTCAAAGATTGAGCTGAGGGCAACCCTTTCTTAGAAATTATAGGCTATCAGCTCTGTGGAACAGTCCCTGTCGTGATGCTTCCATAATTTCTTTTCCCAATCAGTTTTGGAGATGATGGCAGACAGAGCTATCACTGTTATAACTGACTTGGAGGGATAAAGGGAAATGCAGATGTTGTCTGGTTGACAATTTTGAGTGAGCTGAGTGCAGGCAATGAGAGAGAATGGAAGTGTGGCAAACAAAACATTTTTAGAGCTTTGTTATGAAAACATTTCTGTGTCTTTCTTTTGGCCTCTTCTTGAAGGATGTCTGGAGGCAGAGGACCCATTCCCTGTGAGCCCTGCAGTGAGGATGGGACTTGGCCATGGCCAGTCTTTGCAGACAGAAATAAGTGCACTAACAAGAAAAAGAGAAACATTTACAGGAACATATGGGGAATAAGATGGGACAGGCTGGCTGCTATCTCCTTCCTCGCAAGCGTTATCATTTGCAGCTGATTCTCTCGTTATAAAGAACCCCAAATCACAGCAGCAATACCTTCTCAGCTGGGATATTAATAATCTTTCTGCCAGTCACTAGGGAGTGGTATTTAATACATGCACCTCCAGTTCCGCAGGAAGGGAATATGGCAAGATGGAAGGGAATAGGTTTTTTCATTTTTCAGTGAGCAGATTGTATGGCTGAGGTCACTTTCAGCTACTCATACTTACATTTGGTAACAAATGCCATCTGATAGCACTTTGCTTATGAAAAGGAGGTCTAGGAAAACAAGTCTGTTCCTACAAAATATATTTTAATTTTTGTGGCTACTGCTATTTTCAGTTTTTCAGTATTTTTGAAGAACTGTATTAATTCCTTGGGAGGAAAAATAAATTGCTTGAGGAAAAACTATTTATTCTTTGTAGTTAGTTCTTCCCCAGTACTATTGGGTTAGATAATCCATCAGCTACAAAAAATTTGCCATCTGCATGTCTGTATCCCTAGATTCTGAGCCCTGCTTTGAATAGACTCATTTGGGGTTTTAGAAAATAATCAACTTCTTAGCAATTCAGAGAAGTTATTATTTCTTTCTCTTTTTAGTGAATTTGCATTAGATAAGAAACGAGTGATACAAGTCAATAAAGTATCTGCCTCTTCATGTTTGTATGAGGGAATTTTTTTCAGAATTTTGGCAGAACAAACTGAATGCAAAGTGAAAACCTGGACTGTTCCATGCTCTGAGCAGAAGAGAAGCGATATTCCCTTGCCTTCAAGGAAAAACAAATACACCTCATAACCTGCCTGGTCAAACATGTTTTGGCCAGCAAACAAAGAGTTTTCCTGCAGTCTGGATTAGCAGAATATGATTTCAGAAATTATTGGACTCTAGTTCCTTTTTTTTTTTTTTTTTAAAATTAAAGCTATATAGTACTTATGCTAAGAATTAACATGTGTAATTCTCTGATCTGAATACTTTATAAATATAAATGTATTATTATTAACACTGATTACCATAAGTGAGTCGCTTTCTCACACTGTTTGACTACTGGAAACCATAAAAAAGCATTTTTAATGCTGAAATCTGTAGACCGTGTGACAAATATATTGCCATAAGATACACTGACCATCAGCAGGAGGGAGCAGAATTGTTAATGTGTTTTGAGGTATGTTATTGGCCAAATGAGGATGTAAGTTATCATCATATGTTACATCTCCCAGGCATGGTGCAGTGCAACAGGAATCATGTGGGCCCTATGCCTTAAGAGCATTTCTGCTGCTTCTTGACACTTTCCAGCCCCAGAATTGCAGGATAGTTTTCCATATTAAGATTTGAGTTTGGAGCATTGCATTTCTACTGTATAATAAATACTGTGTGCAGGTTACAGAAACTATGTTGACCTCTACTGGATTAATGCCTTAGAGAATTTGGTCCAACATCATTAATGCCATCCTGGCACAGATCCCATAAATCAGCATGGTGCTGGTTTTCTCTGTGGGTGAGAATAGTGTCCTTGAGATCAATAAGATTGACAGGGTATTTTATATAAGGTGTGCGTTAATGTGCAGGATTGAAGCTATCCCAGGACAGGAAAGCAGCGGTGAGAGGAGGGCATTGGACCTTGTCCAACAGTGCTTTCATTTCCCTGATGTACAGTTCCAAATCCTGAGTGTTCTCTTGCATGTCAAGGATTTGTATTTACCTACTGCTTTTCTTTAGAAAAGGGTGAGATTAAGATTAAGCAAACCAACCTGAATTACATGGCAGTGCCTTTTGGACTGCTATTATTGCTTGTTTATAAAAGATAATACCCAAGCACTGCCAGTTATTTCACACACACACACAAAAAAAAAAAGTAAGAAAAAAATTCAATGAATTGCCCATATTTTTTTGAATACATAGTCTTACACTGTCAGCCTGATTTTTAAGCCTTCTCTTCTGTTTTAGAGTTTTCATAGTTTAGGTTGTTTCTCATGCACGGGTATTCTAAACAGAAGCAATGGTTTCCTTAAAGGAAGTTTATATTCCTGTTCTTAGAGATATGGACAGCTGATGGACAGTTGTCTTGACCAATGGGATGGGGTGAGGTGTCAACCTCCTCCCCCAGTCCCTGGCCTTTGTAGAAATACTATATAAAGTGGAGTCAGATTTTTTAATAAACTGTTCATGCCTTCTTACCAAGGGGTGTCTGTGTTTCAAACAGTGACACTCACAGAAAATGAAGGAAAAAAGCTGTCATAAGAGCACACACCTCTAGGCACTGGGATGCTATACACTTACATATTATAATATTCAAAAGACTTTTTTTGTCACACAGACGGACAAGTAAAAAGTAAGTTGCTAGGTAAAACTCCAGTAAGTTTTGCAAAAGAAGCAAGAACTAACAAAATATTTGTTATTGACCTTACCATTGCTGCAAGGATAGGGTCCCAAATATGTGCAGGATTTCTGGCAGAAATGCTTTCTGCCACTAGAAATATACAAAGTAAATTTCAACAAATCTTATCAATTTCCTTCTAAATTTGATCAGATCATACTGTTAATACTCGTCATTAAAGTAATCCTTCTCACCAAGAAAAGGCTTTGTATCAAACAAAACACTCTCCCTGACCTGATTTTTTTTGTCAAGGTTTTTTTTTTTCCTGTCCTATTTAACGATTCCAAATTCAGACTTTAACAGAGCAAATGTATTTTAAAGGAAAATATTTACACCAACTTCCAAGCTTTAGCAATTTTAACCTAAACGAGTAAGCCTAACTTGACAAGTGCACGCACTTTATCTGCATCCTCAAACAGACTAGTGCTGCTGTAACTGCTCCCCTTGTGTTTTGTGGAGAAGTGAAGAAAGAGCCTTAAGATAAGATCTCCCTTCTGTGGGAATTTAAATTCCTGGAGGAAAAGTGACTTTGCTCCACAGTCTTTCTGCGGGCTGACACACACAAAAGACTAATGACTTTTCCCTTGCTCCATGAAAATCTAACTGTGATACGTTAATGGCCTTCATTAGATGTGTCACCCACCATCCCCTCATGCGCTCATTGTCCTCCCCTCCCGCTGAGATGTTTTATCACTCCTCTCACGATGTGAAGGGAGGCACGGTCCTTCAGCAGCAGCATCAACACGTCTGCAGGGCCATGATGAACTGTCCTGTCATCCACAGGTCCTGTGCAACCACCTTAACTGCTGGTCTTCCC
Organism: Donacobius atricapilla; assembly: GCA_013397315.1. Classification (NCBI taxonomy): domain Eukaryota; kingdom Metazoa; phylum Chordata; class Aves; order Passeriformes; family Mimidae; genus Donacobius; species Donacobius atricapilla. The sequence continues at coordinate 1,789,624 of WBMY01003423.1, forward strand.
AGTTCCCTCAAATCGCTCTGGGTTTGGTGGTAACTCACGAGAAATTCGTCTTGAAAAGCTTGAACTATGTTGCATGTTGAAAACTGTAGAATCGTTTGCATTAGATGAGGCCTTTAAGAGCATTGAGTCCAAGCATTAACCCAGCACTGCCAACCCCATCACTAAACCATGTTCTGGGTGTCACATCTGCTGTCTTTTAAATATCTCCAGGATGGTGGCTCCGACAACCACTGGCCTGGGCAGACCCTTCCCATGAGGGACAGCCCTAGTCCTGCTGGCAGCACTCTTTTTGCTAAGCCACTGGCCTCCTTGGCCACCTGGGCACACGTTTAGCCAGCTGTCCACCAGCACCACGGGGTCTTTTTCCACTGGAATGTTTTCCAGCCACTCTGCCTCCAGCCTGTAGCACTGTGTTGGGGTTATTGTAGCCCAGGCACAGGATCTGGCACTTTGCCTTGTTGAACCTCATACCACTGTCCTCAGACCATCAATCCAGACTGTCCAGAGCTTCCAGCAGAGCCTGTCTGCCCTCCAGCAGGTCAGTGCTCCCACCCAGCTTGGTCCCTATGGCAAACTGACTGACCAGGCACTCGATTTAGGGTCTTGCTAGTAAACACAGAGTCAAAGGGAGCATGAGGTACTTTGGTCTTTTCTCCTTGTCCTTTGCTACTGCTTCCCCCAGATCCCATAAAGGATGAAAATCCCCCTTGGACCCTCTTTTACTGCTGGGGTGTTTATAGAAGCATTTTTTGGTTCGGGTAATGGCAGCCTGGCACCTGGTAGGCAGTGTGTTTTGGCCTGGGTGGCTGCCTCAGCTGTGGTGGGTGCAGGGCTTGGAGAGGCCATGGCTTTCTGCTGGGCAGGTCCCATCGCTCTCATGGAGCTGGCAGGGCTTCAGCACCCACCCGGCTGTGCCATGCCCTAGTTTCACTCCCCAGGGGCTGCTTCTATTCATGTTGGGGGTTTGGCTGCTATTGCTCCTGGCCCCACCAGCTGCAGTCTCCTGCTGGCTCTCTTTACTCCTCCTAAGTTTCCCCTAGTTTGGGAATACCCCCCTGTGAGAGCTCTGCTACAGATCATGCTGGCACCAGAGCTACTCGCCTTAGCAATTAATGCTTAATGAGTTCATTATCCTATTTAACATTTCATGGATAACTTGCGATTACTTAAAAATAAACATGTACATTCAAGGTCTGGCTTCGTGGGGAGAAAAAAACTAAGTTCTGAAATATATACATATTACTAGGGTAGGTAATTGCTTAGAACAGGAAAAATCCCTTCCTCTGCTCCCACACGTAACCTAAATATATAAATAGGTAGGTAGATACATGCACATATATACAGACACCTATATGTACGTATGTATTTTAAATCACTTCACGACTTTCTTTAAAGGGCAGTGCTAAGATAGCTCTTCCTACTGCAAGGAAATGGTGTATTCAAAAGAGGTCACTCTCACCTGTTTACAGGAACAGTAAGAGCTAGCCAGCTGGTTGAGCTGTAGGTGTTTCCACTTGGACATTTTGGTCATTTTCCCTCATAGGTACATGGGGAAATGCAGAATATAAAAAGTAAAACTGAGATTTATTTGCACGTGTTTGTTGGAAAGGATAGACCCTGCTTACGGGGAGGGCTGCATTAGAAATGAATTCAAGTATTTTTGAAGTATCTCTAGATCACTTACAAGGCATTCCCTGTGTCAGCTTTTCTCCTCTTCCACTGCTGCTTTCATTCCTGGTGTGTTGCTCTTTCTTTTGCTGTCCTCCTCTGCCTGGAAAGTGATGATCTCCACAGCACACGGGACACAGCTGATAACATTATCTCCTGGTAGGTGTCACATGCCAAGCAAAGGGATTTGTGTTTAGCATACAGCACCTGAAATGAATATATGTTCTGCCTCCACTTGACAATATCCTTTAGATTACGGTTTCTTGGCTTAATATGGCATAATGTTAGACGAGACTTATGAATCAGGAACTGTTATAAGATATTTGTGTCTAAATCAAAAGCAATATTCACCTTAGATGAAATTCCAGTCCCCTGCAGAAGCCAAGGAAATTTTGCCTTCGCCTATGCTGCGACTAGAATTTCAATCAGAGTCGTTACACAGAAAAACAATTGAATAGCTTTGGTGGTTATCATTTCAGTCAGAATCTCCTGCATTTTTATTAAATTAGTACCCAATAACAATAGCTTCTGAGAGTGTTAGAGGACAAGAGAAGAACAAAGAAGGAAAGGAAAGCTTAAGAGGTAAATACTCTTCTTGGAGAGGCACATGCTTGTCTTTAACAATGGATGTAGATACACCCCGTCTGTGGGAACCTCAAGAGGAACAAATAATTAGTCTGCTATAATCTGTATAAAAGCAAAATTAATGGTAGCCTTGGGGGTTACATATGTCTGGGTAATTTTTGATAGTGAGAATTTATTGGAAATACACTCTGGAACCTGCCCAAGAATAGATTAGTCCATTATAGAGACAGACAAAAGCATCCTTATCCTTCCACGGTAGCAGCAGATCACAGCTTACAGTCTGTGGAATCCTGGGGTTTTGTGCAGCTGGAATGAGAAAAGAATAGACCATGTGCCTATGGTGAACAGTCAAGGCAACACAGAGTGGTAGACCCGGAGAAAGGAATCATATTTGAAAATCAGTGTTGAATGCTGCTTTGTTTTCAAGGGAGAACAGTATCAAAATTACAGCTTTGTCCTGTCACTTAAGATGGTTCTGCTGGGCTAATGCAGGTACTGGAGACAAGATCACACATCATGAAAAGATATTTAAGTTGTAAGTTTTGAATATTTATGGGAACCAGAAAAAAGTATATATTGAGCTTGCATGTTGAGTTTGCAATTATAGGCTCAAACACTTAGCAACGGCATAAATCTCTATTTTTATTAAAGGAGCTCAATAAAGCTGCAAAAGAAGAGCATGAGATCAATCTAGTTGCAGATACAGCATTTCTGTTTTTTCATTACTACTTTAGCTGTTATAGGCTAGGTCAACCTTGACCTATTGTATTTTATATTTATATTCATTTTTTTAAAGAAGGTGACAATTCCCTCTTCTCTGTCATCAGCACATTACTAAAAGGTGTTTTGCAGTAGGAAATAAAACCTGAATAGCTTTGATTGAGAGCATCTTGCAAGGCAAAACTCACGAAGCAGATAAGAATTAGGCTATCCTCATTTTTACCCTTCAGATTTTCCCATAGTTCCATGCAGAGAAGGAAGGGAATTCAATCCTTGCTTCAGCCATAGGAAAATCTGCAATTTTCCTGCCCAAAAAAGCAGTGAGCGTTTATCTGCCCAGAAAAACTAATAAGAAAGAAAATGCAGAATTTCATTTCTTCCAGTAAGTAGGGGAACTTGGGGAGACAATTAGCATTAAGAAGTACTTAAAAGCCCCACCACCATTTGTACTTTTCTAAATTAGTTAGCTCTCACACCTGTGGCTAAGGGTAAGAGAACTGAACAACACCAGAAATCTTATTTTTCTTCCTAGTTCTGGTTACATTTACAATTGAAGTATAGACTTATTTGACAAGACTGAGCCAAAACCTTTCAGGTTCTTGTAATGCATTTGAGTTAGAAATGCAGGAATGTTGTATCATCTTACAGCTAGAGTAAAATCATGGGAAGAAGAGAACATTTAAACTAGATTTATCCCCTGTGGAGGTCTTTGTACGGAAATTAGAAGATGATCAAATTTCTGAATGGCAATTTAATAGCTAATTCAAAAGGCTCTCTCACTGAAATTATCAAGAAACCACAAGATACACAGTTATATATTACACAATGCGTATTAGAGTATAGGCATACACTAGTGAAAAAAGCACTCTGAAAAAACCGTTTGAGTTTCATATTAATTTAAATATATAAGATTATACAAAATGTCAGGTGCATTTAATCATTTTTAAATCAGAAATTAGCACAAAAGCAACCCATTGTTCTGGATTTAGGCAGATTCTGCCAGACTCAATACACCACTCTGGGAAGTAATTCCTCATTCAACACCCTGTCTGTTAAAATTCACCTGCAAATAAATGAGTGTTGCACTGCAGCCAGAGACTTGGCAAATTTATCCAATTTGGGACTGAAATTACTCAACCTTCACCTCCATCTCTTTAATATTGAGGGCTGTGGCTTTAATACCCCCAGTAATCTCAAATGCAGCATGAGCTGAGCCCTAGTCACTCAAGTAGGAAAGTGTCAGGCCACCTGTAGATCTGCACTAACACTGGTGCCTCACATTCAGGCTCCCACTGCCTCTTACCTTTTTTTGTCTCGACTATTACCTTTGGAAGGTTTTTTTTTATTATACTTTCTTTTATAATAATGTTCCTCATGCAGAGAGGTCAAGAAAAATCAGAACTATTAAAGGGATTGCACCAAGCACAATAGAATTAAGTAGCACCCCATTAAAATCTTGCAGAAGGAATACATTTCCAGGGGTTCTCCGCTACATTAAAAAAGTTATTTCCTACTATTTATTAAATAATCACTGGCCATTTCTATACCATCTCCGCTTGGCTTAAAGGTGCAGTTGTGAAAATAGGAAGGTATTTTTGGTAGCACAGCTGCACAGGGAGAATGGAATTTTTTTTATGGGTGACGATACACAGTTCTTCTGGTCAGGTGGAGGAGACATGAAGGGACTTATCCCTTCACTGAAATTCTCAGCGGGAACCCTAAAGTCCCGTGTGATTCTCTCTCCCAACAACTCTCCCTTTCATTCAGGAAGCTATGAAAGATGTATTTTCTTTTGCTGTTTAGAAAAAAAGAGGGGAAAACAAACCAAAAAACTACTGAAGACTCAGCTTTATTTGTTTTCCAACTAAGCAAGCCTAAAACACGCATAGGTTTCCCCACAGGGAGAGCTTCTGACTGATATGTTGAGTCAAGACAGCATCAAACTCTTCCAGCTGTCACAGCCTTGCAGAACTGCAGGTCCATCTGCCAAAAGCCAAGGAGGTTACTGCAGCTGTTTCCAAAAAGCCTAGGAGCAATGGTTCACTGATTAATTCGGTCCGGGGGCTTCTGAGATGACTTCCTTGAGAATGACTGGCTGACATTTGTGCACTGACCCTCTGCTTCTGTGGTCTGGGAGCGAACGTTCCGGAAAGGCTGCGGGGCTGCCGCTCTGTCAGGGACACCTGGACATCAGTGACACTGGCTGGGATTCCTCCCCGGCGGGCAGGAACGCTGGGCCAGTGGCAGAGTGACATGGATGGGTCTCATCCAGGACCAAAACAGCTCATTCCACAGGAGGCACTGCAGGCCCTAGCCAGCCAGGGCCAGGATGTTTCCTTCAGGATGGCCTGGCAACAATCACTGCCTAAAACACCGCAGGGCAGCTCTGTGACAACTCCAACAGCAGGAGTCTCCATTAAAAAAAAGCCCAACACCACAAACCATTCTCTCCTGTATTTTCATAGTCTAAGCTAAAAGTATTTGAGATCAGAACAATACTCAGACTCACCTCCTAGGCTGAACTGGTTGAACAATTAATTGCCAATCCTGCCAGGTTTGGGTTGAAAGTCAGCATTTTACTTAAACAAGAAAAAGGTGGAAGTTGTATTTGCTTCCAGAAAGAGAAAAAAGGTTTTAACTTAAAAAAAAAGGGGGGGGGAAATAGAATTTTAGTGACCTCAGAAGTAAAAATTTGAAAGAATAAAAGGACCAAAAATAATTTCCCTCTAAATTTCACAAAGCTTTTAGAATTAAAAACAGCATTCAAGCAGAACTACCTAATTGTGGTGGCCTGTCAATAACAAACACAGAAGAATAATAAACGAGTGTGTTTTCCTCTGAAAAAACATATATCTTACTGTTTTAGAGGGCAATTTCTCAATTGCCATTAAAATCTAAAATTATCAGTTTGATCAATGGTCTAGGTAGATGAAAAATCTGGTCGACCCATTAAATAAGAAAGTTAATAAGAAGGGAGAACCGTCTCACAGTTCATGAAATAGTACAGCAAAGTATAATTTTTCAAGTCCTAGTAATTATGTTGGCTATCGCACCATTACTGATATAATGTGAAGCTAATAAGCCAAGTAATTAGAATGCACTAGGTCAGAGTTTTCACCTTAATGTGTGAAGGGTAAATGAGAATGAGGCATTCTAATATTTAGCATATGGCTAAAAGGGAACAAAAGTAATAGAACTGAAATGTTACTTTTTAGAGGGAAAATGCTCATCAAGTCGAAAGTTCTTTGTATTGACTTACATGCTGAGCCTAATGAAGGTCGTTATGGAGATTTAATTGTGTTACAGATGCACCAGAGAGGTCTGGCTGAGTTTCTCCTCCCTGAATGACTTGCTGCATCCTGCTGCTGTTGCCCAAGTTCTTACTGGCAGAATTGCCTTTCCCACTTACACATTGAATGCAGCACTACAAAAGACCAAAATTAGCCCATACCTTAGAAAACAGAAACGTGATACTCCTGACAAGCAGGGGGAAATACTTACTTTCCTGATGTTTCAGTTCACAACATTGCCAGACCCAATTCTTTTATTTTATGTTCAGACTACTCAGCTGTTTTTGAAAGAAAGCTGAGTACAGGCCCCTCAGAGTCCATAAGTTCGCCAGAAAATAGTGAAATGCTCCTCTCAGCACCAAGGTCATTCACTCTCAGTAGTCTGCAGGCACAGAATACCTGAGTGCCTTTCTCCTCAGCCACAACTAGAGGAAACAGTGGGCATACAGTTATAAAAGATGCTTTGCTTTCAGTTTTTCAGGAAATAGAGTGACAAATTCCAAACAAATGAGTAAAATGTAGAGATTAAAAAGCACAGGTTATTAAAAGAACAAGCTGGGAAGTGGTCTCAGTTTTGTAGTGGTAATTAAGCAAGATAATCTATCCTACAGCACCACATTTTACCTCGAGGGTGCTAAAAGAGAAAGCTAAGCCACTTATTGCATGTGTTATGGGGCGTGATGATGAGTCATGTTTGACTGCGCTGCCAAATGTGATGAAATAGAAAGCGCCGTGTGACAGAGTTGAAACCTTTGCTTGACTCTGCTTTGCAGGGAAGCCCCTCTTTTTGATCCCCTTTTGTCAGTATCAAAGGAAAACGTAGATCAAGAAATTAGGCTGCAGCAAATGTATGGAAAAGTTCAAGGAGTGAATGAAAGAAGTCAGTGGGAGAAGTCATTTGATTTCTTCTGGCAAACCTGCACAAAAAAAATACTGCCTCATGGAAGATTCTGAACTAAGAACGTTTCTCCTCAGCCTGCACGTTGTTTTAGCACTGAGTGTTGTTGTAAGCCATATGCAATGCTGAAAATAATAAGGAATGCATATTCCCCTTGAGGGGTAGGTGTGAAAGGTCCTGAAAAATCACTTCAGAAGCTGAAAGAGAAAATTAAACTGATGGGACCATGCTTACAGCACACTTGAAAGAGCACCCTTGAAAATGTAGGTGCTGTCACAGATACACGATCTCTATCTATGGACTTTGTCCTGATAAGAATGGGAGAGAAAGCATCTTCACCCCATACCCTTCTTACCAATAATGGTGCATGATGAACCAGTACAACAACGGGCTTATCCTTGGCAAGGAAATAACTTCAACAAATGTCCTTCCTGTCTAGTCATAGGAGAAACCATATTTTAGATGGCAATTGGGATGTTTACAGCAAACAAATAATAATAAAAGAGTCAAATTAACTGCTTCATCTTGTCTGAGGAAGTGGTACAAAATAACTACATCAGCAACTGCAAGGCAGATATTTATATTGGGTATCAAACATAATGTAAATATGAACCAAGTCTAACCTTGATAAGTTTCACAGACTGAAATTCTCTTATTCAGATTTTAGGTAAATGAACTACACCAGGCAGAATCTCATGGAAAGGGATGAGGCCCTGGACATCAATCTCATTCATACTGTTTTTACATAGCTAATATGTAGAGAAATTTTAGGGCATAAAGCCTGACATGGCTTCTACAGCCTTTATTACATGGAATTTCTGGAAGCAGGAGTGGCTGCTAGAGGATGTGAGAACTCAGAGTTCTCCAAACCTCAGAGAAAGACCTTTTCAAGAGAAGGCACGGTCTTCTCATGGCAGCAGCACTCCCATCCTCTACGCTGTTCTGCTCGCAGTCTGCCCAAGGGAAGAGGTTTGCTGAGCAGCACTGGCAGCACACAGGGAAAGAGGAGAGAAAAGGGCACACACAGAGATTTGGAGGCTGGGCACCAGGTGTGGAGCCCTGGGTTTTGCAGCAAGGTCTATGCCACACCAGTGCTCTGCAAGGGGAATGTGCCGTGTCCCCAAAAAAATCCCTGGTGACCTTGTTCAGGAGCCACTTGATCCTTCTTTGCTTCTACTTGTTTACATCCTCCTAAATAAATTGTCATTGAAGTGAATATAAATGAGCATAAAAGTGACTTATCATTGCCAGACTATGCCCTCAAATTATACTTCCTTGATAATTGCTTGACTGACGCATCTCAGCATATATCTTTCATATCCGTACTAATTAATGAATTGGCACCTCAAGAGATTCAAAAATATGCCTTTTCCGTCCCTGGAAATGATGTGTAAGACTCCAGAGTATTTCCATGCAATATTCCATCTAATATTTATATTTCATTAAAATGCACTTTTTACTTTGGTAGCCATCCTTTAACTCCCACGGGTCTTGACTGTGTTCACAAAGGGCCTGAATAATTCACGGCTCATTTACACAGCAATGTCACCGTTGTTGTTTCTCTTGCATGCCCTGTTCACCAGAGCCTGGACTTCTCAGGTTCACTTCTTCCCTGGCACAAGCTTTGCAACTCTTTAGTGAGCAGTGCTTGGCCTGGAAGGAAGAGGCTGAGGGAGACTAAGGGAGGAATTTTTTTTTTTTTTTTTTGCTAATTGTTTCAGGAGGTAGCAGAGGGACTTGGGTTTTTGAATGATGGAGATCAATGAGCTTCTCTCTTCCTATTGCTTCTCTAAGAAATTTCGTGATAAGATGCTCAGGCATCCATTTTCTGCTTTTTTTTCTTTTTTCTTTTTTTTTCAGTCAGCAAGATCCTTCAGGCTGATAAAAGACTGAAAAGTGTTCAGATTTCATCTACTCATCCACTCCTTTTCCTCCTGCTAGCCCATGTAAGGGAGTAAAGTGATGCAGAATATGATACTGAAGCTGGTTAAAAACTTGCCCTTCTAGCCCAGAGTAAAGTTAATTTTCATCAAATTACAAGTCTCTGTCACAGATGCAGGTGTGAATGTCACCAGAAGACATGCATTGTCAGTTTTTATTTCATCATGCACTGAAATCAGAAGGCAATTATTCATGTTTAATATCTGCACTTTAAATAGCTTTAAAGACGTTGAAGTAAGTGTCCATTTAAATAAAAAAGGGGAAATAAAGTTTAAAATTCCAGCAGGTTTCAGAGGATAATACGAGGGGAAATACCACTTTATTAAAGACCTTCCATAAAATGGAAAAGTAATTTTTTGTTTTAAATCTCCTCAGGTTTTCAGCGGAGCTCACCTTTGCTTGGTATTTTCACAGAATTATGATCAGTGCCTAAACCATAGTGAAGAATGCTGCCTAAATCAAAGAGATGTGTGTTGTTATAAAACAGTAAATGATCACCAGTGCCCAGTTTTAATTTCCAAGAAGGAAATGGGCAATTAATAATTGAAAAAAGCAAAACCACTAAGTAGATTGCCTTTATTTCATGTTTTGTGAGGAAACATAGTGTTTTTAAAAATTAGAACACTGCAGGTCTCCAATGGAATAAAAATCAGACCTCTTGATATTGCTTTGGGGGTACTTTTTTTTGTGGGGGGTTGACGTGCTGGGGACTTCTAAGTGAGTCCGACAGGTTTCTTTTCTGATGGCATGTAGCAGGGATGGAGCTCTACAGGAGCATAAGCTCACTGTGCTTGGTTGAAGTCACCCTTTTTTCATGCTTCTCTGGCCCCCTCAAGACTCCCAGATCAGAGCACAAATCTTCTAGGGTGAGCCCTCCTGCAGGAAGTTAATTTTCAAGTCCTAAGGGAAACTGAGAACAGAAGCTGCAGTGAAGAGTTGTCTGAAGCATTACCAATATTGCTGCTGGGATGCTGGGGTCTCCAGTTCCAACCAGTGCAGTCTTGCCGTTTGGAGCAGGGACTTGGCCACACTTTATAGTGCTGCCACTTTGCTCTGGGACCTGGATCAATGGTGAAGACACTAAACAGGTCAGGATGGAGCTGGCTCCCTCCCTGTTCTGGAAATCACTAAGGTAAATGTTCCTGCACTCGAAAAAAAAGAGTCAAAACCTTCTACAGTTAATTGGGAAAGGTCTTATTCCTACCATTAATTTTTATTTAAAACTTTATGGCCACAGCTCAGATGAAAGATAGAAACTTGACATATGCAGGCTGTAAACCCCTGACAGCTGATTGTCAGTTGAGCATAAACCATGACTTTCAAAATGACAGGTGGGAGAAGGCTTAAAAAACTTGACCTGTCTTAAACACACCAGCACGTGCCACCAGAAGCAGATTAATAAATACCCTTTGCTGTGAGCACATGCAAAGGGGCTGTTCAAGTCTAAGAAGTTGCCATATGGCATAGCCAGTGCACCTGTGGTGCTGCAAGGAATGATAGATCGTGTGCTCTAGCAGTTAAATGGTGTCATCTATTATGTGGATGGGAGTGGGAGAGACCAACGTGTGAGCTTGGGAACACATCTCCTCCAAAGGTTTTCAATAATACACCGAGATTTGGGAAATCCTGCCGAGGAGCTGACCCCTGGCTGGGAATGATGCAGAGCTGCGTGGTGGGCTCAGGGCAGTGAGGAGCAGCAGCCTCCCAGACTGAGGGGGATAAATGCTGCCCTGCACGGAGCAGCCCCCTCCATGGGAGGAGGGAGCTCCAGCGGACATGTCCCTCCCAGGATGGGGTCAAACTGGCAGGAATAGATGGTGCCGATGTCTATGGCGCCCATTTCCATCCTGGTGAAATACTCCCTGGAGAGAGTCTGGAATATGTCAGGGCAGGGGACAGTTTTGGCATAGCCATATTATTTTAAGGGACCCCAAATTCCATCAGACAGCTGAAGGACAGAGAAGACTGTCGTATCAATTTAGATTCAACAGGAGAGGAAGGATCTTGCATCTACCTGGGCTGATCTCCAGCCCAGAGGGTCAGGTGGGAGGTGGGTACCTCAGCTGAAACATGTGCCCTGGAGTGTGTGTGCGAAATAATCCCACTGCTGAGATTGCTGAGGGGCCGTGAACTACTCCTGCTGGGAGAGCTGTTCTGTGGTGCAGGAGTTCCCAGAAGCAGTCCTCACTGCCTGACTGGGAAACTGCTCACCAAAAAGGAAATTACTGGTTTTAGCTGTGAGATATCAAAATGTATAAGTCAATTGCTGTGGATCAACAGATAAATGGACACTACTTTAAAAAAACCCAAAACAACAACACACAAACCTGCACTACTGCCTGCATTTTAATAGCTCACTGATGTATTTTTTGTTTAGACCGCACAGGGTATGTGAGACACCCCAGTATCATGTATTCCAATTCTGTTTCCTGATAAAAGCACATATTTTCAGTGGTTTTATGCATGCAGAATGCTCTTTCCTGAATAAGCTGTTTTGTAGCATGAGTAAGAGCAAGCAGTAGAATCTGTCTCTGATTTTTCCTGGCCAGAATACACAAGAGAAACAAATGGAAAACAACACAGAGCAAAAGACCTTTAAAATAGATCCTATTTGGTATGGAGAGCTTTCACGTGAAATTACAGAGAGGGAGAAACTGAATGAGCAGTGTTGTCAGGTGGAATGATTCCATAATTGAAGAAAAATGTGAGTGAAGTCAGTACAAAGTAAAGGTTCAGTAAACAGAGAAAACAGGCGAGAGCATCTCAGGTGGGTGGCAGCAAGCTGAGCCTCTCTGCTTCAGGTGATGTGAGCAGAGGAGAGGGCGTGTCCTGCATGTCAGGAGATATTTACTGCTCTGGGGTCTGCGCAGCTGAGGATGTTTATTGATAGCTGCCAAAGTACAGCACGAAATAAAGCCGTGTGAGGAAAGGCTCCAGGGTGACTTTGTATCTCTGTGAAGTCCTAAAAGAAATTTCTAAAAGAAATAGAGCATAGTCACACTCAGACAGGGAGGCAAGCGCAGGTTTCTGGGGCAGCAAGGGTCTGCCCACACACAAATGCACTAAGCAGCAGCAGGGAATCATCATGAATCACAAAAAAATGGTACAGCAGACCCACTTAATGGGGACCAGCAACTTCTTTGGAAATGGCTAAGGATATGCAAACAAAACCCCACAGAGATATGACTGATTTCACTGGGATGCATTAATCAACAGGGTAGGAAGCCAGGAAGGTTTTGAGAGGGAAAATGGATTTTCCAGCTCCTCTCTGATACATGGGCAGAGGAATAAGTGAACAGGATCTTTCTGGCAGGTTATTTCCATGCTCTGCAGCGCTGCCTGACCTCTGCCTCTGTGCAGATACCCTGCCTGGTAGAGGCTGGGCATTGGGAAGGTTTGTAGATCCAGTTGGAATGACATCAACTTGCAGAGGCGGCAGAGGCCATGCAGGTGTGCACAGCATGTGTGCACATGGAGTCACGCTGGCATTCCCAGGCCTCAGGGCTACCTCCAGAGGCTGTGTCCTTAGGAATAAATGGGTGCTCGTGACAACATGAGCGATTAAAGACTTCATCCTCATTCTCTGCCTCCACAGCTCTGACTTGACAATTGTCTCCTTTTTACATGGTCTGAAGGCTCCTGCTCCATGGAGATTGCAGAATTTGAACCTTAAATCACAGCCAATAGAGGATAGATTTGTCCTACAGTCATTGATAAGAGCAAATACTTCCTTTTAATTGAAAAACACATTGTCAACTGATCATTTTCTAGGCAAACATCAAGAAAAGGGTTGGCACAAGTCACCCTGAGGGCTGTAATTGCTTGAGCCATTTTGTTTGTGTTTTCCTCTCTCTTCTCCAGATTTCCTTTTCTCCTTTTGTGTTGAGGAAGACCCAAAAACACAGCAGGGGAAACTGAGCAGCCATTGGTTTTCATGGCAAAGCCACTCAACAGGGGTGCTGTCAAATCACAAAGGGAAAAGTAGGGCATATTCCCCTTCATAGTTTTATTTATTTATTTATTTATTTATTTATTATAATATATATAATTATGAATAAGAATGGTCACTAAAACAACTGTGATTTTTGAATCAGTCCTAGCGGTAATAGGATTTATTTTCCTCCTTTCATGTGGGTGAATTTTTATTCTGATAACCTTATAAGCATGAGACTTTGAACTTGCTCCTGGTTCTTGCTCACTTTGCTGAAGGAGGAGGGGTGAGGCGAGGAGAGGACTGGAGCAGGCCTGTGCCAGTCTTCAAAAACACCTTCTCATGTCACAGCAGCTCTTTGAGGCATCCAAAAGATGCCCTGCACAAAGTCAGGATGCAATTAAAACTCTGTGAAACTCTTTTTGTGAGATCTCACCCTTTTCAGATTAGACAATAGCTAAAATGTTCACCTGGCAGATTCACACTGAAGCTTCCTTTTAGAAGCAAAATGGAGGCTTGAATAGAATGGGGATGATTCCCAGGTGCCCTGAAAACACCGGAACCATCAATTATCCTTTCTTTCTTCTGATCAGAAACTTTGTTTCGGATCCAAGAAAAGCCATCCTTCAAAACTGATGTGTATGTTCCCAGATGAATTTCTGGTGGTAAGGAATTAACATTTTCTCAAAACACCCAGTCACTTGTGCACATTTGAATGATGTGATTGTTTTCTGATCAGGACAAGCATTTTACAGGGTTTGTGTTTGTGGTGCACAGGCCAACATTTTCTCTTTATTATCCATTCTCTGACTGATTTCACCCATTCATTTCCTATTTTGTTTTAGAATGGAGAAAATAAAATAGAAAGTGGAGATGTGCTAAACTTCTGTATTCTTGGATTACTCCAAGCAATGCTTGATCTAAACAGCATTTACTATTATTACTATTTTGAGTATGCCAGGTAAAGTTGTAATATTTCCAGATTTTTTTTAAGCATTAGGAGATTTTTCTGTGGATTGTTTCATTCAGAATAATCTATTCAGTTTAATTATCAGAAAAATTGAGATGCCTTGAATAGTTACTTGTTTAGCAAATATTAGTTCCTTTCTTTAGCATAGAAATTTAGCCAGTATTCATCCAGGCTCTTCTCACCCCTAAGAGTAAGAAATGCACTACTCATTATTTTGTTGGGGCCTAAAATGTAGTGCTATCTGCATTCAAGAATTAAATGCAGATTATTTATTGTTAATAACAAAAGATACGTTATTTTAGAAATGGAGCTTTAGCGATATGTGCCAAATGTCAAAGGATTTGTCTAATGTAAGTGTTGAAATTATACAAGTTTAAATAGTTGGCTTTTTAACAAAATAAGACTCTAGCTACAGGAATTGTAATTTCCTAATATTGACAAATTTGAAACTTTTCCTTGTGGAAACCTTGTGGGCAGATTTTCAGCCAGTGTCGTATAGTAACAACAGCACTGTTTTCAATATCGCTCTAAAAGTTCTTTCTCTCTTGGAGAGACCAAGCCTCACTAATATTTCCTTTTGATTTCTCCTCAACTTTCCAAACTTTACATTGGCAGCCTTTAAAAACCAGTGAGAACTTGAACCTTCCTCAGGTTGCCATTCACAGATCTGCAGCTCCAATGCCACCGTGCTCAGATCCATGTTTTCACCGGTGGCACCGGGGCTTGCAGACCAAAGGGGGAGCAAATATAGGCCACAGGGAAAATATTTCCTAATGGGCATTGCCAACCAGTTGGGAAGGATGTCATGGCAACAGGTTTGGTGGCCCATCGCCTCTTGAACACAGCTTCACACACACACAGTCCCTCCCTGAGTGCCCATTCGACCTCAGCTGTCACACACTTGCACATTTTTGCTGGAAGGACAGTAACCAAAGGGAACATTTTCTCTATGAACACTTCAGTAACTGCCGACTGCCTTTCAGATTTCAAGCCTTTAAACTTGCCGGTGTTTATTTGGTGTAGGTGCTGAAACAAAGGGCTGGAAATAGCACCAGGACATAGCAGAAGCACCTCCAAGTGAGTGAGCTTTGGGCAGGCTCTCTTGACAAGCCTACACAAAGTCTGACACCTGAAAAGAGGGGCCAAAGTCAAGCTACCCCAGCTACTCAAGCTTGCTGACATATGTATGTCCTCACAGCCCTATAACCCTGCCTTTGATGAGCCTAGCTTTGTATCAAGATTGTTATGAGGAACTGTAGTAATCGGGTATATAACATAAGTTGTATTGAGCAGCAAAGGGGCAGTAGCATGCACATTCATAAGTGTACACAGAAAGTAGGGGCTTCTAATGTGACTCGGTTTGGTGTCAGGGTCAAGAAACAAATGAGAACTGAGAACACCAAATGCCACGTAATGGCTTCAGTATTCAAGGTTGAGTTTTTTAAGCCACTCTTCTCAGGATCATTAAAGAACAAAAGTAAATTTATTCATGCCATTCTATCTTGCACAGTCTATCACTTTCATATTTAAATAGTGACTTCCATATATGTATTTGTGTTTACTAGGAACAGAGGTGACTAGCAGAAACCTGATAGTCTTTTTTATTATTAGGGCTTCTTGAAGTTTAAGCTTCTAAATCATATGCAAAAAATATTCAAATAATACTATCAAAGGCTCCGTCTTTTGGAGATTCAGTTCATAAATATGCACTTTGATGGAGGAAATGCAGACCCTTTTATGCAGTATGAATGTCATCAAGGAGATATTCTCATGCTAATTATTACAGACAATTCATGGCTGAACAGCTCTCAGATAATGTAAGAAATGGTAGGGGCTTATTTCCACATTCTTCTATTCTTCTCCTAAAGCTCCTGTTAAACACTTCTTCACTTTCTCTGCTATTTTATTTGCAATTTGCCATCTCTGGGGAGAGAGAGCTTGTAGTTTGGAAATAGTTCTTGGGGATGGTGCCAACGGCCCAGAGCAGGCCCGGGTGGGACCTGCCCAGACCCATCCTGGGCTACAGCCCCAGCCCAGCCCAGCCCAGGGTGCTCAGCCCTTCCCCAGCTGCCCTGGGGGAGTGCAGGGCTTCCTGCAAGAGCCCCGTGTGTGCTGCTGCCCTGCAAGGGACAGGGGAGTGCCCTGTGTGTGCCCTGTGTGTGCCCTGCCCGGGGCTGACCCAGGTGACAGCAGAGCCATCCATCTCACCTCATGGTCATCCCACTGTAAGCACCAGCTGCTGCTGGTAAGAGCATGAAATATTCCTCAGGTTTTGGCATGAAATGGACACAAGGANGAAATGGCTAAGGATATGCAAACAAAACCCCACAGAGATATGACTGATTTCACTGGGATGCATTAATCAACAGGGTAGGAAGCCAGGAAGGTTTTGAGAGGGAAAATGGATTTTCCAGCTCCTCTCTGATACATGGGCAGAGGAATAAGTGAACAGGATCTTTCTGGCAGGTTATTTCCATGCTCTGCAGCGCTGCCTGACCTCTGCCTCTGTGCAGATACCCTGCCTGGTAGAGGCTGGGCATTGGGAAGGTTTGTAGATCCAGTTGGAATGACATCAACTTGCAGAGGCGGCAGAGGCCATGCAGGTGTGCACAGCATGTGTGCACATGGAGTCACGCTGGCATTCCCAGGCCTCAGGGCTACCTCCAGAGGCTGTGTCCTTAGCAGGAATAAATGGGTGCTGGTGACAACATGAGCGATTAAAGACTTCACCCTCATTCTCTGCCTCCACAGCTCTGACTTGACAATTGTCTCCTTTTTACATGGTCTGAAGGCTCCTGCTCCATGGAGATTGCAGAATTTGAACCTTAAATCACAGCCAATAGAGGATAGATTTGTCCTACAGTCATTGATAAGAGCAAATACTTCCTTTTAATTGAAAAACACATTGTCAGCTGATCATTTTCTAGGCAAACATCAAGAAAAGGGTTGGCACAAGTCACCCTGAGGGCTGTAATTGCTTGAGCCATTTTGTTTGTGTTTTCCTCTCTCTTCTCCAGATTTCCTTTTCTCCTTTTGTGTTGAGGAAGACCCAAAAACACAGCAAGGGAAACTGAGCAGCCATTGGTTTTCATGGCAAAGCCACTCAACAGGGGTGCTGTCAAATCACAAAGGGAAAAGTAGGGCATATTCCCCTTCATAGTTTTATTTATTTATTTATTNTTGGCACAAGTCACCCTGAGGGCTGTAATTGCTTGAGCCATTTTGTTTGTGTTTTCCTCTCTCTTCTCCAGATTTCCTTTTCTCCTTTTGTGTTGAGGAAGACCCAAAAACACAGCAGGGGAAACTGAGCAGCCATTGGTCTTCATGGCAAAGTCACTCAACAGGGGTGCTGTCAAATCACAAAGGGAAAAGTAGGGCATATTCCCCTTCATAGTTTTATTTATTTATTTATTTATTTATTTATTATAATATATATAATTATGAATAAGAATGGTCACTAAAACAACTGTGATTTTTGAATCAGTCCTAGCGGTAATAGGATTTATTTTCCTCCTTTCATGTGGGTGAATTTTTATTCTGATAACCTTATAAGCATGAGACTTTGAACTTGCTCCTGGTTCTTGCTCACTTTGCTGAAGGAGGAGGGGTGAGGCGAGGAGAGGACTGGAGCAGGCCGGTGCCAGTCTTCAAAAACACCTTCTCATGTCACAGCAGCTCTTTGAGGCATCCAAAAGATGCCCTGCACAAAGTCAGGATGCAATTAAAACTCTGTGAAACTCTTTTTGTGAGATCTCACCCTTTTCAGATTAGACAATAGCTAAAATGTTCACCTGGCAGATTCACACTGAAGCTTCCTTTTAGAAGCAAAATGGAGGCTTGAATAGAATGGGGATGATTCCCAGGTGCCCTGAAAACACCGGAACCATCAATTATCCTTTCTTTCTTCTGATCAGAAACTTTGTTTCGGATCCAAGAAAAGCCATCCTTCAAAACTGATGTGTATGTTCCCAGATGAATTTCTGGTGGTAAGGAATTAACATTTTCTCAAAACACCCAGTCACTTGTGCACATTTGAATGATGTGATTGTTTTCTGATCAGGACAAGCATTTTACAGGGTTTGTGTTTGTGGTGCACAGGCCAACATTTTCTCTTTATTATCCATTCTCTGACTGATTTCACCCATTCATTTCCTATTTTGTTTTAGAATGGAGAAAATAAAATAGAAAGTGGAGATGTGCTAAACTTCTGTATTCTTGGATTACTCCAAGCAATGCTTGATCTAAACAGCATTTACTATTATTACTATTTTGAGTATGCCAGGTAAAGTTGTAATATTTCCAGATTTTTTTTAAGCATTAGGAGATTTTTCTGTGGATTGTTTCATTCAGAATAATCTATTCAGTTTAATTATCAGAAAAATTGAGATGCCTTGAATAGTTACTTGTTTAGCAAATATTAGTTCCTTTCTTTAGCATAGAAATTTAGCCAGTATTCATCCAGGCTCTTCTCACCCCTAAGAGTAAGAAATGCACTACTCATTATTTTGTTGGGGCCTAAAATGTAGTGCTATCTGCATTCAAGAATTAAATGCAGATTATTTATTGTTAATAACAAAAGATACGTTATTTTAGAAATGGAGCTTTAGCGATATGTGCCAAATGTCAAAGGATTTGTCTAATGTAAGTGTTGAAATTATACAAGTTTAAATAGTTGGCTTTTTAACAAAATAAGGCTCTAGCTACAGGAATTGTAATTTCCTAATATTGACAAATTTGAAACTTTTCCTTGTGGAAACCTTGTGGGCAGATTTTCAGTCAGTGTCGTATAGTAACAACAGCACTGTTTTCAATATCGCTCTAAAAGTTCTTTCTCTCTTGGAGAGACCAAGCCTCACTAATATTTCCTTTTGATTTCTCCTCAACTTTCCAAACTTTACATTGGCAGCCTTTAAAAACCAGTGAGAACTTGAACCTTCCTCAGGTTGCCATTCACAGATCTGCAGCTCCAATGCCACCGTGCTCAGATCCATGTTTTCACCGGTGGCACCGGGGCTTGCAGACCAAAGGGGGAGCAAATATAGGCCACAGGGAAAATATTTCCTAATGGGCATTGCCAACCAGTTGGGAAGGATGTCATGGCAACAGGTTTGGTGGCCCATCGCCTCTTGAACACAGCTTCACACACACACAGTCCCTCCCTGAGTGCCCATTCGACCTCAGCTGTCACACACTTGCACATTTTTGCTGGAAGGACAGTAACCAAAGGGAACATTTTCTCTATGAACACTTCAGTAACTGCCGACTGCCTTTCAGATTTCAAGCCTTTAAACTTGCAGGTGTTTATTTGGTGTAGGTGCTAAAACAAAGGGCTGGAAATAGCACCAGGACATAGCAGAAGCACCTCCAAGTGAGTGAGCTTTGGGCAGGCTCTCTTGACAAGCCTACACAAAGTCTGACACCTGAAAAGAGGGGCCAAAGTCAAGCTACCCCAGCTACTCAAGCTTGCTGACATATGTATGTCCTCACAGGCCTATAACCCTGCCTTTGATGAGCCCAGCTTTGTATCGAGATTGTTATGAGGAATTGTAGTAATCGGGTATATAACATAAGTTGTATTGAGCAGCAAAGGGGCAGTAGCATGCACATTCATAAGTGTACACAGAAAGTAGGGGCTTCTAATGTGACTCGGTTTGGTGTCAGGGTCAAGAAACAAATGAGAACTGAGAACACCAAATGCCACGTAATGGCTTCAGTATTCAAGGTTGAGTTTTTTAAGCCACTCTTCTCAGGATCATTAAAGAACAAAAGTAAATTTATTCATGCCATTCTATCTTGCACAGTCTATCACTTTCATATTTAAATAGTGACTTCCATATATGTATTTGTGTTTACTAGGAACAGAGGTGACTAGCAGAAACCTGATAGTCTTTTTTATTATTAGGGCTTCTTGAAGTTTAAGCTTCTAAATCATATGCAAAAAATATTCAAATAATACTATCAAAGGCTCCGTCTTTTGGAGATTCAGTTCATAAATATGCACTTTGATGGAGGAAATGCAGACCCTTTTATGCAGTATGAATGTCATCAAGGAGATATTCTCATGCTAATTATTACAGACAATTCATGGCTGAACAGCTCTCAGATAATGTAAGAAATGGTAGGGGCTTATTTCCACATTCTTCTATTCTTCTCCTAAAGCTCCTGTTAAACACTTCTTCACTTTCTCTGCTATTTCATTTGCAACTTGCCATCTCTGGGGAGAGAGAGCTTGTAGTTTGGAAATAGTTCTTGGGGATGGTGCCAACGGCCCAGAGCAGGCCCGGGTGGGACCTGCCCAGACCCATCCTGGGCTACAGCCCCAGCCCAGCCCAGCCCAGCCCAGGGTGCTCAGCCCTTCCCCAGCTGCCCTGGGGGAGTGCAGGGCTTCCTGCAAGAGCCCCGTGTGTGCTGCTGCCCTGCAAGGGACAGGGGAGCGCCCTGTGTGTGCCCTGTGTCTGCCCTGCCCGGGGCTGACCCAGGTGACAGCAGAGCCATCCATCTCACCTCATGGTCATCCCACTGTAAGCACCAGCTGCTGCTGGTAAGAGCATGAAATATTCCTCAGGTTTTGGCATGAAATGGACACAAGGAATGCATGATGAAATCAGAGCGTTCGATTGTGATGACCCAACTTATTTTCATGACCTTTCCTATTGGCATCTCTACACCATTAATGAGATAACATCCCAGCAGCTTGCAGAGAAACCAGGAAAACCATTGGGCCCTTGCTGAAAGCTGAATTTTACGCTTGTAGCAGTAGTTGTGAGCATATCAGCCTGGAAGAGATGGAGAAAATAAACAAGTGAGGGAAAAACAGCTTAAGGCAGAACAAGTTTAATATATTTTTTTCCTTTTACGCTGGGGTGAAGGGGGAGAAGTGTGTGCCAAATTCGAAGTTGACTGCCGACGGCCATTACTTATGTAAGTAAGTTTGGCTTGCCAGCCCAGTGCACAAGGCTGACTGACCTTGGCAGCCGTATGTCAGAATTATTTTCCTACAAATCCAGTATTAGCTGGCAGTTTCTGCAGTGCTCTGAACGCAGGCAGGCTTGTCAGCTCGAAGAGAACCTACTTCCTATTTTTTCCCCTCTTTCTTGCAAGAAGTGAGGGAAAACTTGTATTGGAGTCTGGGGTTTTTTTAAGACACCCAGTATCCCTTCACTGTTAGGGCAGAGGGGAATCTTTCAGATTGCTGTCCTGGGCAGTCATGGAGCTGGGTAGCCTATATAAAATGCTGTATAGGAAAGCAAGTGTTTGCAGTGGATACTAGAATAAATTGTTCGGGGTAGTAAAGGGGGAATAACTGAGATTGACCATCCTGACAAGGCTGTGTTGTTTTCATTTCCCCTGGGTGGGTGCTGACTCTACTGTCTGTGCCATTTTCCTGTCAGTACAGATTCCAGAGAGGACTCAAGGGGAGAGCTGAAATGTGCATAAGTGTGAACCAGTCAGGGAACTTGCACAAAATTAAAAGAGGGGTTAGGGTGGGGAGGAAGTCCCCTTTTATCTGCAGAAAAGCATCTGCAGTAACTGGCAGCTGAACCAGGGATTAATTATAGCAGCACCACATGGAATGATGGTGAGATCTGTCAGGATTTCACCACCCTGCGTGTGAAGCCCAAGCAAGCTGGTAGAATCCCACTTTTTGGATCAGATCACAGTTTGGTTTCATTTGGGAAGCCTGCATCCTAGGACACAGGTGTCTCCCATAGCCCATACAAACAATCTCAGTTTGCTGCAGCTGTGCAGGTATGAGTCACCCAGGTGTGCTCCAGATTTGTTTTTTATGGGGGATGAATCACAAATCAGAAAATAAGTAGGGTAACCTAAAAAGCTCAGGTGGAGATTTGTCAGATTGATTTCCAGAGGTTCTTACAAGCGATCCTGGAAAGGTGCCCGAGACAGGGTTGGGATGGCTGTGTCCCAGCACTCAGCACGGCAGTGCCATGTGAACATTTCCCTCCTGACACCCTGAGGCAGCTGGCGGCCACCTCAGCCTGGGCTGGCAGCCGCCTTGGTCAGGGCTTGCAGCTCTTCCTGCAAACACACCCCTTTTGCCCACTCCTTCCTTTAGCCTGAGTAGAAATCACTTTCAGCTAAATCAGTAGTTATGTCTGTGTCTAAGGCACTAATACTGAGTGGTACTCTATTACTGTTTGTCTCTGGGTTATGCTTTGTGCATCCAAATGGAAAGTGAAGTTCATATGATCTTGCCCAATCTTGCTCCTTCCATCTGCTGTCAGGGTCCCTGAGGATGGTGTGGCCAAGTGACACAACAGAAAGGCAGGGTACCAAGGGGTATGGGGGTGTATATATATATATAAAATTTTGAACAGCCTCCCTGTTTAAAGGGAAGGAAAACTTCTTGATGTTCAAATGTATGTGATTGCGGGTGTACTTCAGGCATGAACAGGATTTTTTTTATTTAAAGCAGGTCAATTTAATTTAAATGTGGATAAAATCTCTCTATTTCATGCTTTCATCTTTGCAGAAAAGATGTATTTTAACCACCCCTCTTTCTATGTCCAGTAGTGGCTCAAGCATCTAATTCTGTACAGATAAATTTTTAATTTGAAGTGTGATCCTGCTATCACTGCAAGTTCATCCCTTAGGCAACTTGTAGCCATGTGAAGGATCAGACCTGCCTTTTGTAAGCTAATCTGGCAGGCTGTTAGTCTGACTACAGGATCTACTGTCAGGGGTATAGCCAGGATTTTCCAAATACAAACACCAAAGTGGTACCATCAGTTCTCTCATCACTTTTAAGCCTTTCAGCTGCCAGCCCTTCTTTGTCATAAGAAAACCTTTAAAACCAGACCACTCCTGAGACGCAAATCAGACTTGTCTGGTTTTGCTACTCATACGAATATTTAGGGTTTGGGTTTGGTTGGACTTTTTGCTTTTTTCTGCTGGTGGAATGGGCTCTGACTTTGCTTTTTCACCCAGCTGCAGTGTAAGTTGTAGGAGAAGACAACACAGGATAGTAAAGGAGAATTTTAGGTCCATGTCCTTCCATACTCTGACCCTTGTCAGCAGGTCCCCAGTGGAAGATTTTCCAGCAGCACTCTGGAGAAGGAAGAGCTTGCTGAGACCTCCCAGTAGAATTAGGGCTGCAGGGCTTGACTTTGCTCTCTGAGCAGAAGCAGCTAAGGGACAGCAAATGTACTTGCTCAAAATCAGATGTAATTCTCTGCATTTGTATGACAGTCATAAGGGGGTGCCACATGAGAGGGTGATACAGCCTTCTTTTTAAACTAAAACTTTTTCATTTTCCTTTAAAAAAAAAAAACCTGTCCTTTTCATTCAGTATTTTATAAGCTTCTACGTCTTTTGTATCTTAATAAAGAAAGCAAGGCTGAGCTGAAGTTTTTAATATATTAAATCAGAAACCTAGACTGGAATGAAAGATAAGAATCCAATAACACCAAAAAGACACACAGAATAGAATCGGTTATAAAAGATTTATGCACCAGGATTAGGAGGTTAAAAAGGCAAAAACTTTAATGTTCACTCATGCAAGAATGTCAAGTCACTGGTCTAAATAAGGAATTTGCAGTAATAAGATTTTAAAAGTGGGTATTTTCAGGTAGTCCTATCTGCTGTCATAAATAGAGGTCATAAAACTTTGATCTAAGTACATTCCTCGGACATTCGTGGCTAAGGTGGTCACTATCTGAACTTTGAAAATGTGTTTTATAACCTGTTTTAATAAGCAGCTATTAATACAAGGCATATTTATGCACCTTGGTGAGGCTTCCTAGCCTTGCTTTTCCTTATCTGTATCTCTGCAGTTCTCGTGTAGTGGCAGACGGTGCCAGCCTTCTGAAGGATTTGCTGCAGGGATAAACCTCATTTACTTTCCACCTAGGGTGAAAAGCATGCAATTGCCCTGAAAGTTCGACGAGGGAGGAATTTCTGAGTGCTGATGAAGCACACCTGTCCCTGAGCTGCTCGGGATGGAACTTTTCATTCAGGATAGCACACGGGATTCAAACGTCGGGAAAGCAGTTATTTAACTCGCCAGAAAATGAAGTCTTCTCCCTGCTAGCATACTTTTACATTTATTTTGAACACTGTAGAGCTGAACAACATCCAGCCTAGCGCTATAGATAGGTCAAAAATAGCATTGAGGATCCTGCCCTTCCAACTCAATCTAGTTGCTGAATCAGAAGTTTGCAAACGAGACTAAAAACTACACTGGAGCAAGCAGGGCATGACAGCTACATTAGACCACAGCTTAAAATCCCTCGTTGCCGTTTCTAAAAATGTCAGGTCAGGCTAGAAATCTAAAGGGAACGACTGTATAACTTTCACTCAAGCCTCTCAGAGAAATGTCTTGGTGGTCTCTTTTCAGAGGAAGGTGGTATGAAGCAGCCGCCGTTCAGGAGCTCNCCCTCCCGGGAAGGAGGCGGCCTCGTCCCGGCCCTGCTGGCCCGTCTGACAATTCGCCCGGCGCCGCTCTTGCGCGGGGCCGCAGTGACATCTGACGGCTGCGGGCCTGCACTGCACCGACCCGCGGCCGCCGGGGCCGCTCCCGCCCCTCCGGGACTCGCTCACACGACCGGGATGGTTTGGCAGAGCCGCCCGCAGTCCCAAGGGCTCCCTGCAGAGAGGGGTGGCACGGTGCTTGTCTCCCCGGCAGCGGTGCGGCATCCCACCGCATCCCACCGCATCCCACCCGCAGCATCCCCGAGGGCACCCCGGGTGCCAGGCGTGACCCGCACCGTGCCCCCGCCCCGGTGTTCAGCTTTTCTGCAGCGCCCTCAGCTGTTTACTGCTCTAACTGCACTGGAGCAGCGTTTTTTCCTCGCTGGCAGCAGGAAGGAGGCAGGGGGGCTGNGCTAGAAATCTAAAGGGAACGACTGTATAACTTTCACTCAAGCCTCTCAGAGAAATGTCTTGGTGGTCTGTTTTCAGAGGAAGGTGGTATGAAGCAGCCGCCGTTCAGGAGCTGCAGCAGCAGAGCCTTGCATTTCTACAGGCAGAAACGCACCCTCAGCGGCGGCAGGCGCTGCTCAGCCTGCCCGGCGGCGCCGGCTGCCACAGGGACAGCGCTGCTGCGGCCGAGCCCTGCCGGGACAGGGCCCGGGGCCGGGGCCGAGCCCTCCCGGGAAAGGGACCGGGGCTGCGGCCGNCCACCCGCAGCATCCCCGAGGGCACCCCGGGTGCCAGGCGTGACCCGCACCGTGCCCCCGCCCCGGTGTTCAGCTTTTCTGCAGCTCCATCAGCTGTTTACTGCTCTAACTGCACTGGAGCAGCGTTTTTTCCTCGCTGGCAGCAGGAAGGAGGCAGGGGGGCTGTACTCGGCGCTCTAACTAAAATGCTCCTCGCTGGCATGTACGGAGAGTTAAGAGAAAGAGAGAGAAAAATAATGATTTCTGTTTGAAAAATGTTCAAAGCTCAAGGTTTTTTACAAAAGCTCGGGAAACTCTTCCGAGAGTACAAGCTAGTTAGTCATTAAATTGGTAGTTTACTTCTTTCTGAGAGAGAGAGAGAGGAGAGCGCGGGGAGCACCCGGGGAACACGTAGGAGTTGAAAGAGCACTCGTGTTATTCACCGTGCAGCCAGGAGCAGAAAATAGAGAGGCAATTAGAAGGTCAGAACCAATAATAAGGCACTGGCAACCTGCAGGAGCTGTAGAGCCCGTGTTTGTTCTCGTGGTATTTTTACTGCAAACCATCATTAAAGCTGTGTGACACCACCAGTTCTCACGCTGCAATTATTTGCATGCAAATTCGACATCTTCAATGGGAAGATAGATTATATCTTCATTAATTTGGTCCACAGCAAATTGTCACAGTTTCCTTAAGAAAACACTGCTTTTCATGAGGAAATTATTGAGTGTCAACTGAGGGGTTTTTTCAAGAATTTAGTCCGGACAAGCCGACAGAATCATGCTTTTATTATTTACTTCCATGGTATAATCAGCTTTTCATTGAAGATGACAGCTTTCAGCCAAGAAAGTCCAATGTGGGTTTGTTTTTTTTTCACAGGGAAACAACAAACAAGGAAGCAAAAAAATGTTGAGCCTTTCAGGGGCTGAAAAAAGCTGTTGGTTTTGCTCTTCCCCCTGTGCATATGCATAAATGTACTCACATATATGCACTCCAAGCATTCATGCAGAGAGCTGTGGGCTCTCTGAGAGCGAAGCTCTGTGCACTGTTACAAAGCAGGCCTAGAGCAATGATCAGTAAAGACCCTTCAGGACTTGAAATGGAAACACAAAATAGATGGATTAAGAATAGCTCTTGGTTTTATGCCTTATTACACAGGTGTTCTGATCCTCACAGCCTTCCTTCTCAGGCTTGAAATGAAGGCAGCATGTGGGAAGGAGCTGTGCTGCATTATTTAAGCCTTTCCCTGTTTGGGGTATCTGCAGTAGCATCAGGCAGCCCCCAGCAGAGCTGTGTGCTCCTGGCTCCATGGAGATGAGGGGGTTTGGGCACAGGCAGGGGCTGTGGGTGGCAGCCAGGGCATGTGAACCCTTGCCCTGTAAAGCTTCAAAAGCAGCAGAGTGCCTCTGGTTTTGTGCTTTTGGGGTGGCAGCACAAGGCACCTTTTCCTACAAAACAGTCAGGCTTGCAATTTCTGTGTATTATGTCTAGGAAATCTGTGCTTTGCTTAGGTCTGGAGCTGAGGCTTATGGCTCAGGATCATGGTTAAACACATAGTTGTGATGAATTGTTCAAGGACAGGTTCCTAAACCAACCCTTCCTTACAAATATTGCCCTGCAACAAAATGTGTAACTTTCCAAGGGCTGAAATGAGAAAGCCTTTGCTTTCCCTTCCTTTCTGTGTCCTCAGGGCTTTTTCCCATGTGCTAATTATAAAGTGACTTTTCTTGTTGCACCTTGGAAGTGAGTGCACCTTTCACAAAGCTTATGCCTCACAGCTCTCCTTTACCCGCCCAAAAATCAGAGATCTCTGCTTCTCATGCTTGGACCTTCCATAGGGAACCCAAATTTTAAGCTCCACTGGATTGGGCCCCAAGCTGGAAGCCTCTGGCCTTTGTCTGAGGCCATGGGAAGTGTTGGTGTCAGTGAGAATCAGCTGCTGGGAGCCTCTGCTTCCTCTTTCCTGCCTCTCTCCAGATCCTTTGTGTTCTTTTTTATCAAACCAGACAGGAAGGCGTCGATCTTGCATGTACACTTTAAGCAGAAGATGGGAAAATATTAGTGGTTTTTTGTCTTCATGTTTGAAAGTGGAACCTTTTAGAGAAATGAGTCCTCACCAAGCAGAAATGTTTTTCTTAACTGCATAGCAACAAGCTATATCTGCAATTATTTATATCAAGTATGAAATTCCCTCAGTGCTTCATTTATTCAAAGCTATATTTTTACTCGGTTTTGTTTTCACAGATGGCTAAGCTAAGACGCTGTCTTGGGCTTAAATATCTACACAAACTTTGGCAGTCCCCACCAACAAACAAAAATAGATGAAAAAAAAAGCAAAGCAGAAAAACTGCAGTTCAACTCGCAAAGCCCTCCAAAGAGCACAGCAATATTTTTAACTAATTTAAAACTGTGATTATCTACTGAGGAATTTAATGTAATTTTGTCATTGCAATGTGGTATTAAAACAGCCTCTATGGGAACCAGTGCGTTGTCAAATGAAAATTATGAGTGGAATTTTTTTATTTCCTTTTTATAATTCCTTCACAAAAGGCACAGGTTTCTAATTTGATTCCAGCACTTGTTCTGAGTGTTTTGCTCAAGGAAAGTTTACTACTATTCAGGAAAAGCAAGTTGAATACTTGAAACCAAAATGTAGGTGCTCAACCAACACTGAGATTCAATTCCAATATTTTCTCTCATCATCTTTCAGGGTGAAAAGTTGTGGTTTGCTTTTGTTGTTGGCCTTGTTTTGTCTCTTGCCTAGTTCCAAAAAGCAGTGTCCATGGGGATGTGCTGCCCTCAGACGGGAGTGCTGAGTGTGGGCACATGTTCCCACCTCCATCTTCACCAGGAAATGCCTGCTTTCATATCTGGCTCAAATTCGAGCCCACTCATTTCTCACTGCATTTGCTCTTTACTATGTTAACTTTAAAGTAACTGCAATTGCCAGGCATTTCCAAAGCGTGATTTTGGTTTTGATGTCCTTTTGCATTTGAGGACCATAATTTAGTCAACCTTCTTGCCTCCTGAACAAGTGTCACCCTCCTATGTCAACAGCCCTCCCTTGCTTCAGCAGGAATGTTTTATCCTTCTGCTTTTTTACCCTGTGCAGGGTATTTGGACATTGGGCATTGCTTCAGCTGCCTACTAGACACCCTTTTTCTCAGGCAAAACCAGATGGCTACCAATGCACAGTGTTGTTTAAGAGCAATGAATAAACAGAACAGGTTTGCCCCAGCCCAGGGACCCACAGAGATTTCAGAGCAGTAGAAGTAGGTCATGGTCATTTACAGTCTCTATAGGGCACCAAGATATTGAGGAGGTGTGTTTCATCAGATGAGAGCCTCCTTCCTCATCTGCTCCTGTCACCAGCCTTCATTTTTAGTGCAACATGTTTGAGCCCTGGAAAAAATTCTTCTTGCATTGACATGTACAAGCAGAGTCTTCTGATGTAGCAGTATGAGTGGGACAGACGCTTCCTGTGGTGTGTGGGTCACGGACTTGGCTGCCTAGAAGTACTGAGAAACTTGCTTTCCCCTCCCTGTCTCAGTTTCCTGAGCTATAATATTGGATTGGGGCTCCTTAGAAATCTGCCAAAGGTGTGAAGATGACTTCTGTGGACCAGGCAGTAAAAAATTACTAATTCAAAGCCATGTTCACCATGTAAAATAAAACATTGGGGATGCTTTAACTTCCATGAAGGTCTCACAAATGAGTTTCCATCCTGTCTAGCACAACCTCTGTGCCAGTGCTGTAGCACTCATCAGTCAGCACAGGAGTAGCTGCCACAATCAGAAACAATTACTCACTCTATTGCAGCTCCAAACACAGAGAATAATGAATACTTTTCACCAGCTTCTGCCACTTTATGTTTTCATATCAACCAGTCAATCAGACTGTATAAAACAGCATGTGTCTGTTCATTAGGAGGAGAAAAAGTTGATTGGTACCAGAAGATGACTGCAGAGTGATTTAATTGTAGCCCTTTGGCACATCTGTGTTAGATGTATTAGGCACTTAGACACTCCACACTGACAGCAACGATGGGAATTATATTGGAATAATATGATTATTAAAGCTGAACTTACACACACACAAAACCCAAACCCAAACCAGCCTTTTTGATCTCTGTAATTAGGTATTCCAGGTAATTTCACATCATCAGTTAATCTTTCTTCTAAATCAGACTGAAAATTGTTGACTCCCCTCTGCAGCACAAGCTAGCTGATCTATAAATAAGGAATATGTTCTCACAAAGAGAGTGTTCCTATTGATTGGCAAGATGTATTGTCACCATTTCATTACACTTGATCATTATACGCTCCTCTCCTGCCAGAATTTTTTATTCATTGCCAAGTTAGAGACTTGCAAAGTTTGCAAAGACATCCCTGCCCGGTCTGTGGCTGGAGGGATGTTGTCTCCTGCCAGAAGCAAGGTACACCTGAGGGAAATTACTGGCAATAAGCCCTCATTTTACTGTTAAAATCTGTCATCTGAGAGACACCCTGGAATTTCTTAACTCTTTCTCAGAGTATTTTCACTATTCATGTCTTCTGAAAAGTGTGAAAGGATAGCCATGAGAGGAAGGTTTTCTGGAAAGAAAAATTACAGACTGCAGTTTCTTAAGGAATTATAGTCACCTATTCAAACAGGAAGGCAAATACTGCTGAGCAAGAATGATCCATGATCTTAATGGCATTTTAGCTATTTAAATCCCGGAGACATCCCACCTGGAAAACAGCTGCAGAGTGGCTGATCTGCAAAGGGCAGGAGCTCAGGTCTCTGCTCCGGAGGTGCCTCAGCATTGAGCAGTGCAGCTCTGGTACTCTGCAGCTCAGCCTTCAGCTAGTGTTGCTTCTTCCCAGGAAGCTTCAGCATGGCCCCTAAATTTGGCTACTTCCATACTGCTCCTTTCACCAGCCTCTGCACCTTACTGAAGGCTTCTGAATCCATAGGGTCTCTGCTGAAACCCAGCACTCCTGACAGATGAGGGCATCTCAGTTGTCATTTTAGGAAGAAATCCCATGTTCCTCTAATGCCAAAAGTCAAACAGGGATAATATAGCACCTACTGTATTTTAAAAATATAAATTTATCATCCAATTTCAGGATTACTGAAACTTCCTGATGATGTCCACATTTTCCCTTCTTAGCAAAGTTCAAAGGCAGACCAAACTGGGATGCTGGAAACACTCAGCAAAGCACAGGAGATTTGTGCAGCCACTCTCTCCCTAGGAGCCAGGGGCAGCCCTGGTCCCAGAGCAGAGGGCAGCTCCTTCCACACGCCTGCCCAGGTGCTGCATGGAGAACCCTGCCCCACCGTTGCTGTGGCCAGGTGCTCACATACTGCAGCATTTTCTTCTAAGAGTGAGGGCTAGAGGAGCATAAGCCCTGGGGGACTATGAGGTGCTACAACCTTAGAGCAAGAGCACAGGTACAGTGTGGCCAAGACTGCCCTGGGAAGCCAGGTGGCTGCCTGCCACCCCCTGAACAGGCCACGGTGTCTGGCTGCCTGTGAGCATTGAGCCCTCTGTGTTAAGGAGCCAGGAAGCTTTCAAATCCTGTCCTAACAATCCCAAAAGTGTCATTATGGGAAGAGCATCGCTGAGTCTCTTTTATTGTTTCCGTTTCAAATGTATTCCGCACTCAAACATTTTTGTGGGGCTGGAAATTCTTTTCAGAACCTGCTAATTATTTTTACAATCCACAGTCTGCTCTTACGTTCCTAATTGTGACTATTAATCCTCACTCATCTCCATGTCCTAGATGTGTGCAAGGCAATAAGGCATATTATGCTCAGCAGCACCCTGCCTCTTGACTCATTTGTCAAAAGGATTATTGTACACTCGGTGCTGAATGTGAGGAATTAGCTGCATAAACCTGGCCATTAAAAAGAATGTCTGTGTATTACCTATGCTGGGCATTGGTATGTAGACAGTAATTCCCTCCTCAAATATGCAAAGATATCTCTGAGCTAGTTTTGGTTAGATTCATCCATGCTGCAAACAGTTTGGAAGTGATTTGAATGCAATTTCTCCTTTGTGTCAAGTCAAATGGTGTTATAATCATAATTAATAAGGAGTGGACTTGACTTCAGTCTCTTGACTTGTATTTGATTTCCCAAGGAAATTTTTTAATCCACTTTAAAACATGGTAAGTACAGAATGTGCTCTGTTGTTTCCAAAATGGGATCAGGTGGCTATCTGCAAACATTAACACCAAAGGTCTGACAGATATTTATAATTACCACTTGTCAACAGAGCCAAGACAAAGCAGCAGCCCTGCTGCTGTGTTCAAAGGCAGGGAAGAGAAGTCAGGCCAGAGTAGTATCTGTTTTCCTTCAGCTGTGCAGCAATTATGTGCTTTCCAACGCATCCTTCTAGAAAAGAAATTCCTCTTTTTTGTCTAATGAATGTTGTCTATGCAGGCATCATTGGACAGCTTTCAGTGAGGGTTGTTTGAGGGTAAAATCCATTATTCTCTGCCTTATCCAAATGGCAGCTGGCACTGCCCCTACCCTTACTGCCAGAGACAGCAGCCAAATATTTACTGCTAGCAAAGTATGAAGAAGTCTACTTGAGCATTCATCTATACTAAAATTTGGCCCATTATTTTCATGGACAGCCTTCAAGCTGCACAAAGGTCTGTTCACTTCTTGGCTTATGGTTGTTCATATTCATCAAACACACTCTACGAGGTGACTGCTGGGAGAAAAATGACAGAGAGACACTTTACTGGTTATGTCCTGTTAGTCCCAGCTGTATCAGGGCCTGTGTGCCTCATCCTTGGTGTGTGGCTGGGGTTCAGAGATTCATCTTCTCCAGTTGTATCAAAGCCTCTGCTCCAGGCTCTTGCACAAATCCAACATCACCTCCCAGTGCTGGGATTATCCCCTGCTCTCACTGAGCCTAGCAGGTCAGACTTCTCGCCCATCCCTTCACTAGTAGCCTGGTTTCCCCTGGATTTTCCCTTGGACAGTGTGGCCTTTCATTTCTCCCGCCAGGTTACAGCCTCCTCTGGCAGACAGAGAGGATTCACCCACCCCTGTGCCCTGTGCATTTAGCCTGCTGCTAATCCCATGTTCAGGGCAAACCCAGTCCTTGTTTCTGATCAGGATGCTTCAGGAGTTAGTCTGTTCAACTCATTCCTTTCCCAGGGGTCCTTTCTGGCTGTGTGGGTTCAGGGAACAGTCCCACCAGGGAAGGACTCCTGCAGGAGGATGTGCAGAGCCCCATGCATCAGTTCTCTTGAAATGCCATCATATTTGTGACACTTGAAGTGATTTGTGTTAGTGTGGCATGTCACGGTTCAATTCAGTTGCACCAGTGCAAAATCTCTTCCCAGACTTTGTAGCCACCTTGATTGTGGAAGGACAAAAGCCTTCCCTTCTCCTTTATCTGGGACCAGTTTTCATAGATAATTACGCTTGTCCTGCTGGAGCCTGAAGATCCATCAGTCTGGAGATTAGTATATGTCTACAGGTAGTTTGGGTGACGTGTTCTAAAGGGAAATGCTCAACTGGAAGAAGATTTCTGCAGGAGAGCAGTAAACAACCATTTCCTGCAGTAAATCAGCTCCTGCAAGAGGAGCATGTGTTTTCCCCATCACCTGCTGGCACAGGGGAGGCCACCCAGACCAAGGCTGTCATTGTTCTGCTGACAAAGATGACTCAACTGGAATCTGGAACCCAGGCTGGCTTTGCAGAACTGCTTCTCTGCTCTACATCTGCTTTCCTGTCTCACCCAAGCCATTTAGCTGCTTGCTTTCTATTTCAAAAGGTGGTGTTTATTCTAATTCTTTGTTCACATTCACTCCATTAAGCTTCCACTTTCAATCATCAGCTGCTGAAGCACTTGGCTGTGCTGATGAGCAAGCCTCTGCATCTGCCTTGTGCTGGAACAGGCTGTGCCCTTATTTATCACTTTGCTGATAAAACTTATCTTCTTTGGAGGCTGGTGCAGGGGAGGGGCCTGTAAAACAAAATGAAATTTTCAGTGTGTAAAGATAGTGCTGTTCCAGGGAGAAGGAATCGAGGTGGCTTTTGCCTGGCGTGGTGTGTGGCCTTAGCCTGGGGCCAGCACACAAGGGCTTCTGGGGAAAAACCGCTGAAGTGTGTCAGAAACAGAGCGCTATGCTCTCTCATATTCATTTATTTTTCATTCCAAAGTTTTCAGCAAGCATGCCAAGAACGCTGGAGCAGAAGAGCACTTATCTGTGTGGGAAATGGGAAATGTGTTTCTGGAGTGAGGGGAAAGAAAAGTGCCTTCTGCAAGGAATTGTAACAAGATAAACACAGAACACACAAAAGACAGTAAAAAGTTAGGTTAAAAAAATATCATTTAGTGCTTGTCCCACCCACCAAAAGGAAAAAAAAAAATTAAAAAAAGGGAAAAAGTGCTCAGCACAGGTGAGCCAGATATAGAATCACTTGTGAATTGACTCCCCAAGGTGATGCTGCCTTAGAGAGCAGGCAAAGCCCAAACAAGGAATACATGCACCTGTGGGCAAGTCACTGCTGCTGGTTTGCAGGGAAACCAGGTGCAAGAGACGAGTATGTGAACATTGAGGGCTATAAAGGAGAGTCCCAGGGCCCAGTGAGGGCTGCTAGAAGGGCAGATGGAGACTTCGTGCTGGAAATGTAGGCGGGACTGGCTCTCCCTAACTGAAGGTCTCTTCTATTTCCTGTGAGTTTTGCATTTACAGCTTGGTAGTGGCCTAAAGCTTAAGTGTTTAGAAGATTAACATTTCTCTGTCTATTTTTTCCTGAGTTTGGATGTTCTTCTCGTGTTCATGAACCAACTAAATTACTGTGTTAATCTTTCTTCTTTAGAAAAGAATTAAAACCCCACAAAATTCTTTTAAGTGTTGTTTGTTAGGGGCAGTAGTGCTTTTTATCTTCGTTTAGGACTTTCTGGGTTAAAGGCTTTAGGCATTCTCTGAATCCAAAGAGCAAAAGAATCTCTAATGTGTGAAGTACAAGAGTTTTAATCTTTCTTGAAGCATTTAAAGTAGATTGATATCCTACAAAATTATTATATGGATTGTCTCAATTATTGTCTTAGAAAAGTTGTCTTAGAAGAGCTTAAGATTAGTTTTGGCTTTTCCTTCATTGAAGGAAAAAGTTCTCAGTGAGGACAGTAATTCAGAAAGCCTTCTGAAGCATTCAAGGAAGGATCCTTCTGAAGGAAGCCAGGCTTCAGCAGGAATCCTGTGGTAAAACTGGAGTGCAGATAGAGATTGCTTTCTCTTCTTGAACTTTTAATAGCTGAATTCAGTGAAATCTGAAAGCTGAAGATTTACAGGCAGATAAACAGGACATACAAAATGAAATGTCTTAGTCTGAGCTAGTCAAGAGTTTCACTGCTTTTTGTTTAGCATACAGCTGCATGGGTTATTAGAAGTGGAAACATGTGGGATCCTAATTGAAGAAAAATCCTTTTTCCAGTGATAGGTTTGAAGATTTTTGGTCTCTGCTTAATATGTGAAAGTGGTACATCTGTTCAGAAGGTGAAACAAAAAAACTGGAAATAGAGGCCATGTCATAACTGGTTTTCTCATTATTATTTTTATAAGTGTCACACTTAAATTAAGACTGGAGCAGCATTGCATCTTTTTTTTTTCCTGTTCATATTTTTACTGTTTGTACTGAGGCAGATGGGTGCTCAGGAAGCAGCCGCATTAAATTTTTATACGGCCTCTAGGAGAGCTAGGACTTTGTTCCCTCTCTTGTCAGGGAGAAAGAAATGCTGTAACTTTGCAACTGATTAAATTGATCAGATGAAATATTAAGCAATGTGAGTTTTTCAATCCCTTCTTGATTGGCCACTGGTTATCTCAGGTTCTTCACTGTAGGCTAAGTGTTAAAGAGGAATAAA
Source organism: Donacobius atricapilla (assembly GCA_013397315.1). Taxonomy (NCBI): domain Eukaryota; kingdom Metazoa; phylum Chordata; class Aves; order Passeriformes; family Mimidae; genus Donacobius; species Donacobius atricapilla. The sequence continues at coordinate 1,824,615 of WBMY01003423.1, forward strand.
AAATATTTTATTGATCATTGATACCAGCAGTTTCTGAAGCAAAGTTGAGAATTCCTCATCCTAGTCTTGGCTAGCCATAGACTGGCAGACAGATCACATCTTCCTATTTACGTGATATAAAAAAGTTGCAGGGGGAAGTGTTGGCGTCATTGTGCAAATTAGAAGAAAACCCAGCATGTTACTTCCTGAAACTGCACTAGTGTTTTCCCTTTTTAGGGGTGAGGGAAAGACTTTAATAATACCAACATATTCAAGAACCTGCCTATTTATATATTTTTTAAATGTAACACAGTAACATCTCTTTTGGGAGAGAGGATTATGCTTCTCAAAGTCAACATTTTTCTCTTTGCTTTATTTTTAATTTTTATGTAGATTATGTCTCAATTGTAATTTGAAATATTCCATACCATAATCTTTCCTCCAAGCTTTTTCCCTTTTTCTGGCTTCTGCTGCAGACATGTAAAAATAAATCAAAAGCCGGGATTTGTGGTACTTAGACTTTAATAAGCTTCACTCCTTTCCTCTGCCTCTGTCTTACACTTGCTGCAAAAGTGTTGCTGAGGAATTGAAGTTGTAGGACACTTTCTGTGAGATAAGCGCAAGAGAAGAATTGAAATCGTGAGGTAAGAGCTAGCTGTTTTGCCAAGTGCATTTTCCCTGTGGAATGGAATAAGTTAGCAAATGAGGACCTTTGGGATGGCCGTGCAGGGATCAGAAATGCAACATTGGGTCCCAGTGAGCCGTGCCTGCAGTGTGGGTGGGATTTGTGTTGAGTCTCAAATTACTGACTAACTTTCTGTTGTCTCTCAAAAGTAATATGACATTTGTAAAGCATCTTGTTGTGTCTTTTAAAAGCTATCGTGGATGTCTTGAGAAATTTGTCTTTAAATGCAATAAGTTTCTGGGTGTACATGGGTAGCTTAAGATGAAGCAAATAGGAAGCAATTTAATTTGCAATTTCAATTCATGCTGTGGGAAGGCTGGCTGTTTATTCCAGCTGATCTGAAAGTGAGGAGCTGCAGTGAAGCCAACAGAACAAAAACAAAAATTTCTACTCTTTGAAATCTCCTGCCACACCAGGTTTGAATATCCATCTTGTAATGATGCTCCGTACTTTGAAATATGACAAAATCCATAGCCCTTTTTTTTTTTTTTTTGTGAGTGCCTAAAAAATTGACATTTAGTAGGTGGTGGGTCTTTGTAAGCCAAAAAAATTGAAGCCAAAAATCACTGCTTAGCTGAGGCACTCTTGGAAAAGCTAGCAATGCTTTCAGCAACAGCACTGGAAAAGTGGATTTGAGAACTCTTTTACAATTAGTAAAAACCTAAAAATATCACAAGAGAAGTCCCTGTTCTTTTTGGAACAGTTATGGGAGGCCTGTGTGCAGTTTTGCCATATGGTTTCTTCTGCCTTTCCAAAAAGAGAGAAAAGAAAAATAAGTTCATTTCCAGAGCAAGGTACCATTGCAAAGATTTTGAGTGACTGGTCTGAAAATGTAGAACATGCAACTTACAGCTTGATAAATCAACAGTCTCGCAGGCACATCTGAACTCCATTATACTGTAATGGGGTTGGGAATGAAAGTGAATCATAGTAGCACCTTTGAGTCAGAAAAATATAAATGACTCTTGCAGGATTAACTTTCTTTATAAAGTAAATTAAGTTAACAATAGTTTATTCTCTTCTCTTAATGCTGTTAAGCCTCTTAGAATCTTTTTCTTCTGAAGAAACCAAATGTTTAGTTTTATTAAAGGGGACTTCAAATTCTGTATTCTATCAGTAGGGATATTAGTTTTTGTAATGTTTTGCCAATTGTTTCATTATGTATTTATACAAGTCACATATTTTAATTTCTTAACATCCTTTATCTGTTGCTGCATGGGAGAGTTTAAAGCTGGGAGGATACAAAGATTTAGCTTTTTGTAATGAAGAAAAATATGTGTAATTCTTTTCAAGGAAGATAAAGCAGTACTAGGAGGTAATTTTTTTCAGGGAATCAGTATGTGGAAGTAATGTTTTTTGCATTCCTGCTTTGTACTGCAAATGGAGCACTTATGTGTCTTGGTGCAAAGCGAGTCCCATAGTGCTGTGTTTATGTGCAACCAAAAGGGTTTTTGCCTGACATCAGGTTGCTGTTCTTAATCCAGTGGGGTCTGAGAGACACCAAAATTCCTGACTCCCTCCAGTCTGAGTCCAAAAAATTGGTGAAATAATCCTAATTAGATGATCTACTGGGTGTCAGCACAAGTGTCAGGGACTGCTGCTGCTCAGCTCTGGAGCAGGTGGGTGCTGCTGTGGGGCAGCAGGGGCTCGGGCACAAAACAATCCATCACCCCACACACAAGCAGGGCAGCCCTAAGTACACAAACATCCTGAACATTTTTTCCCTGGCTCTTTATTCCTTTCTACACTGAACTTGCCCTGATGCTTCACCACTTTGCATGCGAAAAGTGCTGCAGCTAGCATTTCAGTGCTACTGTACCTGAGGTACCAGACAGGGTACCTTTTTCTGCTACGTGTTACCTGTTTGTGACTACTCAGACTTGCATTCCTCCAAGCATTCTGAAGCTCCTGGGAAAGGGCTGCTCTGAATGCCAGAAAGCTCATGTGTCTAGCAGATTAGAAAGTCAAGTACTGGCTTGTTATGACATATTAACCTTCATTAAAGAAATCAGCAATTTCCTGGACAGAGCTTTCATCTCCAGGCTATAGTCAGTGTGGGATCAGATCACAGTAGAAGATGTTATGCCATTAACTCAAAACACTTGATGGTGCACAGATAAGTAGTTGTGCTCTCAGTTGCTTGTGGTGCAAAATCGAAGCAGAGCATTGGTTTAGTGATGTGGAAGAACATTTGGTGGCTGTGGGTTCTCAGGCACCTGCCAGAGTGCTTTGAGCAGTCCTGCACTGGCACATCCACCTTGTATTGTGTTCACGGTGATGCTTCCGCTCTGGGAATTTGCACAACCATTTCAAACCTGCCTTGGCATAGATCTGTGGCTGATGTTGCAGGAAGTGACAGAGTGGGGCAGGAAGTGTAAGGGGCTCCCCAGCTCCCATCAGCCCTTTCCATGCAACGATTCTTCCCTAGAAATACTGTCAGTACTGGAAGTTCTTTGGTGCACTTCAGGTTTTAAAAACATCCCTTGCTAGAGTGTGCTTGCCTTCACCAAAGTTTTATCTTCTGTACTGGAGAACTTAAAGGCAATTGTGTTATATAGAAACAACAATGATCATATTTCATAGAGCAGAGGCAGAAAACTCCTACCAAAGACTCAGGCATTTAAAATCACATTAGAAAGACTCCACCAGTCTGTGCTTAGTATCGCTTCTGTCAATGTGTCTATCACTGAACCACGCACAAAACAGGCATCCTTCATCTTTTATGTCTTTCAGTGATGTCATTTGCATTTTAATGATTTGCCATGTTCTCTGTTCAGTCTTAATTTGGTCATTAATGTGCTGTTGGGAGTAAAGCTTTGGAATAAAGCCTTTCCCATCTTTTAGTTTTTTACTGTGCTGGCATTCAGCAGAGAGCTGGGAACAGAAGGCAGCCTTGTGTTTCTCTTGCTGCCACTCAGGTACCCTTGACACGAGAAACTTGCTCAATTTCTGACTTAAAGATGAGATGTCAGTGCATTCAGAGGGACACACAAGGACAAGGGCGTTTGCTCCCCTGGCACAGGGAGTGTCCCCTTTCCTTGCTGCAGAGTTTAGCAGGCGCGCATCTGAGCGGGAGGGCAGGGAGGAGAGGCCCTGGCTGCACACTGGCTGCTAGGATGCTTTGGGATGCAGCACAGAACCCAGCGCTGCTTTCTGCTCTGCCTTTTAAATTTAAACTTCCCAAAAGTACAGGGATCATTTAACTTGGAAAAAGAATGGAGCATTCCTGTAAAAGCAGTGATGCATGTGGCTAGCCCAGTAACTCCTCAGGGTGGCTGTAGGACCAAGATTTCTGCTTGGCCAGCTCGGATCATCTCTTGCTAGTTATACAGAACACATACCTGTCGCCTGGCAAGGGACAGGGAATCACCAGCCTTATTGACAGTGGCTGCAGAGGGAAGACCACAGAGGCTCAGTCTCCACAAATAGTGTGGGACCTTTTTGTAGTTACTGCAGCAAACATCAGGGACAGCTGCCTCACTTGCACAGCAGCTGGATTGTCCTTTGATAAAATAAGAAGTGGTTTCCAGCTGATAGTGAATTCCAGCAACTAGGAAGGGGCCCAAATTGCAGTAGAGATTGAAGGACTGAGAGGATGGGTCCTCTTGTCTGAACAGAGATACCCAAAAATTCCTACTACTCTGAAACAGTTGATGAGAGCAAGATGGCATGTGAAAGCCCTAAGCCTAGTTTGCCAGCGGGTGGAAATGTGTGACGGATGTCTGATGTTGACACTCAGAACTGGAAGAAGAATGTCAAGGAAATGATTTCCAGTTGTAGGATGAAGGTCATAGAAGAGGTACAGGTGATGGTTGGAGAGGGGTGCAAAGAGAACATACAGAAATTACAGTTGCTTTTATATGTCAGCCAATGCGTGCCTTTTTTTTTTTTTTTAATTAAAGTAGATCAAAAGCTAATCTATGGAAAATTATCTGCATTCAAAAAGTGAACAAGGGAAACAATACCTTCATGAATCTGAGAGAAATTAGCTTGTCTCTATGACATTGTTAAGCCTTTTTCTATTACATTTCTTTGTGTAGTAGCTGTTCTTTTTGAACACAACGGCGTTTTTCATCTAATCTGATGATGATTCAAAGCATTTTTGCATCCTACTTATAATATGAACCACTGCTCTTTTAGCACAGGGTTCACATTTATGATTAGATTGCTCTGATTTTCACTGCTGCTCTGGTTGAAGGTCATTTACTTTGGGAAATGGAGAGGGCAGTTGCCAAAAGATAATCTCCTTTCATTTTACCTGGCAGTTGCCTGTCAAGTTCAAATGATGGCATTCAAAAACCACTATTGCAGCCTGTCTGTAGTCTAGCTTAGCAAAAAAAAAGATATGTTGCTGAGACACAATGCAGTGGTTTCACAGTAAATTAGAATCTCAGCTTTTCCAGAACTTTTGCTTTGCTAATATGGTCTTGGTCTGATGGAGTGCTTGCTTCATGTGCAGTGTCCAGTTTGTAACCCCGTGTCATGACTACGCAGTTTATGATACACTTGGTCACATTATGTCATAGCAATTATGCTTTCTTTTGCTTTTTCTCCCTCAAACACACATTCTTGATATTGTTTCAGAATAAAACTATTTTTTCCAAGTTCATCTCACTCTGAGAAGTGGAATTGTGATTAAAAACTCAAATCATGAGCCCATCAAGTAAGTCGTTGTATAAATTCACCAGAGCTTAGATCCTCTAGTTCAGAGAAGAACAACAATGTGTCAGGTCATCCTAATTATTTTCATACATTATGTTCAAATACACGTGAACATTCTGTTTCTCTTTAAGCAAAATGGAAAAGTCAAACCCATCATCAGTGGCTACAAAGCGTGGCTGAACATGTTACAAGTGAAAATTTGTTTAAAGGTCAAATCACTTTCTGAAGGGCAGAATACCTGAGCAGCCCCACACTCAGTGCCTCAACCTGTTTTCTTCTGTGCAACAGCATCCGGACCACAGGCAGTGCTGTTACATTTCAGAGCTTGTGTATGTCACGTGCATTTGTTTTACACGAACACCACTGCTGGGGGAAGGAAAATGTGACCTCCCCTCCAAAAAANCCCCTCAAAAAAAAAAAAAAGAGCCCTTGAAAGAAGTCTGCAATCCAGAGTGGCATCGATATCACACACACGGCGTGAAGCCGAAAAGGATCAAACACTCCCACTTTGCCAGCAGGCGTTTCCAAATGTCCTCTATGCCAGCTCTGTTCTGGGTATTTTAAGAAAAGCCTGGGAGCATTAAACTGAGCTTAGTGGGAAAGGGCCAACATATGGCCCTCTCTGCGTGGTGCCTGCTCGGAGAGCGACACTGAAGCGGCGCAGAGGAGAGGCGGCGCTCGCCGATTTCCCTGCGTGGATGTGGGGAGCACTGCAGGTGTCTTCATTGGAAGGGACAAAAGGCACCCAGGGGCCTCTCTGCCTTGAGGGCAATAAATACTGGGGATGCTGAACCTCCCTTGGGGGAGCTGAATAGCAAAAGTGGGTAGAAACTTCCATCCACTGACGAGCGTTTGAGCTCAAGCAGAGGGTGACTGGATTCTTGATTCTGTGTTGTTTCATACTAATTTTAGCTGCAAAAAGGCATGATGCTCTATCCCAAGTCTTTGCATGTCCCTAGATTGCAGGACTAAGAAGGACAGTTGGCTTTTGGCTTGCAAACAGAAAATTCCCTCCTGATGCTTAGCAGTTAAAAGCCAGCAGCAAAAATCCGTGGCTTATGATTTTGACAGATTTTCTTGTTGCTTTCTAAAGAACCTTTGCTATTGCTTTTCACTCCATGAAGGTTTAAAAATCATCAGCGTGACATACCAATGCAAGTAACAAATCCACATGTTCATGAAAAAGTATTTAAAGGTAGTCTCTAATGAATATGAAGAGCTACTAAATTGCTTTTGCCTGTGTGAACCTTGGGGGATGATGTACCTCATGTTCAGAGTCTCTGCTTATGAAGTGAAAAGTCTTCCCTATTTAAGGACGTTTGTAGGAAAACTGATTTACCCCTAAGAAGTGGAATGTGAAAGACCCTTTCACTTTACTAAATGTGTGCTTACCTTGACAAGTGGTTGTGGAGACTCTAAGAAACACCCTATTTTGCATGGTAACAAACATTTATAAACACCCTCTTTTCCTGCTCTTCCTGGAGAAGCTGGGTTTAGGCTTTTTCTGAATCTGAAAGAGAAGCTAAAAGTATCCACTGGCCTTCTGTCACCCTTCTTCTCTCCTGTGTTTCAATTTTCAGAGAGTGCAGGGTGACTGTAGATGAATTGTTTTCCACAAGAGTATTTTCTAAAGCCTTTGTGTTCACCTGATTTAAGGAAAATGGCTATAGTTCAAAAACGTGACTTCTAGCCCCACATTTTCGTGTAGGGAGTAAACAAAGCAGAGACCTTTGAGATGCATTATGGTTTGGTTTCTTTTTTTCTCTCTGCTGGGAAGCCTCTGGTATGGCCTTGCTGGTGCTCCTCCCATGGGACTAATAATGATTGCTTTTTGAATAAATACACAATAAAACGACCTTGATATACCTGGGTAGAAATAAAAGAAGCTGTCTGAATATAAAATATTTATATTCATCTGGAAACTGTTTATATAAGTTATTTACCAAATGTGGATAGTTAGAAACAGACTCTGGAGGTTTGGGGAAGAACAAAGAAAATTCCTGACAAGTTGTTGAAGTGAAATTTTGATAACCACTATTTTAATTTAAGTCTAGAAGTAGAAACACAAAGACTCCTCTGAAATAGGATTTCAACTTTGATTTTTAGCCCTGGTAATAATCAAATAAATTTTTGAATAAAGAAATTCAAGCTCCAGCTGATTTCATTAATCATTTCCCTTAATCTTGCAAAACAGATCATCAATTTGATACAAACAGAGCTTGACAAAGTCACCAAAAAGTGATTAGCAGACTTTGTTTAATTTAGTCAAGTTGCTCTTAATTGACAATTCACTGCAAGTGTTGCACAGTTATTTTGGCAATCCACACAGCATTCCTCTTCATTGTCTTTGGCCATCATGCAAATTAAATGATTTAAAACCCTAAAGAAACTATGGGATACTTTTGCTTTTTTGGTTTTTTTTTGTTTTTGGTGTTGTGGGTTTTTTTGGGGTTTTTTGTGGGGTTTTTTTGGTTTTTTTTTGTTTTTTTTTTTTTTGTTGGTTGGTTTTATTTGAGTTGAACAGTTAGCTGGAGTGAGCTGGAGCTGAGTACTGGAGGGTCTGGGAAACCCCAATGTCCCAAGCCTTGAGCAGATATATATTAGAAGAACATTTTCCAGTAAGTGTTGCATGTCCTCCAAGGGGGGCACTTGCTGTGTGGCGTCACCCTCAGAGGAAGCAGGAGGTTTCTGGAGCTTTCCATGGCTTTCCATTCTCCCTTTCTTTCCATCCTGTATGCTGGATACTATATTTAAAGTAGTATTTCCTGTGAGGTAAAATTTGAAAGTCATCACCACCAGTCAATGAAATATTTTCTTTTTATCAATATCCATTTTGGAACCAAAATTTACGTCTGAAGAAAAAGTAATTTGTCCTGTTTTTTGCATTCTGTATTTCTTCAGGGTCTGAAATGAAAGTCGATATATTATTTTTATTGCAGTTGAGACACAGTAACAGAAATCAAGGCCAGAAAAACAAGCTGCAAAGTTATATGTATACCTCTAGTAGGTGATCTCCAGCAGCTGGAGCCTTTAGAATCTTCCTTTTAATTAAATGTTTGGCTGAAGGAGAGATGCTTCCAGTCTGGTGGCCACAGTGGGAGCAATAGGAGTTTAGTGCCAGCCTGGTTAACTCATCCTCTGGTAGCCCCTGAAATGGTCCCAAAAATGTTCAGTGTGGCTGGTGGGTGGCACGTGGGGCTGTGTGCGAGACCAAGAAGAGGGGAATATGCTGGAGATGCATGAGAGCCTCCACCTGCCTGTGTCTGGAAGGAGCAGCCAAGGAAGGAAAGTCCTGCTCGAGTCCTGGGGGGGTTTGCCCCTCCAGGCTGGGCCAGGCACAACCGTGGTGCTGCTGATGCCCCCAGAGGTGACCTGGCTGTCACACCTGGGCACTGCAGTGCTGGGCAGGGCTGGCTTTGGAGAACTTCCCTTCACACCTGCTTTTAGATCAAGACAGTGCTGGTGAAGGAAATTGTGGGATTACTCCCTCTTGCCACAGTCAGGCAGTCAGGGCTGCACCCCCAGGTGCCTTTTGGGGGGAGCTGGCCTTGGAGATCTCCTGCAGGAGGGGTCCTGAAGCCCTCCCATCCCTGAAGAGTGTTCATCCATGTCCAAGGTCCAGATAACCCCAGCAGAAATGCACAACCCAAACATAAATCCCAGGCCCATGAGCTATTTGCCTCCGTAGACCCTTTGCTCGTGCACTACAGAATTTGCATGGGTAGGTATGCCTGTATCTCTTAAGGACAGAAAAAATGGTAATTGCCAGCGTATTGTTTGTTGCCTGGCAATTATCTGCATAGTCCTGTGATGAAAGAGTGCATTTCCAGCATTGATTCCTTTTATGACCTTGCCAGAAAGCATTTATCCCACTTTAAATTCTGGCTATCAGCTGTACATTGTAATAGCCTTGTAGAACATTGTATTATTTTTTTGTAAGCCTTTGGTAAACAGACCTGAGTTCATTACTCTGTGTATGTAAGCAGGTGTTTTACCCTGTTTAAATGTCCATTGAAATTGCCTCTTTACATCTGAATATTTACCTATATGTTGCTGGCAACTGTTGCAAATCAAAGACAGTTTTTCCTAAAAGTGCAATCAGCAAACAAAATTAGAAGAACTTGACACCATAATAAATCAGAGCAACAACAAAATTGTAAAAATCATTTGTAATGACATATTTTGTTGTTGTTCTTGTTTGTTAGATTAGATTTCTGTTAAAGGTAATTGAAGAAAAAAAAATGTTCTGGTTAGAGGAATAAAATACATTAAAATTAAATGAGCTTCTTGAACTTTGCTTAGGGTTTAAGATATATCAAGGAATGAAAACACATTGAAGAAGCATGATAGTTATTTTGTGCAGCTCACCATAAAACAGTGGTGGCCCAGCCTTTCTGCCGCAGCTCAGGCAAAGTTCCTTGGGTGAGGGCTGTAGCACTTTGGCAAATTGAGAGTGTGGGATCCATTTGCTGCTCTCCACCTCAATTCCAGGCCTCCCTGTGCATCTTGCTCAATCCCTTGGTGCCTGAGGAGCAGGAAGAAGCTGCAGGGTGCAGATGGGAGCATCCTGGATCTGCCCATGGCTGCTGGCACATGGAGTGGGATTCTACTGGCACCTGAAGTTCAGGCTTTCATTTTATAGGTTTTTCTTTAAAGGAATGTAAAACCAAACAGCCTTCCTTCTGGGCAGCATTTTCATGCCTCTTTCAAACACTAAATACAAATAGGTGGAAAAATAATTAATCAGAAAATAATTACTGAACAACTAAAAAGACCAGTGGTTTTCAAATAGGAAAATCTGAGCCTACAAAACTCACTCTCTCCTCTGGTCTCAAAACACAATACCTTTGAAAATATTATTAATAGCTTTTCCTGACTGAATTTAGAAGGGTCATACACTTTGTTTTATTAATTTTTAAATACTTCATATTCTGCTATTAAATATTCCCCGCTGCCCCTGTTTTTAGGGAGTTTTTAAACTTCTTTTCACTTCTGTCTGTTCTTCCTCACTCCCTTCCTTTTCTCCCCAGAAGAGCTTAATCATCAAGGCCGAGAGTCAGGGGCTTGTGGGAGGTTTTTTAAAGAAAAATAAAAAGAAAAAAGAACAATCAAAACCTAGTCATAGATGGCAGTTCCCTCTGCAACTGGTATGGGGGGAGAAGCAATAACATTTTTTAAAGAGCATCTTTACACATCTATAGAAAAGCACTTAGGATTTTTTCTTTCTTTTTTATTGTTTACTAAATCAAAGCAAATGCATCTGAGGCTTATAGTGATGATAGCAAAAATTACAAAGACCTTTCATATGCAAAAAGACATTTTTGTGTGACTGAAGATTCAAAATGCATTATGCCAATCTTGTATTCAAAGACCAGCTTCGCAGGGTTTATGTTCTATTATGTGTTTTTCTGGAGGCTTTTTGTTTCTTGGGTATTTTCTTTTTATTCCTTCATTTTCATGAGGTTTGTATTATTAGTACTTTGTAACATTTTCACAGGGTCTTTCCTTTGAGCCCTGAACATGAAATGAATGAAGTATCTGGGTTTTGCTTTATGATTCAGCCTCTCTAATATGTCTTCTGGCTCTGGATATATCCCCAGTATTCAGAGGGCTATCAAACAAATCTTCATCAGCACTTTAGTGCTGCCTGCATGCTGCACCACACAGCTTTGATATTTGAAAGGTCTTTGTATTTCACTCTTGTGCATCTTGAAGGGATGTGGTGTCTCAGTGTCAGGGGATTTGGAAGAGGAGGGTGAAACACTCACAAGAACTAAAACCACAAAATATTTTTATGATTGAGTACCACGTTTTTAATGACAGTTGTCAGCCTCTCCCAGTTCAAGGTTGCTCTCTCTGTTTTGCTATAGCTGTGAGGGACATTATCTGTCTGTAGTGATCCATCAGCTGTTCAAGACTTTCAGAGAGATAACTGCTGTCAGGTTTCCTGGGCTCATATCCATTAACTAATCCCAAAAGTCTGGCTTTTCTTTGCCCCATCTCCTGGCTGTGCTGTGGGTATGTGCCTGCCTGTTAATTACAAGGGGCAGTTTCTACAATCTGAGGTGCAATCTTGGGCCCCACAACTTCTGTGACATCAGGATTTCCAGTTTTATTACTCATTTTTCTGCCTTGGTGCCCAATTTTCATTTTTACTGAATTAAGTTGTATTTATTATTTCCTTGCAACTATGAAGCTCCCCTTTCCTGCTTCCTTGCAACTCTGGAAATCCCCTCCCCTACCACCATGGCAATATGAGCTAGGTGGGATCTGAGAGGCAAGAATATATGAAATGAAGTCGGTATCAACACATGTAGAAATTCTTGCAGTATAATAAGCAAAATATTTAGATTTAGGCATGCCCTAAATGTCCAGAGAAGTGTCTGTTCAGACCCCTCCTCTCTTTCCTCACGCCTCCTCCTGCAGTAGCACACATGAGCTGGGTGAAGCTTTCGGAGTTCGTCTCCCGCGAATCCAGGGGTTCTGCTTCCCACTGCGAAACCCAGAAAGGAACGGGCGCTGTGGGACCAAAGCAGACCCCAAAGAGAGTCACTGCCGCCACCAGTCGCCCCTGCCCTTAGAGGGGGGCAGTGCTCGTGGGCACGACTGTCAGCAGAGATTCCCAGAGTGCTCCTGAGGTGCTCCTGCAAAGCCTGGCAGCTGCAGTCAGGTTTGCCCCAGCTCAGCCCAGATGTCTCGGGGGTGTGTCCTGTTCTGTGACAGCCTCTGGGACCACCACAACAAGCAAACCACGGGGAATTAATGACTTCATCTCTCAGTCGTTTGCCGCCTCTCTCTGGCCTAAGGCAGCCAAGAGCTACTCAACTCTCAGCTACTGCAAATTACCTCGAGCAGAACAAGTTGGCTCACTCAGAAATAAAAATGTGGTGGGTATAAGCACCTGGGTGTAGAAGTGATGACTGCAGCCACTACCCTGGGCATGTGTTAGCAAGCATGAGAGCAGCAAATAGCCAGCATGGGGTAAAAGTCATTGATTTTGAAGTGAAACTGATTCAGAAGGCTAAGGCCAGATATCCTCCTGGCACGGCCGAAAACAGCAGCTACCAAAATGGAAATCAAGAAAGATGTGTCCTGGGAGCTCTTGAGTTTACAAGTTACAGCTATATTTTAAATTGAGGGCAACAGGGATCAGTCACCTATTTAGAAGTGTTTGTGCCTTTTAACTACCAGCAGTTCCTGTGCGAAATGAGAAAGATACAATTACAAGAGCTCATGAAGCAGTTTTTTTTTTCTCTGGATGGCATATTTGGATACATACAAATGAGAGGTAGCCTACGGCAGTCAAGCACCTCAGAGTCCTTTTCATAAACAATCCCAAAACTGCCCTGCAAAGCATTATCTGTCTATCTTGCTGACAGATTCAGAACAAATTGTGCTAGATGAGATTTAATTTTTTTAATAGACAAAAAAAAAAAAAAATTGCACAGCCATGCAGATGTGCCAGCCACTTGGCTTACTGTAATCAAACATGGTGAAGGAGCTCTAAGTGCATTTCAAATCTATAGCATGTCAATTCTGTAGCAAATCTCTTGGAAAATGCATTCAGCGAGCAAATGGTGGTGCTGCTAATATTAATAATAATACTTAGCACTTCAATTAAATCTCATATTTTCAAAGTGCTGTACAAATGCTAATTAATTAGACTGTGAAGCTGAATGCCAAATAGAGAAAAAGTCTTGTGTCACTGCTTGTGGAAAAAGTTATCTTGATTATTGCACTTTTAGTATTTTCCTTGGGAAAGCACAAGAAATGCAAGGAGCAATTCAATTGCAATGAGCACAGCAGGGACTGGGTGAGGACAAGTGCCACAAAAATCCAAGGATGTGCTGATCCCAAAGCTGAAACAACCTCTTGTGGCTCTAGTGTTTGGAATGAAGGAAGGTGTCTTTATTCCAGGGTTAGGCTTTTATTTAAGTGGCAAAAGTGGAGCAATATATTTCCCGTTCTGCGCAAAATCTGAGTTTGTTTGGGGTTTTTTTCCCCCTCATTTCCCCCTAAGTTACCACTTTTACAAGCTTTTCATCCCTCCTAAAATGTATCTTCAATACCGCACTACTAAAAAACCCAAACAATTTTACAGCTGCTTTGAGAGACATCTATGCAGCCCCCTGGTAGTCTGGCCAATAAATCAAGCCCTTTTTGAAACAAGAGTGAGTGGCCAAGACTATTGTCAGGCCAGAGGGAAGGGACAGGGAGGCTCAGCTCACAGCCAGAGGCTGACCAGGGCAGGATGGGAGGAGAGGAAGCGGAATCTGCGAAATTCCTTTCTTGGGAGAGCTCATGCTCTCTGGAGCAGGATGGCTGTAGCCAGAGAGAGCTGGGCCACAGGCTGAAAGATGCAGAGGTTTCATTTCAAACCCTTCTGAAGGGGCTGGTAATGCTGTTTGCAGTTTGTATAAAATAATTTTCTGTGTGCAGCTGACACTTGCTAAATGTAACGAGGGTTCTGTTGTTTTGTGGCTGCAAAAAAACCCAAGGCATCCCTTCTGTCCTTCAGAAGATGCGTCCCACTCCGCCTGCTTGAAGTCTGGAAGAGCTCTTGGCAGTGCAGCCACTTCTCTGAGAGCTGACTGCTGAAGGCAGAGATAGGGAGTTTGCTTTTTCCTGAAAGCAATCACTCAGTTTCAGAGAAAACCAAGTGGGAATTATGGTAAAGTCAGACCCTGATCTGTGCGCTGGTGGCATTTATTTCCTGTCAAGTGGCACAGAGACATGAGTCATCCCAAGTGGAGGGTGCCCTGCCCTAGCTCAGGGTCCTCTCCCCAGGGAGGCACCCGTTGGTTCTGCTGCAGCTTCCCAGACAGGGCTCACCTGTGACCTGCCCGCATCCTTCCCTGGGGACAGTCCTGCGCTGCCAGGCCCTACCAGAGAGGTGGCTTTTAGGAGGAGGCAATGTGGGGTTACTCCTCCTCAGGAGCAAAGGTATGGGAGAGTCAGAATCTCTTTCTTATTTGTCACTCGTTTTATAACTCTCTTCCATCCTGACTGACTTTGTCAAAAGCTGGTTTGCACATCTTTTTCTCAGAAATTGTTTTCTTCTGAAGAACGTGAGAGAATTTGTACAAGTGAGCTCTGAGTTAGCAGGGAGGAAAGCAAATCAGGCCCAGCATCCCCTGAGTATCAGCAAGTGCTGAAGCATTCCCTGGAGCCCAAACTGCAGCTCTGTGTGTTTCCTTTGCCAGAACTGCCTTCCGATGCAAACAGGCTGTGAGATCACCAATAAAGAACATCAGAGGAAAAATTACCCTGACTTAAGTTAGGAAGCTGCTTCTAAAGATATTCCACTGACAATTTGTCTGTGTGAAAGAGCAGCCTGAGATGGTTGCACAGAAAGTGTTTTCCCAGTCTCCCACACTGTGTTATCCTTTTGCACATCCACACCGTAGGGAGAGTGTGCAAAGGAATTAGGCTATTTAGGAAAATTTATTCACATTTGAAAGGGACTTTAAAAGCTGTCATAATCAATACAGAGATAGAAGTAAAGGTAAAATAGTAGTCCTTCATTTTCCTTCTCTCCCAAATGTAATGAAATATTTGTAATTGCTTGTGAAAGAAACAGGCTTTTATCCTGAAAATGTCTCGAAACTGCTATGCCATGTTGCTGTTTGAAAAAGACAGAAATAGGCTACTGTTTTGGAGTCAGCAGGTCAGGAGTTTTCTTTGCCAGTACTGATTTTTATCAGTATATATTTTTTTCAAATTTTCTCTGTAATTACTGTGATGAAACAGTGGCTAATTTTTGGTCTGCCCATCAGGTCTTTGTTAAACAATTCATCTTTGGTTTGATGAAAGCTGTGTGCCTGGCATCCTATTTTCCAATTGCCTCTTGAAAATGTATTTTTTTTTCTCTATAATACACAGACATCACTGTTATATTTTTGTGTAATTTGCATATGACCATCTCCTTTCCTCTACTGAAATACAAATTCAAGGTGTTTTTATAATTCTGTTGATAATATGATGATTATTTCTCATATAATACTTCTCAAAAAATGTATATATTGATGCACTAAGTTTTCCAGACTCCTTTTGAGAGGCAGGAGATTAAGTGGTAAAATCGGTGGAATTAATTTTTGTGAACAAATTAAGCAGCCAGTTTATTTCATTTTGTGGCTGGCAAATCATTTTGAAACTGACTTTGGTTTCTGTACTGGAATACTTTGCTCCTATGTAATTCCCTCGAATTACTGGCCCCACAGCTCAGACTGACAGGAATTTGGATGTCTCCTGGTTTATACAGACTAATGTACAGAGTAGGATTGCCCAGAGAAGTCTCAGGAATTGTTCTTAGCAGATCATTCAACTGTAGCCAGGGAAATAGGAGAGCAGTGATGCTTACAATCACTGAATTATCTCAGCAAGAGTGTCTCCCCAAGCACCAGAATGTGGAGGAACCCATGTACCAAATATTTGAAACTAAAAACCGAGGGACACACGTAATGGCATGCTTTTAGCAGCACTGTTTAATTTCCTTTTTATTTTGAAAATACCATGTTAGCAGTTTTTAAACCCATGATGTTGGGCACCACAGCCTGCCATAGCCCCCAAGACAGCAGTCGGTTGGGAGGATTCACAATTCCTTTCAGCTCCTCACTGTGCTCTGCCAGCCAATTCCCTCCATGGCAGGAGGCAAAAACGCTCCCAAATCAAAATCTAATTGAAAAGTTATGAAAGGTATTACAGAACTCTCCTACTCTCTACAGGGATGGGTGGTTGAGTACTAATCAATTCAGAATATATTTCTTTTAGGACCGGCACTTACTGGCAAGCAATTATTCTTTATGAGATAGACATCATAATGGATTCTGCTTCCCAAGAAAAAAGGCTCAAATTATATCTCCAAGAACAGCACAGACCAAAATGGGCATCACATTTTCTCAGTGAAGAAGGGTGTACTTTGATTGTATTGGTGCTGCTGGACCAATTAGCTGAAGCTGCTCATTTGCAATTAGGATTTCCAGGCAGTAACTCTATTAATGCTCCCAGGCAGTGGCTCCTGTGCCAGAACCATTTATTTACATGCTTGTAATGGACAGCCATAAGGTGCCCCTGCCCTCCCAGGAACATCACTCATTTTGGTGTTAGGATCTCCTAACACACTTAACAAGCATTAAAAGTAATCTAATTTTTTATTGCTCAGTGCAGGGTGCAGGAGTCTACATGTAAATAGGACTCCAAGTCAGCTGTGTTTATTTACGTACCAGCAAAGAGCTGGTCTGGCTTTAATGAATGCTATGGCATCTATGTTTTCATACTGAATTTGCTACAGGATTTGCTTTTTTGTAGCATTTAGGAAAAGGCAAATTAGTGAATGTTGTAGAACAGCATATCCTGTTGCTAAAAATAAATGCCTTGATTTGCATATTCTTCTCTGTATGTATACATAAATACAGATCCATCCAGCAGATACACACACAGAGATTTTGCATTTGATATTCTGATTGGAGCTTGGTAGATAAGGGGTTACCTCTCTTCTCATTCACTCTCCTCTCACACCTCTCTGCTTCTCTCTGCCCAGTTACAAGTTGGGTTAACTCCTAGCTGAATTAAAAGTGTGCTCCTTACTCAACATTTTTAACTTACCTAAAAATATTTGCAAATCTTTTGCATTGAAGGTACATATAAAAATCCTTTTTCTTCTTAGATTCAGTTTTGGTCTTACTTATTTGAGGATATAGTCAGTACATCTGCACTGAAAATGTACAGTGGGAAAAGCAAAACCAAAATCTCACTCATACAATATAAATTACTTTTATATCTGAAGAAGTAATTATGTAGTGTCATAAGAAAAGCAATAATAATTTCCTGATACTTCTTCCAAGTGACATGGGAAGCATCAGACAATCTGAGTCTGTTCCAAAAAATGCAGGAGGTGTTAATGAAGATTAAAACTGAATTAGTGGACATATCAATGCAATCATGTCAAACAAAAGCAACGGATATGCCAGATTATAATTGCCAACCCTGTTTTGTGTCTTGTTCTCTCATGTGGAAGCAAAAATAACCTTATTCTCCAGTCCCCTTTCAGTCATTTTTATGAATGTTGCATTTTGTTCTTTTTCCCCACTGTACAAGCCAGGTGTTCTTTTTTCCTGCAAAACAACAATACATCATTTAAGTGAAGTTCATTTTTTGAGGCTCGGCGAGTTGAGGCTTTCTCCATTTCCCTGGCCATATCCAATCAGCTACTGGAGGCACTGGCATGTGTCATAAATTTTGCTGCGAATGTGGGCCAGCTGAAACATATACCAATTCCGAGATCACATCTCCTCAGCATCCCACTAGGCAGGAAAGGAAATGAAATGTTTTTGCTGTGTTCTGCTGAAGCAAGAGAATGGAGCAGGAGCTGAAAAAAAAAATCTGAATTCTTAGCAGGAAAGAAAACCTCTTCCAAAAGAAAACCTTGAGAAAAATTAACCCCCAGATCACTGCCTGCATTTTTCTCCAGGACTCTTTTCTTGAGCAGTGTCTCAGACCAGCCCTGACTCCTGCCTGCAGTAGTTGACCAAGGCTTTCCTTTCTGTTGTCCCAGCAGTGAAGGACTTGTTTTACGAGCAGTGTCTGGAAAGCAGGTTGAGAATGAAAGAAAGCCATTAGTAATTGAGTGTTGTGATGAGTAATTTTACTCTCCTCTCCACACAGAAGCACAGCCCTGTGTGCATCCCAGACTCACTCCTCCTCTTGTCTGTTCTGTGGAGTTTCTAGAGCTGTTTGTCATGTTCATGGAATGATTTTCTCCCTTTTTAAATCTGAAGCATTAGTAATTTCCTCAGTAGTCATGCAGGCTGTCAAGGTCACATTACTTTATCCATATACTTGATGCTATGGCAGGCTGAATGTCATATTGCTGAATTTACAAAAAAAAAAAAAAAACAAAAAAAAAAAATGAAACANAAAAAAAGGTAATCCACTGAGGCTAAGGAAGTGCTTTGTCTCACAGGAGGTCTGACTTTGTTGGTTCAGCCCTTTGCCTGCTCTAGGATGGCATGCCCAGCCTTAAGAGTAGAAATTCACATCTGGGAAGTAGGATGTGTATCAAACCTGGGGTTTTGGTCATTCCGTGGAAGTCGGTCCTGACCTGTTTGACCTGGGACTATGGGCTGTGGGGTCATTCTGCACTGATTCCTGGTTTCTGTATTATTCCATTTTTTCCTGACATCTCTCACTCCTTTTTGAAAAGCAGAGGTCAGGGCAAAGACACTTACGTAAATGACAGTTCCTTCTTATTCTTGGGGATTAAAGGTTCCCCCAAGACTACTCTCTGATCTCTGCTATGGGGGAATGAGTGTTCTGAACCCTGAATGGTCTAAGGAAATAAAGGCTCTACTAAATCCCTTAAAATCAGAGATACAGGGGAGTCTGTTCCTTATGTGTTTATGTCAAGGAAATTCCATGACTGCAATGAACTTAATTACGTGCTCCCATGTAGTATATAGCAAAAGGGCAGGGAAGCAGAGGGGAACAGAGCTTAAAAGGATTTAGCTATGCTTGGTCACTCTCTGGATTACTTACTTTTGTTTGCTTCAGGCTTTTTCTCTTAACTGTGCATCGAGGCTATGTATTGACTTTGCTGAATTATTGAAGGGAGTTGCAAATGATGCATGAAATGAAAAAATCCTTCTTCACCCTCTGCACAAACTGCCAACAGACAATTCTGTGCAATTGCTGCTGAGCTGCACCATGATATCAGGTGTACCTAGATAGCCACAAGAATTGTTGGAATTAATGGTAATGGGAATTTCTGTTCTTAATGTTTCCCTTAGTCCTTTCAACTCTCAGTTTTAGAAGGAATGTAACATTCTACCAGGGCAGTTGTCATCGCTGGAAGCACTTGCACCCACTATAACCTTATGTTTGTATAACTGGGGCTAACATTTGGGACCAAGTCAAAGAAAATTATCATCCTTCTGGTGTACTTGTAGGAATCAGTCCCTTCATCTTTCCTCAGATTTATGAGCAGTGCCTGTTAAGGGAATCTCAATTTTGAAAAACTACATTTCCACATAGCTCCAAAAAGTCACAGCAGATGTTGAATTGAGCCGTACACTCAGATGGCAACCAAATCTGGAACTGCAAGAGTTTGTCAGCAACTATGTGCTTCTTGTTTAAGTGGTGTTAATTTTAGCAAACCATCCTTTACTCAGAGGGCCCCAACCCAAAACACTATATTTGCTTGATGTAATTTGAAAATCTTCTGAAAATATATGTTATAAGAGTAAGTGATAATGTTAGGGTTTGGAGTTTCATCATGATTGTGCAGCACAGCTGCTAACACCAGCCTCTTTAGAATTTATGTGCTCATCTAGGTTTTTCAGGAAAATTTAATTTGAGGAAGTTGTGTTTATCAACTTCCTGGCTTACTGTCAACAGCATGCTGCTTTCTTTTTAATATGAGGTGCTAATTATGTTTTTCTCAGACTTCAATATAAATGAAATGTATTTGGCAGCTGTCAACAGCTTTGCAGAGTATGATAACGCCATCACACAAGCTTTGAGGTTCTCTGAGCATGGGTTTATGCTTCTGAGTTGTGCATCTTGCAATAATATTTCACACAGTGGGACAAGATCACCTGACCTGTTTTGCAGATGTTTTGGAGAACACAGAAACTGCCAGGAAGTGTAATAGCACTGAGCACTAGCAATGCATGTTCTTTGTGAAGACGGAGCACAACAGAGCTGGTTTTTAGTGAAAATCTCACAGCATTAACAGAGATTGAAGCAAATTAAGCAGGAGCACATCTGTTAAATTCCTTTTTCATCCTGTAGCTGAGGTCTAGGCAAGAATAAGCCTCGGAAGTTGAGGGGGCTGCTTCGTTTTTCCAAGAACATACAGTGATCTGTGTACTGCCAATCCCCACACCACAAAAATTAACACTTGCCCTGCAGTGGAAGGAGTTCACAGAACACTTTCTAAAAGGAGGTTGAGCTCCAGACCCTCCTCTCCCTCGAACCTCCTCTGGACATGATGGAGGAGGCAGGGGATCCCAGAATCCCTCTTCCTTTCGCCACAGCTCCGGCAGTGATGCATTGAGTGGATCCCACTAGGAGATCCTCTCAGACATGAGCTGCTGAGGGAACTGTCGGAGGTTTTCAGTTAGGGATTATTAAAGAAATATTTAACCTCTTCCGTTCCCACAAGAGAAGAAAGCAATTACAGGACTGGAAGGAAGGAATGGATAAAGGCTTGATGCAATTTGGACATCAGAAGGATGGAGGCAACACTTTTTCACAGGCCATCGCATTAGGGCCAGAATTGCATTAGTTCAGGACAATCCTGCCATTTCCTTCGGTGCTGACAGTCTCAATAGTTGTGTTTAGAAGCTAAATAACCTGTGCACTGCTGTGCACGAGGAAGGATGATGAGGTATTGATTGCATTTTAGTCAGCGAGAGGAGAGTGAAAGGGATCAGTCTATTTATATTGTCTGTTTACCACCACGGATGGAGCAAGACATGGGAAGGGTGGGAAACCTTTGTTTTGGTCAGAGGAGGTAATTTCACTGAAGCCTCCATTGCCTTTGCAAAGATGCCATTGATATCAAAACTGGAGGATGGGCCAGAACAGTAATGTAGGAAGATATATTTTGAAGTTATTAAGTCTATTTGGGGTTAAAAGATGGTTAGATTTTCTTTAATTTTGGTTATCCTTTATATTCTTAGAAATCAAATCTTCTTTCAATTATATTGCACTTAAGCCTTATTCTCTTAAAAAAACACTTCCTCTCAGCTTGTTTCTAGAAAATCTTGATACGGGAGAGGCTTTTTAACATTTTTGTACATGAAGTCAGATTTTTAATAATCACTTGTAAAATAAGTTTTACACCTTCCATGCTGATATAGTTACAATCTCTTTTCCTATCAGAATTGTAAGGCACTTCTTTGACATTTCTGCCTCCTCTTTCTCCTTTAAATATCACTTTAGAAGAAGTAACAAAAACTTGCACTTTTCCTCCTGCTCCTGCTGTGCCACCACCCCTATTGCAGGGCTGGTGTTCTTGTCTTCAGCACGGCTGCTTCGTGACTGTTCCCTTCCAAAAGTCGTGCTGCTTGCATCTTGCTGGCAAAAGCAGCTCTGGGTCCTTTGTGTGATGATGAGAGATCATTTACAGAGCTCCCCTCCATCTGAACAGCGTCTTCCACTTATCCGCTTGTGCTTGCTGAGTTACCCTCCTGAGGATGCGCAGGAGTGCCACGCCCCTGGGGACTCCTAAAATGCTAGCCAGGCAGCAAGGAGAACATCTTTTTCCTTTCCCCAGGAGCCACTAACCACGCACAGGCATAGGAAATGAACACATATTTCTTCGGACTGCAAGGAGAGAAAGACAATTTAGGTCCCCAAAGAGATTTGGGATATGAAAACCTGTCCTTTCTCCCTACCCAAATGTAAGCAAATTGACTTCTCTAATCAATTTGATTTAGGTCAGCATGTCAAGCACCAAGAGTGTTGCTGAGCTCTTAAGAAGGACAGATTCCTCAGAAATGAAGATATGTCCCCTCTAAATGTTCTTACTGTTCCCACCGCCTTGTGCCTCATGATTTTAACTGTTACTACACCTATTGCAATTTCCATTGCTTCTCCTCTTGCGAGTGCAGTGGCTGATACTTGTCCTCATGCTTTTGCTGCGAGTATATTTATTGTTTGTTTAGATGAACAATATTTTCTGTATTTGAATCAGGGAAAGTCTCTCCCAAGGTTTCCTCCTTCACACTGGCTGCACAGCTGCTCTTCGGGTCCCAAAACCTCCCTTAAGTCCAGGCACGCGGCGTTTGGCTGGTGCCAGCTCTCCAGCTGTGCAGGTGGATGAAATGAGGTCCCTGGCTGCTCTGGGTACAGCTGCAGTAACCTTCCTGCTGGCTCTTTTGTGTCTTTGCTGGTACCTTGCCATGGCAGAAATGGGAAGGCTGCTCTAGAGGGCACAATATAAGAGTCAAAAGGTATGACAGGCCACGGGAAACCACTTGCTCGGAGTATATTTGAAGTCACAGAATACCTGGAACACCCCTCTTCTGCAGGGAGAGACATTTTGTTAATGAAAACATGTGTCTGCATCCATGAAGCCTTGAAAACAGCACGTTGAGGGGAATTTGCTGCTAGTGGTACATTTAAAAAACTTAAACCAGCCCTGTGAGGTAGGAAAGTCTCCAGGTTGGCATGAGGAAGGAAATTTGGGTTCAGCCAGCGGAAGTTTGGGGAATCCTCCACAGAGACATCAGATGTCACTGACAAGTACTCCAGGTGTTTTCTGCATGCTTAACAGTGAGCACAGAAATAACAGAGCAAGGCAAGGAAAGGCCGGCCCGAGCCTCAAACCCAAGGTGAAGGAGAAACCAAGCTCACGGTGACCCTTGCAGCCCACTCTGACTTTTTTCTCAGTTTAAAATTTCCTTGTATGATCTTTCTTTGCAGAAAAATTTGGCATAGCTACATTCAGCCCCTGCCAAAATGTGTGCCTTGTTCATCTCATTGTTTTTTTCAACATAATCACCATAATTTAATTTTATGTAATTTAAACAAAACAAAAAACCACACAAAACCCCTCAGACTTTAAATACTCTGATTTTTTTCCAGTGAATCAACATCCTAGAGTAAAACACCACTATTCCACTTCTACCACTGTATTTATACACTTGAAGTCACTTGACAATTCCTTCTGTAAAAATTAATTTAATCTCATTTCTCGAAAAATTGTTAATTCATTTTAGTTGATTCAGTCTTCTTCAGAGTTTAATTTTTCCCTTTTATTTATGTGTTTCTTATGGTCTCTGCATCCAATTTCACGATTGCTTCAAAGCTATGACTCACATTTATGTCATAAGATGCAGAATGGAAAGAAACTCGTGAGCTTCATTTACTTTGACTCAAGATATGTTTCTGATTCTTAGTGTCAAAAGTGCAGCAGAACTTGTCATTTCTGTTCAAGACATGAGAAATATTAATAAACCAGATAAAGGGGACCACACTGGAAAATGTGAATTAAAAAAAAAAAAGAAATCAAAATGAAAAGCTGAAACTCAGTCCATGAAAATGAAAGGAAAGAATCCTGAATTTTTTATTATAACTGTATTTGGTCTGCATATTTGACTGTATTTGTCATGCCTTATATGCACAAAGAACAAACATAAATCAGGTGATTTTTATTATTTTTTTCAGATTAATGCAAGAAACAAACAAAAAAGAAGACATAAACAGCTCATTTTTTTCTTTATTACTGTGTAGTTTTTGACTTTGATGGAGTGACTTCAAAGACTACATTTTTTCCAGCATGAGCGTTACATCAGACTCAAATTCTTCACATACAAGAGAGCTCTGGTCGAGTCAGAAAAACATTTTCCATCTCAAACTTTTTACTTTGTAAAAGGAAACCTCAAGTCTCTTCTAATACTCATCATGAATTTCAATATTTTTAAGTTAGAATAAAGAAAACTCTATGTGCAAAATCTAATAGAGGTCAAAGGATGGAAATTCTGCAGGAAATTTAAAGTGGGGAAACCAATTAGAAAATTGTAGAAAATCCTCTTACAAGCGAAAAATTAAGATTTCTATCTCAGATTTGGAGTGGTTTGTGTTTTTTTCAAAAGAATCTCTGACGGAAAATCTGCCTCAGTCCCAGTAGTTGGGCTCTGGAACTGAGCATTACCCGGATGTTCCCAGAAGTCCTCACTGCATAAATTTTGCTTTGGAGTCAAATCACTCAGTCACACAATTTGCTACTCTTCAGATTAAAATGGTTCCACTGAGATGCCCATCTTCTTTTCTGAGAAGTCATTTGGTTTCCTTTCACAGGCATAGTACTGGGGCTTTGCAGTGGTGATTGTCATTGGGCTTTCTGCGAGGTTTTTGATTAGGAAAGACAAACTGCATCAGTTTTGACTTAAGTCTGCTCACTGCTTAAAATAACTTACTGTGCAAACCTTAACTTGTATTAGAAATACAGGCAAAAGCAGTATGACATCATAATTTTAACCAGAATTTCTATGATCTGTACCTTTAAAGAGTGATAAATGATCTTAAATGTAATTGCCTATATTGCAGAGAATGCTTTCTACAACTTTCTCTTTATTCAGTCAGTAATTAAAGCAAAAGAGGTGGTTTCAGCATTGAGAGAGTTTATTAACTACCCATTTAACTCTGTGGTTTGAAGACAAGGTGGTCTTTAAAAAAGCATAAGTTGTGATTCTGTATGTGGTCATTGAAAGAGAGGGGAGGGAGAGTAAGCTTTGGCTAATTCTCTTAGTATAATTGCGTAAAACAGTTACTTAAGTGAAATATTTTCATCAAGAATGGGTCACCTTAGTATTCAGGCTCCAAATTCATATTTGATCCTATTTGAAGTAAATAACAGAAATATCTCGTTGGACTAAGTATGTCACTTTGTCACCTTTTTTTTTTTTTGGTTTTGCTTGGAAGGGAGGAGGCAGACGATGAACAAGTAGAATAAGGAGGAAAACATATCAAGTACCTATAAATGTCTCTTTTTTGCACAAAGTTCTAGAAAGAGGTCGACTTGCAAGCAGGGAGGTGGTAAATTATTTATGGCACTTTGTTTCTGCAGATGCAAAATGAATTTTTGCATAAAGGGTGAATGTAGATTATGGGACAGCAGACAGATAGAGAAATCAGTCCATGGGACATATAGGCTATGCCAGAAAGGGATTCCAATCTGATCCACCCGATTTTGGTTTCCAAGTGTTCTTATCCTAGCCTGGGTCTGCCAGACCTGGTGCAGAATCTGAAGTTTCAGGAGGATATATAGCACTTGTTCACTGAGGAGGATTGGCACTTGAATGTGGTGACAGCTCTTTATAAACTGCAGTGGTGGGTGGCAGAGCACTCCATAGGAAAATTAGGAGTTTTTATTTTTGTAAGGTGGAATAGCAGTGTGCTAAGAGACAAATCACAAAGCAAACAGGAGTGAGCTGGAAAAACACAGAAGATAAACAAAGTATGCAGGACAAATGGATAAAATTAGAAACTAGAGCAACGTTTCTGACTCAGGTGTGAATCCAAATATGTGTGATTCTATCTGGTATTTGTCAATCCAGAACAACTAAGAAAGATTAAATAGATTTGCTAAAGGAAAGAAAAATCAAACTTCTGTCACTGGAAACCCTTTAAATCTCAGTATGTTTGGGTTTCTGAAGCTTTCTCGCAGGCAGAGCATGACTGGGACTTATGGCTGCCAACTCCACATCTGAACCTTATCAGCATCTCCTTATTACAGTCTGAGACATGGCCAGGCATGGGGGGGTGATGGGAGAGGCTGGGTCTCGGGTTCCGAGGCAGCTTTGTATGGAAAACCCCACCCCAAAGCAGCAGTTTTCTGTGGGAAAAAACCTACCTCCCTAACAAGGGTTTGTGCCTAGGTGCAGCCAGCTATGTCCCAGAGTGGTTGTTTTCCTGTCTACTTCTCTTTCCAATTTGTAATGGGGGATGGCAAAGTACAGAGAGGCCAAAATAATGTACAGATGAGTCAGAAATAAAGAACAAAAAAAGGACTCGAATATCTTCCAGACGTGTGTGTTTATCATAAGCATGGCCCCAAGCAGACCCTCCTGTCACCCCAGAAGGGTGGCTGTCCTACATTTCTCTGATACAACTCTGTGATGCCACCTTGGCTTGTCAGGAGCACTCAGCCTCATGGGAGGTTTCCCCCTAGTGTGCCCAGGGTGTGAGCTGCAGTCCTCAGTCTTGTGTAGAGATTACTATAATTGTGGTGTCTTTGGGCTGTAAGAGGATCATTAGCTCCCTAGTGATCTTAAATGTTTATTGTTTTCATTTCAATTGATTTCCTAAATACAGGTTGCCCTGGAACTGGAGCACATTGTGTCTCTGAGGAGCTGGGCACGCAGTTTTTCCTTCTGTCACCAGGCAAGAGGAAATGCTTGGTCAATGAGAACTGCTGATGGAAAGCTGACGGTGATGCTTTCTTGTTTTGTGAAAGTATTCCTTTTAAATTCTGTCAAAACAGCTTGAATGAGAATGGTGGGATTTTTTCCTGCATTTCTCACAGATGCAAAATATCCTCTGCACTGCTGATTCCTCATATCTCTGTAACTTTCTCACTGCTCCTTACCAGAGTTCTTGCCAGATGTGTAAATCAAAAGTGTATCTGGGACTTTCTGCATTTTTCATGCTTTTTTCTAATCCTCTTTCTTTCATTGCACTTTTCTAAATACAGCTCACTGATATGTGCCCATCAATGGCTTTTGTCTTTGACAGAAGACATTATGATTCCATGGGAAAAAAATTTAAAGGATGGTTTTATAAATTTTCAAAGACAGGGAAAAACAAGGAACACATAAAAACGTAAAATTTAGCAGCTTGGGAATGGGTGAAGCAGGAAGTTCTGGTCTGAGTTCTTTTGGCTTTAGGGAAAGGTCATTTGGAAAGGATTCCTTAATAGAAAAGCCAGTTAAATGTGTGTTTTCCAGTTCAGGTATTTATGTGAGACTTTACTTGAAATTCCTGATGTACATCTGCTCCCCTCTGCACCCTTACACTTTCTGATCTTCTACCTGTGGATACTGCTTGATTTCATTTGCCTCATGAGGAGGAATCTTGGCCTTCCCTAGGAAAATTAACATCAGTTTGTGAAGAGACTGATTTTTGGCTTTTGTTTGATGACACAATGTTAAATCTCAGTGGAAAGATGGAAAGTGTTGGCCAGCCAACCTCCTTATTTCCTTGGATTGGTCTTGCCTATAAAGTCAGGAAGATGTCTTCAGAAGACATCATCTTGCCTAACATGTTAGGGAAAATGGGAATTTGGATAAACCTTCTCAGCTTGTCATGGTATCAGAAAAGACAAACTGAATTGCTCCATAGCAGGTTTTACATTCTAAGTAAAGCAAATGAACATATAGAAAGGTTAGAGGTTTGGAAATAAAACCTTGTATAATAGTACTACAATTTATTCCCTGAAATGTTTGGTATGGATTTCATTTAAGGGTCTTTACTACTTTAAAGCCTCCTGAAAAAAGGGGAAATGCCTTTGAAATCAGTGTTTTAATTTTCTGTGCTTTTTATTTAATAAACTACATTTGTACCAATATTAGTGAGTTTAACTTGTAAGCCTAAATACTTACTTTAGTCAGACAAATGAACTAACCTCCAACCAGACATAGCCTATTATGTCTGAGAGGATTTTCTCCTGTTAATTGAAAATGAACTGGAACTAAGCTAAATTGCTTGAATGTTTAATCTTTCCTTGCTACACTAGGGTTACTTGCGGGTGCAAGCATGGACACATTTCTAAACAGAAATAACAAGCTATTTAGTGTTTCAGCTCTGGTAAGTGCTGAGAAGGGCAGTGACCTGTAATACCTGTAAGAGTATGAGCATTTGCAAGTCTCAGGCATTCCTGCTAAAAAAAAGCTTCTCAAAGCTTACATTTGTTTGTATCTGAGGGAAACGTTAAAGAAACATCTTGCAAGAAAGCTGATTTCCTCCGTCATTAATCTAGAGAGAATTTAATCTTCCAAAAATTGAACTAGTTTGCAAGCAGGAAGCTATAGAGGTTATTTTAAGGATCAAGCAGCAGGATAGACTGGATCTCCTATCCTGAGGGAAAATTGCGGTAGTTGCAGCTCCCTGTGGCACGAAGCCCTTGCTAATCCTCTAGGTATGTGCTCCCTGCATCATCGGAGATGTGCAGCATGTTCAGGCCGGTCCTGCAGATAATTTATGTGGGGGCAATTCCTGTAGGAGACTGAAAGGGGGAAATTGCCCTGCATCCCTGGGGAACCTCTCAGCACAGAGAAGGCAGGAGAGGTCTTTCAGAGGAGAAAAGGTGTTCTGGCAGATGGATGGTGATTAGGCCGTGCTCTCGGGAGTAGAGAGTTTGGGAGCTGTGTCCAGGAGAAGCTGCTGGCCGGTGAGGAGGAGAGCTGGGGAGGAGCAGATACGTCCATCTCAGTGAGGAGGGACATACATGTCCACTGGACACATTACCTAAAATCAACACCACACTTACACAGAGAAGAGCCAGCAGCTCTTTAAACCTTCTCTAAAAAACACACCAAACGTACCTCCTAGTGTCCTCATTATTTTCACTGACTGGCAGTTCCTCCTGTCTTACAGCACTTCTCAGCCCCTTTTTAACATTCCCTTTTCTGTCCTTTAGGTACAGGTGCTGTTTTGCTCCACTGCCACAATTAAAATTACCTAGATAGAGGCAGTACAAAGGTGCTTTCTGCTCTTTTGCCCTCAAAGCGCAGACATCAAGAACTGGATCCCCAGCCCACTGACATCAGTGGGAGCCCTTCCATTCACCTCATGAAGTCTGTGCCAGGCCAAGGAGGAACACAGATGAAAGAAGGCAATTTGGCCGTCACATTTTCCTTTCATCAAGAGCTTTACACGGACAAACTCTTTTTAATGTAACTTCTGCTGCTGAGTTGGAGATTTTTGTCCCTGTGAAGTGAATTTCCACTAATAACTGCAGAGGTTTTCATGCAATTCCAGGACAGGTCTGAGAATGGAGCAAAGGACCAGAGTTACATAGGACATCTAATGTAATGGATGTTTTTATTATTTTTTTCTTCACTTACCAGCTGAACTGGAGGGAGAGAAGTAAAACCAGTTTGGAGAACAGCAAGTGGAAAATGAAGGCAGTGTTAGCATGGTGATTGAGCTCCAAGCAGCATCCCTATGCCCTGGCACACAGCAATGGGGCTGGAGTGATGGCAGGAGGCTGACGGGTGGCATTCAGGTGGCAGCTAAAGCACCAGTGTCACTGTGGAGACACAGGCAGCCTCAGCACAGGGAAATGAGCATTATTTTGGTGGCCTAGGTGGGACAGGATTGAGGATCCAGCTCTCAGTCCCCAGTCTAGGATGGGATGAGTAGAAATGGCTGCACTCGCCACAACCACCTCATTCCCGGCCTTCCTGGGGTGTCAGGAAGGAAGAGATCATCCTGGCAGAAAGAGAACTTAGCAGAGCTAGAGACTGGGTAAGGGCATGATGGTCTTCTCAAATGGCTGTAGAGTTTTCACTTAGAACATGTAATATTTTAAAAATTATGAATTTCCCTTTAAATATCAAACAATCTTTCAAAATAATGGATTGGTACATTCTTTATTGGAACAGGAGCCAAAACATTGTTCTAAGCGTGTGACTCTTGAGCTATCAGCTTTCTTAGGGGGAAACACACTGAGTGACAGGTAAGATAAAGAATAATGATTTTTCTCCTTCCTTTAACCAGATGTCAGCATGGCAATGGCTGGAAATTCAGGTGAAAGGCTCACATTAAATAAACTTTCTGCCTTCCTCCAGTAGCACCTCAGATATCTTAATATTTGGAGTGTCATCCAGAAGTCAGCTTTATTTTGACAAGGCCATGTCCCTGGGATGCTTGAGATCATGGTCAGCCTGTAACAGCTTAATGCATTGTCAGAGAGGTGTGTGAGCAAGGCTTGTGAGTGATGGCCAGACAGCCATCTGCTCCCTAGGATGACCTCCAGAGCCAGTGGAATGGAGAAAGGCGGCCGTGCCCACTTCCCACCCACCAGCCTGGCCAAAAGCCAGTGATGAAAGTGGAGGTTTTCTCTTTTTATGCGTGTACAGTCAGGATACCTATCACAAAATAAACGTGGGGTTTTTTTAGTGAGTATGCCTGACAACAAAACCATGTATATTTAACTCCTTCAGTGTCTCAGTGGAAGTAAGAGCTAATTTACACCACTGAGGCGAACACTGATTCTATCAAAGTTCTGAAAAAGTCTTTGAAAAACTCTGGAGTCCGAGAGAAAAGTAAGCAATATAGTCAATTTAGACAGAAATTAATAAACTGTATTTAGCCCTTTTTAGCTTAACTTGCAAAAATTACGCCTTGCTGTAGGTCTACTGTAAGTTGCATGTTCTGCCTGTCAAAAGTCCTTGGAAACTGATTGCCTAAATGTTGAATGCTGAGCCCTGCTGCTCACTGGACAGCAGAGAGTGATACCAGCCCAGAGACTGTGGAATAGGGCGCAGACTGGAGCTGCAACAACAAATTTTTCTATGCTCTATCGTCCCCAAATCCTATGAA
The DNA here is from genome assembly GCA_013397315.1 of Donacobius atricapilla. Classification (NCBI taxonomy): domain Eukaryota; kingdom Metazoa; phylum Chordata; class Aves; order Passeriformes; family Mimidae; genus Donacobius; species Donacobius atricapilla. Next base: position 1,854,991 of record WBMY01003423.1, read on the forward strand.
AGTCTGAATGTGTCCACGTGGCTATTCAAGTGCCCCAGGAGCTAATGCAAAGGTATTTTTTATGTTCTCTCTCACATTTTTTATGCCAATAATTGTTGCTTCTTAGTCAAGTTATTATTGGCAGAGCACTCTTTTTTTTTAGATTGGAAAACAATAGCAGAGCTTGATGGTACCTAAAATTTTAAAACTAATCTTTTTTTCTGGAAGTCAGTGTGATGTTAAATCCAGTGTTGGCAAGGACTTTTTGTTGTTGTTGTTGTTGTTGTTGTAATACCTGAGCTATTTTAACTCATAGTCCCAACTCATAATTGCATCAGCTTCCATTGCTGATAAGCTGAAGATAACGAACTCTCAGTTTGGCATACAGGTTGTCACCGAACAAAATATCTGTTTAGCAAACCATCAGAATTTGTGGATGAGAGAAAGCAGATGTATCATTAAGCACTAAATGGGAATATCATTTACAGTAGATGTCATGCTTCATTTTGATAAACTGCAAAAAACCCATGTGAAAGATGCAGCCCTGTGTATCCCCTGCTGAAAGCAGTATTTTGAAAGGTAACATTATGATACTCTGCTGGGCTGGCAAAGCTAAGATTTATTAGAGAATATGATAGATGGCCCAAGCATTACCATAAAAGATAATGAAATGTGATCTGATATATGAGCTGGTATCACATATAAAACACTCAGAGAAAAGAAGCTATAACAAATACTATCTTCACTTTGTAGAAAAGGCACACGTGGAGTGCAGGGACTTGACTGGGACCATCCAAATGTCATCAGCTATTTGTGGACTTTGGGATGCTGTAGCCCTATCTTCCTTCATAAACACTGACTGTCTTTGTAGCTGAAGAACATTGTTACTGTCATTTTTCATAGTTTATAATGATCAAATACATATTAATGTAAATAAGAAGAGATAGTGAAACATTCTTGAAATGGTTCTGTTATTGGGAAAAAAATCCTTCTATTTATCTGTCATAGTCCTGTCACTGTGTCTTGAGTGAAAATTTACTGCTTTTAATGCATGCATCTCTTTCACCTTTCCCTCATTTTGAGCATTTTCCCTCCTTTCTGCTTTCCCTCCTTCCAATTTAATCTCACTTCTAATGCCAGTCTGCATAGGGTGCTCATCTTCTAAATCACAAATTAGTTGAAAGGAAATACTTGGAAATAACATGCTACTAGGGGCTGTTCTAATTTCTTTTGCAGTCAGTTTGTGCAAGATTCTTTGGTTCTGATTCCCCCAAAATGTTTCTCAACAAGTATATTTTTCTTTCTCTTTCTGAAGTCACTCTCTAGGTGTTATAACCTCTAATGCCTTTTCTTCCAGTATTTACATTGTTCCCCTTATTATCCATCTGAAATACGTAATATGTATGAAGCAAGTGCAAATCATGCTACATTACCATCATAACTAATAGTAAAGCTCCTTCTGCAGTGACTGATGAGCTGCTGCTGGAAAGGCACAGAAAAACACCACTAAAGTGTGATACAGGGATAGGTTATGGTTTGCTAGAGTCATTTTGTGTGAATTGTCTATCCCATTTGCTACTCCATTGAAACAGGGTGAATACAAGCAAGAGCACTGAGGCTCTTCTGAAACATTAGAATGATACTCATTATTGAGACCAGAGCAAATATTTATGCTTTGTCATTGCTACTCCGGGAAAAACAAGGATTTATATCAGAATTACCAAGTACTAGCAAGTTGTTACTTTACGGAAGAGGCCATAATCTCCATCTGCTGAAGTGCAGCAGTGCAGAGCCAGAAAGCAAAGTGACAGGCATGGAGGCAGGAGAACATCTCTTGTCACGTATGTGAGCAAAGAGGGATTCCAGGAGGAAAACAAGGGCATTGAAATGAGGCACTTTTGCCCAACAAAGCTGGATTTTTTGTGAAGAGTATTAGAGAGTGAGGGGAAGTGGCAGCCGTACATACAGCTGTGTAGTATGGCAGCTTTCCAGATGGGTCACAACATCTTCCAACAGGGAATTGGCCTTGAGGAGAAAAGGCACTGGTCAGTGAAACAAGTGTACCAACAACAAGTTCCTGGGGTGATGAGGGCTATCTGAAGCTGTTGGGATTTGCCAGCCTGCCTGTGGAGCTGAGAGAGCTGGGCTGAGCAGAGGGGTGGGTGCTGGCTCATTGCTGCCCTGAGCTGCACCTGCGAGGCAGCCACAGCCCCTGACTGGCAACACCTCTGTATGCAAACAGAAAACACTGATTTTTTTCAATGCCTAATGGCCCTAGCTGATAAAAAAACTGCTGCCAGAGTGACACAGAAAACAGCGGTGAGGACAGCCATGATTGCTGTGGATGGTTTGTACATGCAGAGATATGACTTGCTTTTGCTCATTATACCAAAAACTACTGGGTCCAGTCTGTGAGCCAACCTCCTTCATGCTCTCAATACCCTCTGAAGCTCACAGCACAATTAATGATAAATGAACAGCTGTCATATTAATTTCATGAAAGCAATCAGAGATCAATAGCAGTACAGTGCAAGTGTTAAACAGTTAACTGCACATGACTAATTGTGCTCAAAAAATGGGATGGTTTTGTTCTGCTGACATTTATAAATGGTTAAGCCTTCGTTTTCATAGTTTATGATGTCAGATGGATCCCTTGGGAAAGTATTTTCCTTCCGAATGATGTCTCTAATTCTGTGCTGAGTTCAATTTACCAACAGTTGCAGTGCTTTAAAGCATACAATAGGCTCCCTTATTTCTCTATCAAACAACTTGACATTTAAGATAATTTGTTAACTGTAGGAAAAATATATAAACAATGTAATTTTCTTGTAAACAGTTGCCATGTACGACACACAGTATAATTGGTAACCTCTGTCCAAAGCACGAACAATGAGTGAGACTTGTGAATGTGGGTGTACAAAATGAAAAGCACTACCTCAGGCTGAATCTGCACTGGGTGTGTTCATCTGGAAAAGTAAAACAAGCTACAAAACCTGCTGCTGGGAAAGATGTTTTTTAGAGAGGGGAAAAAAATCCCACATTTTTCCTCAGGCTTGTTCATATTCCTTCTGCCAGGATGTGGCAGAAGCTGGTGAGCCTGTTGAGCACGTGTCCCTGTCAGGTGGTGATGGCAGCAGCGCTGGGGTTCTACAGTGCAGCTATTTGGGACTCAGACCTCTGCTTCCATGGGAAATATTTGTGCAAAATAACCATTTCTGAATATTGAAATTATTCACTGTGCGCTACATACAGCTGGTCAGTGCCAGAGCCCTGTCAGTTGCACAGTGATGGAGGGCAGCAGAGCTTGGGTCTTGCTTCCCAGGAGATCAGCATGGAGGACCCTTCGTTAAGTTCTCAGCAGCTCAGTCTGCTTTTTGTGTGCATGGGTGCTGTTAGAAGCAAAAGAAGCCCCTTGTTTCTGGTGACCAAATGTATAAGGATACAACCCTATGCATATTAGTTTAGCTGTTCTCACATGCATGGTGAGACCTGTACTGCATTGTACACCAACTCACAAAAGCTTTGGTCAACGAGAAAATATGCAGTCACAAAAAGCAACACGTTCAAAGAATTTGCTTAGAGATGTATAGTGATAGGATTCTTCCTTAGCAAGAGTTTGGAGGATAAATGATAGTTTTAAAATATTGCTGGATGTTTCATAAGCTGCACCCCTACAGTACATATTCATTAACTCACTGCAATCATTAGTACTCTGTGGCCTCTGGCTCCTGGGTAAGCTGCTGAGAGAGGAGAAAGAGGTTTTATTCCTGGAGGCACATTGTTCTGAGCGCATCCTTCATCTGGCCAGTGAAAAGATTCATTTTCCTCTCCTATTCACATTGCTTTCTTGCAGGCCTGCCTTTTGTGGAACGCCTCTCCGTGCAAGCCGGGGCCTCTCCATGGCAATAACTAGGCTGCCAAAAACCTTCCCCATTCACGTGCCCTCCCTTATTATAGCAGCTCCCCTTTGTGGATGCTTTTGTCCTCTTTACTTCTGTTTCTCTGGACTCAAAAATCAAATGCTCTGCTTCTCCTGATTCATAGTGGTGGAACATGCCTTTCACAGAAAAGATCTGTACCTTTGGTTCCAGTAGTTATCTGCTTCTGTACCACGGTCGTCATTCTCAGTTTATATTGTGAATCCTGCCTCTATTCAAATTGTGCTTAGCGTATATTTAGAGGTGCATGAAACATTTGCAAGCACCTTATCTTTATTTTAAAAGAAAATAAAATTTTATTCCCTCCTCACACACGGTCTTTTAGGGGAATAAGGTTTTATGTACTCCTCGTGCATAGTAACAGCGTTGCTAGGGGGCCAGTATTTCTGCAGAGCCTCCTTCAGCTGAGGTTTCATCTTAACATTTGTCAATGTGTTCAGTGAGAATAAAGCAGAGCATTGGAAAAAAAAACAAAACCAAACCTTCCCCCCTCCCCTCATTATTCCCATCACTTTAAGCTTTCTACAGATTCAAGGGTAATGGTAAAAAGACCTTTATTCTCCTCTCACTTAGACATGGTGCGCTCCAGCTTTTTGGTGAAGTAAATTAAGTCAGACCACTATTTTGTCTTAAAAATATGTGCAAATGATGTTTTTTGTCTTCACGATCAAGCTCAATTACCAAGTGGAAAATGCTTATTTAGCACAGAGAGCAGTAATGAAATGGGTGGTTTTGAATGGTAAAAGTCGGAGGTGTTTGGATTTATTTTCCTTCTGTCAGAGCTGAGGTTTGGTAGAAATTGAGGAGCTTTCCTCGCAAGTGACCAAGGTACACCATGTGAGGCCCCGTCTAACCAATGACCACCCCACAGCCCTGAATATGTGCTCACCTTCAAATGCCCAAGGAACTGTGTAAAAACAAACCTTTATGTATTTAATACACTCAGTCACTACCATCAGGGAGAAACAAGTGATTGCACTGAGTAGTTTTATTTACAAAGTTAATCAGGTTTAATTTCTTTTTTAACCCCCTCAGAAATATGACTGCTCTTCTAAACCATGAAGGTCTGGTCTTCAGACATGTGAAATGAGTATGGGAGTCAGACACTAGCGAGGGCCTGATATTTACAGCAAAGAAAGGGAAGGATGGGGAACCTGCATCCTTACACTGTTTCTTGAAGGCTATGTGATATTCCTGTAGCAGGAGCTTTCCCAGTTTAAGCTGAAAAACATCAGTGTTATTTTCAACAAAATCCTGACTGCATCTCAACAGAGATACAACCTAGTTCAAACAACGTAATTTTCAAAATACAGTCACAACATAGGATTTACTCTTTCGTTTAATTGGTTTAGTAGAAGATAAGATGCTGTTGCTCATAAACACGTTTTGTTTTTCTTTAAAAATCCATTAACTTCTATGCAGGTCTTTAAATATTTATAAGATTTAAATAATCTTTTAAAGCATCTTCAAAGAAGACATTGACTCTTTTATTTAAATAGTTCTTATTTCTCTGGAAAGGGAATTGTTTAAGTACTCAGCCAACAAATTCTCCAGTTTAATCACAATATTTTTATACTCAAATGTCTATTTTATGTAAACAAAGAGGAATACAATAGAAAAAGTTGTTATATTTGTGTGTAAATTGACTACTTCCATGATGGGGATATTATGCAGTGATTTTGGAGCTGACTGTAAATTGAAGATGCTTTTAAATAAACACCTCAGGAACTCACGCCCCTCTAAATAATTATACTGTAAGGAAAGTTTTGCCACAAAATATTTCTCATCTTCCCCTTTTTTCCTTAGAGCCATCTGAAGTGTTCAGGCTGTTTGCAATACATGTACTGAAGAATAAGCAAAATCACCCACGAAAGGAGCCACGAAGTTTGTGGTGAAAGACAGGGTTGGCAGCAGCTCCAGAGATCAGCAATATCTCCACTTTCAAAAGCACCTGCAACACAGCTTATGTGTTGCAAGCATGGCCCACAAAAGCAAAGGTATGCATTTCCAGTAATCCACATTTAGTGGAGACTATCTTATGCCTGGCTTTTTGCGGTTGCAGGAGACGCTTCTCCACACAATATATATTCTTACCAGAGGTCCTTTGCGCAGAAAGATCTGGGAGGGGAGTGAGAGGATGTGGGGGATGTCCAGCTGTCTGCCTGTCTCAGCTGCTTTTATACCTGGGCCTGCTTAGCACAGGTGAATGGACGGAGGCTGGTGCGCTGTATTTTTCCTTTGTTGGCTCCTGGTTGGCTTTATTTGGTTTGCTCTTTGGCGGAACGGTTTAGGTTTCTTCGCTTGTTTGTGCTAACAGCAGAAGTGCAACGTCTCCGTAGGGTTTAATTAAATGCCAGGCTTAGGATGTCTCTTCAGAACAATTCATTGTGCTTTAGAGAGACGGCAAAGGCAGTCTTCAGGCTGGTGCATGCTCAACACAGTTTTCCTGCACGTTTGGCTTGTGTGGGGCCCCTCAGCTGAAACCAATATTTCTTGGGCATGTCTTGCTGCGAAGCAAATCTGCCTTTTGTGGTTGAGCTCTGGTTTTCCTGCCCACTGTATTGCCCCTGGCAGCTACGGCAATCAGGCACCAGCAGAAAGCTCCTCTCTAGGGGGAAAATAATTAATGAGAAGAAGCAGAACCATCCGTGCACATGGCTGCTCCCTAAAAAGATGTTCACAAAGGTGACTCATAATAACGTTCTTAAAACAAAACAGGCACTCTCTAGCAGCAGCCAAAACCAGTGTAAGCACAGGATATTTTCCAGCATTAGCCGAACCCTGTGGTGATAGCAATAAATGATGCTCTGTTTTTTTAATCAAGAGACAATATTCTTGCTGGCTGATTGAAGTGTTTTATTGGAAATAGCTTCCAAAAATAACCTGTCTTGTTAGTACTGTAAATTCTGCAGGCTAAAATCCTTTGATTCTCATTAAATTAACTAATTACTGTCTCATTGGATCGATGGATTTAGGAGCACTGACATAATCTTGCTAGGAAAGGAAAGCTGCCAAATTCCGTGACTTTGCTTAAACCTATTACCGTGGTATCTGTGCACTGAAAGAAATTTATCACCATGTAATTAATGGTCTTAGTTGGTTGATTGTCATATCACAAGGAGGCAAAGATTTAAGGTTTAAGCTAAACAAACAAATAAAGGCATTAGAAGAACTGCATATGCAGTTTGCTTATTTGCTTTTTTTTTACAAACATGAAAAAACATTTATGGGCAAAAACAACCCACATAAGGTTCTGCCCAGCACTGGAAGGCAGATGGTGCTCAGCAGCAGGGTTGAGCTGGCTGTGGGCAGCAGAGGCTCCAGGTGGGCTCCAGGAGCTGCGGGGGTGTTGGGCTGTCTGGCACCCACCAGCCCTGGACAGCAGGGATTGGCACCTTGGCACTTGTCCCAGGGATGCTTCTACTTGGCACAGCCAGGCCAGTGTCAGGCTGAGGACCCTGTGCACCAGGATGGGCCTTAGCCAACACTCGGGACCTTCACCCCACAACTATTGCTTGTGGCACCATTAAAATTCCACATATATGCTTTTTTTTTTTTCTTTTTGCCTAGCTTTGCAATGGACTATTTAGGCTCCTGTCCTAAGTGAGAAATAAAAAAATAGGATTTTATGGTATTAGCAAGCCAATTAATCTCTAAAACAGTTGATCCATAAGGCAGGAGGACTAAATTTTAGGAAGTTAATGGTGCAAATAGGCAAAGCCCTCTCAGCTGCAAGCACTGCATTCTATCCTACTCCTAGCTTAGCTGTCCAAGTGGGTTTATTATTTTTGCTCAGCTTTAATCTATACACGTTTTAACATAGTCTAAGCTGTTTTTAATTTTAAACTAAGAAACCCTGGTAAATCTCTTTCAATATAATTAGAATTTTTCCTTTAGTTTGCTGTTTAGCCATTATTTTCTTATTTCCGCTTTATTTTCTGGTAGATAAATCCTCTTATTCATTTGTTTCAATGAAGCTAGAGTAAAGGTCATTTAAATTGATTCACCTTTCTTATCTCCCTTGCATTTATTCTATAATCCTGCTTTCCGTTGTGTGGAGGAGAATAGCTTTCTTTTCTCTGATTGTTTCTGCTAGAAGAAAAATGGTAACCCTTTATTAAATAAATCTGGGAAAGCTGTGCTCCAAATCCATATTATCACTAGCTTGGGGAAACAAATTATTTCGCAAACTTAAAAAAAGAAAACATACAGCACTTTTAGCAGTTTGCTGTTGGATGGCCTGAGCTTACTGCCTCAAGCCTTGTAAGTGAATGAGGGTAATACTTTGGTACACTTTGCACAAGCAAAAAGAAAATCTCAGGCAGCCAAATTCAATTGTGAAGCCCTGTGGAGGTGTAGAGCACCAGGGAGCTCAGTGGTGCTGGGGCACAAAGCCACCCAACTTTTTCCATTAGACCCAGATATTTCCGTGTTTAGCAGCACTATCCAGACTCACCAACCTGTCTTTTAGCACACAGATCATCCTCTGGAGCTGTACAAGGCTTCAGCTTTGAAGGGAATGCTCCTGTTTTGATACCTACCCTGAAATGCTCACCTCTTCAGGAGATAGAGCAAGTTCAGAGACTCTCCAAAAGATAAGATATGAAAATAATAATGAGTGACTTCTCAGTTTGCCTTGAAAAATCATCTGACTGCATACTGCTATTTTCCCTTTATAGTCAGTTGACAAGCATGTCTGTGGGTTCCTGCACCATTTTCTGACTCTCTTTCAGAGAGATGTGTTTGTTTATTTTTCCTGATCAGGTGTTCTGTAATGTAGGACAAATCTTATACAAATAAAATGTGGTATTTTCTAATGCTGGAATATTTAAGGAAGCCATATAATTAGGAAATAACCTAAACCAATCTGTTAACAATATGTTCACAGGCGTAAGGGTGTATTTTCCCCATTTTAAACAACTAAATCAGAATTGCTTTTTATTTTGTTGCCAAGGTTACTGAATTTTGAGTAGTCTCTAGAGGGTGGTAGTTTTAACTCGTTGAATGGCATCATTGTTTAATATTAAGAATATTCTGGTAAAAGCTATCTGAGCCATGGAAAAACACTTCTTCCTTCAAAAACACCTAAAATTAGGTTGTCACAAGGCTGGTAGGGATGCTCCAGATGCAGTTCAGGTATGCCTGCAGTGAGCTGGTCAATGCCCAGGATGGGTTTGGAGGCCAAGGACAGCTGTGTCAGACTGTCACTTGGCACAGTCAAGAGCAGGGAAGGGGATGTTCAGAGGAGAAGAAACAGTCTTTCAGATCAATATCACAGGTAGAATACAGGGAAATCAGGAAAGCTACAGAAACTGTCTCCAGGACCACAGGAGTGATAGGGATACAAGAAAATCTTACCTTGAAATCACTGAAATAAAAGTTGGGGGACCCTGACTGCAATGCAGAGGCAGCCAACCCCACAGAGCAGAGAAGATAAAAGCTGACAATAAAGACCGGAAAAAGCACTCAGGACACTTGATCTTCCATTCCAAAATGAGAGAGAGATACCAACGTAGGGCAGGATTCCTCCAGAAGCTGCCAGGTCCTAGGAAGGCAGCGGGAATGAGATCTTTACTCACACCCTAGTAGCCCCAGATTGCATATAAGAGACTCACTGCCATTTTGTTATTTTTCCTTTTCGTTTGCTTCTGTAGCCACATGAAGGAATATGTATTGCAGCATTGCATGTTCCTCCCGTTGAGGCACAAATATGTGAGAATGGGAGGAAATGTCCTTCCTCCTCTGTGCTGGGGGATGGGAATGCCCTCCTTTGTCTCATGGTGCTGTTCTTTGACTCACACATTCACAGGCACTTGAATCTAATGAGTAAAACTAATGCTTTGGCAAAACAATTGATTAGAAATTAATATTCAGTTTGTGGTATTGAAATACACTGGTTATACACTTACTGCCACCTACTCATCCAAATACACCTACAGTTATAAACATTGAAATGTGTTGACATTGATATGAGTAATGATAAAGTAATTTGATTTAAATGCTTAATTGAAATGTAAAAAGTGTACCTGTTTGAATGCTAGAAACATTTTATCTAACATATATTAGTTTTAAGTGATCTGCATACAGTTTTACTATCATGAAACTATAAATCACTCAAAAAATTGTTTTATACTGCACTGAGGGTACAAGTAGAGTGATGTGAGGCAGGGAACTGAAAGGTAGCTGGGTTTTTTGGGTATTTGAGAAGTGTCATTTATAGTAAGGGTGCTGTAATGTTGTATTTGTATGTGCTTGCATTTAGGGCCGGTGGACAGGATTAGGGTAACCCCAGCACAGCCGAAGTTCCTTCAAGCTCAAGTGGCCTGAGGGAGTCTCCAGGAGCTTCCTCTAAAATCCCAGCTCTGCATCTAATTGTTACTCAAAGCTCACTTAGCTGCTAGTTTGTCTTACACCAAAAGATTTTTGGTATCATCAAGTTCGTTACCAACATCTGGAGCGGTCACAGACCGCAGCCGTAGAAGAGCAAACCTGATCCTTGCACTGTTTTTCAGACCACTCTTCTCTGAAATTTGGTGACCAGGCTCTTTGAATCCATTACATTTGTCCCCCTGTCCCCACTTGCCCTGTGCAGCGCTCTTCTGGCAGTTGAAAAATACAGGTATGCAGCACCTGCCAGAGCACTCTCAAGGCAAAATGCCTATTTAAAATCTCTAGGAAGAGAGACACAAATAAATTCGAAAGCTCTTTTCCCCCTGGTAGCCCAATAACGTAGGTGAAAACTTTTTTGGTTTCATTAGGTTTCAGAATATTGCCTTCTCCTGACCGCTGAGCTTCTGTGAGTTTGGCTGTTGAGCGCTGAGTGCCGCTGCTCTAAACTGGAGCCACACTACTGGGTGCTGCTATAATGACCTTCCTCATGAATATGTATTGCCAGATAAGTGAAGCAGAATGAAAGATTAGAAACTTTTAACACTCAAAACTCTCCAGAGCTTCAGCCCTGGAGATCGGAAAGGTATTCTGCTTCTTCAGGAGCAAAGCACTGAGCGAGCGTGGGGAATCTTTGTGGTCCACTGCTGTGGTTTCTTGGCCTCTAACAAAAAAGGTAGAATAGAGGACCCATTTGTTGCTCTGTTAAATATTTTCCATACAAAAAGCAGTGATGTAAAATGCAATAAGAGTTTTTTACAAGATTAAAAACATTAACCATCAAGGAGCCATGGATTAATTACCAAGAAAAATCTGATTCCAGGATGCACCTGGGTATTAGGAGTTTGAATTCATTTCAAAATTAGATCAAATTTAATTCTGCACAAAATGGATAGTATTTGATATAATCATAATGAACATTACTATATACTGTGCAGTGAGGGAACTCAGCTGAGCTTGCCAAAATTTACTCCTGAAATCACCGCCAACACACAAAAAATAGCTTCCCCCCACAGGCACAATATTGAGGATTTTTAAAAATACTTCAGGGTGATTTTAGAGTTATGCTTCAAAAGTACCTATTTAAGTTTAGGAAACTATGCCATGTTATTCACTGCCTGGACCAGCGTCCTTTCCAGGATCTCTGATGTTATGACTTTGTGTGGTCATTCAGTGACCATCTGTCACTTATCTTGTTTGGCTCCAAATGCCCTCTGCTCTGCTCATCATGGATTTTATTTTATTTCTTTCCAAAAAGAGAATCATAAAATAAATGTAGCAATTACTGCATTCAGGTCAGGGGGGAAAAAAGACTTTTGTTGCTGTGAATTGTTTATGTTTTCCTAAACTGTTGGTTACAAGTGGCCAACAAAAGGAGAAATCATTTTATAGGTGCCCTTTCACACTAGGATCATTAAATTCAAGTCCACAGTTTCATTATCAGTTTCTATTTTCAGAGAGGTAAAAGTCATCTGCAAAAATTTCCATGTAAAGTTTTAGTACCACAGAGAAGGATTGACTTTGCTGCCTCAAGTTCCTCGACCTTTCTGAGGTCCCTTTGTCTGTTTTGTGGCTTTCACAAAACCTACAAATTTCCCCTGAAAACCACATTGTCAGCAAGTCAGCTGCTCTTCTCTCCCTCTCAAGGCTGACTTGATCCCCTGGCGTGGCTCACATCCCAGGATTTGGGCTCCCAGCGCCATGCCAGGGCTCTCTGGTGCAAACCCAGGGAGTGCAGCCCAACCCCTGCCCCAGGCCCTGTGGATGGCCCCGCACCAGGCTGATCACTGAACAGCCTGTTTGCCATGCTACTTCTTTCCTGCATTCCAACCAAATAAGGGATGTGGAACGATAGAGTGGTAAAAATGGAAGCACTGAATTTTCATCTACTATTTTTGACTAAAAGATATCTTCAAATACTGTGTAAAACCACCTTAGGCATACACTTTACTTATAACACCATCCTGTAAATTTCAGGCATTGGACTGTTTCTGTTCATTAACAACATAGCTACCTCTTGAATAAATTACAGTTAGCATGGTATTAGCATTTCATCAGTAATCAATAATTCCCTTCATCAAGATAGTTCTAAATCTGGGAGGAAATTTACCTTTATGCAGTTGCCTTCATCTTAAAGCGATCGTATTAAATCATACTACCCTGAGGCAAAAAGTCTCAATATATACCCTAGGTGCAGTGTGTCTTCACCTTGGGGAAATCAGGAACTGACATCTGTCTCGGTGGGATTTTTGAGATGTTGCCCTCAATATTGTGACACCTAAGTTCCTTAAAACTGAGATTTGTACCTTGCTTTCCCCACATGTTGAAGAGGGAGCAATCTGTTAATACAGAAAGAGATTTGTTCAAGGCCAGGTTGGATGGAGCCCTGAGGAGCCTGGTCTATAGGGTGGCATCCCTGCCCGTGGCTGGGGAGTTGGAATTAAATGTCCCTTAGGGTGCCTTCCAACCCAGGCAATTCTGGGATTCTGTGTTTTGCAACATTCAGGACCACATGCAGACAACTGGATTTGCAAAACAGCGTCAGGGGCACCTATGCAATGCTGGCAGCTGTCTGGTCCACAAAATATTTTACTATACCGCCTGCTTTTATGTTTTTCAGCTTTTCTGTTCTAATGGAAATAGTAGCTCCAAATACTTCTAAACCACCATGGAAAAATGGTAACTTCATTTTGTTTTTGCAAAGATATTTTCCTAAGATAGAGTCTCTGGATAATGTGTGCAAAAATTACACTCCTCTACAGAATCCAGCTGGGGGTTTTTTTCCCCTTTAAGGTCCCTGAACCATTAGTATTGTTGTGATACAACTATGTTTTTTTTTAGAGGAAGCCTATATTTTCTGATGGTTTTAGATTATCACTTCAAAGATTCCAAAACACCCAATTAGTACCCTAGCTAGTTCTTTTGAATCCATCCATTCTCCAAGAAAACAGAAGAATGAATTCCTGGCTGATGTGGTTTCAACTTATGTGATGCCGTTTTAACGCGTATGAAGTTTTATTGTGAGCAGTTAGAAGAATCTAAAGGTGCATCTTGTGTGAAGTATGCTGCTTTTCCTCTGCTATTCTTGACTGTGAGAGTAGGCTTGGAGGCGATAGCCCTATCAGTTGTAGGAACACATGAAAAATAAACGTTCTCTGGCAATACTTTTCTCAATATTTATGATTTCCCAAACTAGCAGCTTCTGTGTTGCTGACTGATCTCTTTGTAAGGTCTTGCTGTTGCACAGGGCCACACAGCATTTGAGGACAAAATGGGACCCGACCATTTTCTTTTCCAAAAGTCAGCGTGTCTGCCTTAATTAAAGGACTTTCCTCCACTCACCTTGCAGACTGTTCTTTAGATTTGCTCTCTCATATTTTCAGATACCGTCGTCTCACTTCTGATTGGCCAGAGGTACATGTATTTTGCTGGATGTTCTTCCTTTCTCCAATGGCTTAAAACCCAAGAGATAGTTAACTTTGTTCTATCAGCTGTCACACTGAGAAACAGAACCTGTCTCAGTGCATTTCTGTGACTTTTCCTGATTTTGCTCAAGACAGAGGCTTGCTCAGGTCATCTCCAATTACCTTTGTGTGAAGTGAGTCAGCAGCTGCAGGATTTCCTTTATTTGTCACCTAAACTCTTGAACTCCAAGGCAGCTGCTACTGAGACTGCTTGGGTGGTGACTCCCCAGAGGAAGTTGAGTGTTTTTAAGAAAAATTATATGCACGAGTTTACAACTGAGAAGTAATGTGGTAATGGAAGTCTTTATTGGTTTTCTATTGTTTTGCTTGAAACACACTTTCAAAGTGTTTTCTTTTCATTTATCTCTGCTCTGCCAGCTTTAAAATGTTCTCTCTCAAACGTCTGGGAATTATAGCTTAGTGTGGTTCATTTCTTTTTTTTTTTCCCCACAAGTTTTCACTAAGAACGCTATTTGCTTTCCAATATTAAAATGTGTTGAATCCCTAATTACAGCAATTGGACTAGCACCTTGTCATCAGAGTAAAAGATAAAAACAGCCTTGTGTGAGGCTGCCCTGGTATCTGTGCAGTCAAAACCTCATTTTAAGAGAAATGTTGTTACGTCTACACCATCTTGCCCAAACAATTCTGGATGGGGAAAGTGGTGGGGAACATTTTAATGCATCAAATTTAAGCTGCAGATATTCACACGAAAAATTTCCACAGCTCCTAAACTACATGGATTTTGAAAGGCATGTACATTTGCTTGATTTTTTGCTATTAAGATTAATTTCTTGGAAAGCACAAAGTACAGGCACAAATTCTGAGCAAGATCCTTAATTTGGAAACAGTTTCTGATTAAAAAATAGCAAAATGTGTTGAGGCTTCCAATCACCACAGAAAAACAATTAATTGCATGGCTAGCAGTTTGAGGCTGGGGTTCTTCCAAGGATTTTTGGAGTTTGTGGGAATAAGAAACTGTTTATAAATGTGAACTTGGTGAGTCAGCTATGTTCTTGCATTTAATAGAAATTTATATTCAAGCAAGCAAGCAATAATCAAGAACATCCCTACAGACACACTGAGACTAAGACCAAATCCAAGAGTATAAACTACTGTATGATTGGTTTTTACATCAAAATTATTTTAAGAGTTATTGTCTTTGGAGGTAATTTAGCAAGAAAATAGTTTGGTTTTGGATTTATGGTGGTACATAGAGAATATCCTTTCAGCATGCACATTGCTCTAACAACAATTACTTAGGGTCTCAGTAGCTGTTGCTTTTGTACACTGCTTCTTTAATGTAGGATCTTCTAGCTGTGCATATTTTGCTACTGTTTGCTTTAGTCATCCTACAGTCATTATCCCTTTATTTAAATACCTTGCTACTTCCAGTCCTAGCAGTGAAAACAAGTTCTAGCTTGTGGCTTACACAGATGAAATGTACTCAGGTTTGTAATTTGGTGTTTATATTTAAAATTTATTCAGCGTACTTGATGCTGATAAGAGTAGTTTGGGGAAACACAAAATTAATAAATAACAGGTAAAACACTTCACTATTTCTTCTTCAATATATTGAATAATCTCTGGGCCTGATTCTGACCTCATTTGTGCTTATTTAATGTGGGTTAAGCTTAACTGACAGGAAGGGAGTTATTTTTCATTTACTAGAAATAACATGACACCAGAGATTCATTTTTATGTATCATGTCTTTACATTTCCTAATACAGGGTAATGAATCTAAGCACCTGCTCAGAAAGTGATTGCTTGTTGTGATGCTTCCTGATGTCGCCCTGATTTTTTCAGCCTTCTCTTCTGTTTCACAGTTTCATGTTTTGGGTCCTTTCTCACGCTCTGGTCTGTAAACACTGGCAAATGTTTATCATAGTTTCAAGATAGTTTACATTCTTTGTCTTAGAGATATGGACAGCTGATGGACAGTTGTCCGGACCAATGGGATGGGGAGAGGTGTCAACCTTCTCCCCCAATCCCTGGCCTTTGTAGAAATACTATATATGGAGTCAGACTTTCAAATAGAGTTTTAGTTCATGCCTTCTGATCGAAGTGTGAGTGTGTGTTTGTGTGTGTGTGACGTGCTACGTCATCCTATTATGTTAAAATATCAACTGGAGAAAAAAAGTCATTGCTTCCTTTTAATAAGCAGGTTGAGAAAGCAAATGTCTTTTAAAATGTGCCTTTAATCTTTGTTACATAAACAGGCACATGGCATTATGAAAACCAAACTTATATCTGCCAGGATGAGCAGAGTTTACCAGGAACAGCTGCAAAGTGGCTGCAGTGACCAGCCCTCTCCCCTCTCCTTTCCTTAAGGCCTCACTCATTCTCATGCAATGAGACAGAATGGCAATGGAACGTGTCAACACATTCACCTCCTTAGGTTGGATAATAAGCCCCATATTCAAGTTTTTTAAAAGTTACCACCACCAGAGTGGAAGCAGAAATGAAAATGCCAACTCTACCTGCTTATCACACCAAGTCTTTAATGGGTGCTCTCCGTTTCAAGATCTGTGGAACTTGAAAACTTGATCCTGCTTCTCTCTGTAAGACTGAAAGAACAAGACAAAAAAATTCAATCTATTCACAGTATATACTGATAGTAATATTTTTCTTGACCTTCATGAGCTTTGTAGGGAAAATAACATTTTTAAACCGGAAAACAAGAGAATTATGTGGGAAATAAGAGAATCAAGAAAAATGAAGTAATAATCGCAGGTTTGGCACGCTACTCAACAGTTCAATATGGGCATGACTTGCCTCATTGTGTAGCTTATATATAGCTTCATTATAAGCAAAAGTACAATTTACTGTAGAATTATTTTCTGGAAGGCCTGTTTTATGCATCATGTACTTTCCTGGCACCTAACAACCATGCTTAACCTGTATAAAAATTAACTATATTTATAGGTGGTATCTGAACAAGCAAAACATGATTTTTTTTTCTCCAGCTTATTTTCTAAATCAGATACAATAACTTAACTCAGAATAGAAGAAACCTGATGACTTTCAGCTTTGGTGAGATGTCTGCAGCCAGATCAGTTTCTCTCTTGTAATAAAGAGAAAGACATTTCCTCTGGACTTGAAAGCGAGCCCTATGGCTCAGCTGGGATGTGGACCATGTCTCAGACTGAAAGGATTTTGTATGAGAGCAGAGTATAAGGACAAATAGCTTTTACTTATAAAAAGGAAAGAGTGGGTAATTTTGAAGGTATTTTGCCTCCACTGGAACTAATTTTCTGTATAATGCAAAAGATGAATGATAATAATCAAACAAGTAATGTTATTGTAAAGTGGCAAGGTGGGGAGAGTTTTTTGCTGTGTAGAAAATCAGAAATCTTATCTGTTGTCAAAGTCTGTGTGCATTTGTCTTGTGGAATTATGCCTTCAGGTGGTAGCTAACCATCCCAGTGCTCAGTAATTACTCTTTGGCTTATTTGTCAGAATGATTGTGTTACTGCCAGCATTTGAAGAGTTCTGTGTAAAAGAAATTCACATGTATTTCACCTTCAGTCTTCTATGCCATCTATTAGCTGGCATTTCTCAACACCGCAGACTCTTCTTCAGGACACATATCACCCTGAAGAATAAATAAATATGTATTTTTTTCTTTTCAGGATAAATATTTATCCTGAAATAGAAGCTATTTTGCCGACATCAAATAATGAAAAACTTCAATCAATATACAATACAGGGTCCTGTCTCACCAAGATTCACCTTAAGTTTCATTTCAGTTCAAGCCAGACATCTTATTCATTAAGTATCCATCTACATTTAGAAATGAAGACATGGGGTACACAAAATTTTCAATTAGAAGCCATTAAGTACAGCTTAGAACAACTATATTTGGTTGTTCTTTATGATTGTTATATAATATAATCTTTTAGGGGAAAAAGGGCAAAAAAACAAAACTCCGTTTCTCTCTTAAATCCCTTTATCCAGAAAATATTGGTATGGGGTGCTTGTTAAAAAGTAAATAAAATTTTGAGGGTGTGGGAAGGAGAGTATCTCAAACAAAAATAAAGACAAAGATGAGACACATTAAATATCACCCTTCTCAATGAAGTCAGCATTAGAAAGTCACAAGGAAAAGAGGCAGCCTTGCAGTCCTTTGTACGATGAAGAGGCGGCGTGGCTGATAAAGGGAAGGCTCCTGGCTGCCCACGCTCACAGACCACAGCCCCTCACCTGAAATGCTTCCTCCAGCCTCTCCCTGCAGACCGCTGGTGAGGGCAGTGCAGTTTGAGAGCTGCTGGGCTTCCGTTCAGGATAAGAAAAGCTGGTAATTCATTACCATTTGATGACCTTCCAGAGTGGGAGCTCATCTCAATAGCATATTAAAGCAATCCATTCAGGTATAACGGAATGGATAGGCCAAACTAGATCAAAAATCCCTGAGCCATACACTATTTATTGCTAACTGAAAGATAAGCCTCACAGTAGAAGGTACTATATATTTGCCTTCTGATATAAAAGTATTTTTAAATCTCAAAAGATATATTTAAAAACTCATTCAAAGCCACCTGTCACTCTAAGGTCTGTGGGAAGAATGGACTTCTAGCTCAAATCTTCAAACACTGTGCACA
The DNA here is from genome assembly GCA_013397315.1 of Donacobius atricapilla. Classification (NCBI taxonomy): domain Eukaryota; kingdom Metazoa; phylum Chordata; class Aves; order Passeriformes; family Mimidae; genus Donacobius; species Donacobius atricapilla. Next base: position 1,873,361 of record WBMY01003423.1, read on the forward strand.
GCATTAATTCTCAGTGTAACATTTCAGTATTATATATATTAAATTTAGACATATGTATAGATATTTACATATAAGAGATACAGATAGATATCTATGGACACTGTCATGGCAAGAGGACTTGTTGATATTAAAATTAAGAAAATTGGGGAACCTTTCCAACAAGCAAACAATTCTCTACCTTATTTATGAGCATGGTTTGCTTATAAATAGATGTGAGACATTTTTTGGATGTACACCACCTTCCTATTACCTCCATGGGGAAGCAACAGTTAAATTTAGGACCTGAAGCTATGGTCAGAGGTGAGCAATCAGTCAGGAGCAAATAGGCATGTATTAACATAATCCCAATATTTGTTTAAAAAAAAAAGGAAAGCATTTGTGCTGTTTCCTGGAACAAGAGGAAGAACAAATTGCATAGCAGTACTGGTGGCTGTGCTTATTCACTTGCATGCAGCTCTATGCAAACCAACCTTCACCTTAGTTCAGAAAAATAATGTATCTGCAAAACACTGTATGGAACTCTCCTGTGTTCCTTCAGCTGAGCCTGCTGCTGCAGATGAGTAACAGAATTTAAAACCAGCTTTTGCATATCCAATCATTATAAAGAGAACCAGAGAGCATTATTTGAATTTGTTTTTTCCTGAAACAAAACAGAGCTTTCTCTCTCTCATTATATTTTAAAAAATAATTCCACAGGTCTTGTAAAATGTCTTTAGAATTCAAGCCCTAGATGACTGGATGGCATAGAGAAGAACAGGTTGATTAAATGCAGAAATGTGTAGGAATGAATGTTGAAATCCATATTTGTTACAGCTTATATTTTGGAAGACACCTTGCAATTTGCCCATATTGTGTTTGAATGAATAGTCTTAAGGTATAGCATAAATTTTAGGAATATATAGTAGAAAGCTTTCTTCACACAAATTCCCAGCACTTTTAGGCAACACTGCTATCTACTGGGACACTTGTTCAAACCATATTGAAGCCCTTAGAAATGGCAGGGAATAAAACTGTCGTGGCAGCAAATTTGGCAACAAGTCCAAGACAGTGCCTGGATGGATGAGAGCCTGAACCCCCACTGGAAAGCTGTGTAAAAATTAAACCTTGCACTTGTAGCCAACCAACAGCTAAAAAATTGCTTGAAGGCAAAGGGAACAAAGTCTTTGAAGGAAGGAGGTTTCTCCATGTTCTCCCAACAATGATAGGTGACTGGACGAGCACAATCAGTGATAAAAGTTGTAAAACTTGCCTGAACTGAAAACCAATATGCTCATGGGTTTTGGGTGAAATGAAATCATTTCAACAGCAGAGCCAGATTTGGTATATCTAGGAGGTAATTCAATCTTTCTAGCAAGTAATTTTTTCTGCCAGCCCAAACTTGCTCAAGATATCTGTGGTGTGATTGTTTTGTAAAAATCATAGTTACCTGCAGAAGCAAACCCACTGCTTTGAGAAGCTGGACATCTTTCAAACATACCACCAAACAAATGCTTTCAGAATAATTGTGTTCACTTCATAGACAATTGTAAAAGCTGCAAGTATTAAAAGTTGGACCCCTTAAAGAGAATATTGATTAAAATGAAAGCTACAAAATCTGTAAAGTAAAAGTATGCTGGATGTGCTTAAAAGCTCTTTATATTGCAAACTTAATCTAACTTACAGAGCAGGAGACCTTGTTCCCTTTCATTTGGGGTTGGAAAGCAGAGTGGGCTTGAGCTGCAGTACTTGCACATACATTTTCAATTACTCAAGTGAGTAACACTAGTACTAGACTGTCTGTATCAAATCAGCTGCAAAACAGTGGATATAAAAGCAGTATTCTCTTGCCTAGATGATTATACCTGTTAAAACAAAAACTTATTTGATGTATATGTGAAGAATTCCAGCGGTTGTCTTTTTGATGTCAAGTATGAAAGGGAATACAGCTCATTAAATGGCACATCAAAAGGATGAAAATGCAATCATTAATCTATGTTTTATGACATTCTCCTAACAAAGTATTGCAGAAATCTATATTGCATCAAATAGCAGAAAGGTCCTGAAAAATTCCTTGAGTGGTAGAAAGACTCTTCATACTCTTCATTTCTTCTGTCTTTTAAATTTCCCAAGCCCTCCATTTTATACCTGAAGATAGCCATACTCACCCCCTTCTCACTGGTGCAATTATAAAGTCTGCACAACAGAGGCAAGGTTAGAGGTGTAAAACATAAACTCTGTGCTCAAATCCTTCATCTTGGCAATAAATTGCTGCCTTTAATCTGACCCTCTGAGCATACTGAGCTGTGAGTGCAGTGTGCGTACCCGGCCCTAAATTAAAGCAAGCTAATTTCTTCTCTGACTCACCCAACTCCTCCCTCTAATGTGCTGAGGAATGTCTCTATGTCTGGTGACACCACCCCAGTGTCAGATTTAAATTGCATTAGATACTGTTGCTAATCAGCGAGGAAATCCATCTCTGGCAGGTAGGGCAGGTCTCCATCCTCTCTGGCAGGAGAAATGAGCAGTAGCTTTGGGTCAAGACCTCCAGCCCTGACTTTAGCAAGAGTTGGAGTAGTTGTGGGCAGTTCACCTGACAGGTCTAAGCCTCTAGCCCTCAGCTGATCATCTCTCCTGCTTGTGGAAAGGAAAAGGAGTTATCTGAAGCTTGAAGGTATTTGGAAAAAACCAGTCAAAACAGGAGAAAATTGCTGCCAGGTAACACCGATGCAGGCAGTTAGAACGCTGAGTTGATATAGTGCTGCATCCCCCACCAGCTTTTCTTGCTCCATCTGTGTGTCAGGTCCAGATGAGACACTGGAGGACCTCACTCCCCTGTGCCAACCTGCTGTGTCTGCCCACAGATATCCAACCTCTTTTGCAGTATCTGAGCATTGCAGTGCCTGGAGAACATCAGCTTGTGTGGGCTTTGTTTTTAAAGAAAGCCCCTATTCAATGAGGGGTTGCTCTTCAAAGTTCAAAAATGGGATTATATTTTCCTAGGTTCAATACTCAAGAGCAAATAAAACTTCCCTGAATATTTTATTGATGAGTTTTCTGGTAAGGATTTTTCACTTAAAGAGAAGCTGAAAACAAATATTGCAGGAAGTTCACAGAAGATTCCTCCTTCTCTAACCTGTAAATGAGAATATTAAGACTGAAAATACGCTTCCATGGAATAAAATTTATCCAATAACAGTAATGTTACCTATTTAGGCTAATAAATCAATATAGTTGTAAATAAACATGTAGGTATTCATTAGACTGGAGAAGATGCTCTTCTGACAATATTTTCTTTCTAGCTACTGGAAGTAAGTTCAAAAGATGTAGAACCAGTCTTAAATATGTGCTGCCGTAGGGGAATTAGGAGAATTAAAGGTTTCAGGCTGCAGGATTTGTCAAAGCAAATTTTGTCATTTAGAAATACTCCTGTATTACCTACTTACAGGGACATACATCATTCAGTCGTGAAACAAAAGTGATGTCATATGATTTAACAGGATAATTAGCTATCCATATATCCATTATCAGATGCCAAGAATAATCATGCAATATTTCTGAGATACCTGTCATGGTTGAAAACTTACAAAGAAAAATGTTAGTAATTCTGAATGAAGGATAAATTCAACATTTCTCTAGTCTTTACATGAGCTTTTGAAGAAGCAAAACACAGTTTTCTATGTAAGATATACTTTTGATAGCAGTCATTTACATATGCTTACTACAAACTGAAAAAGTATTTGGCAAACAGGGATGGTGATTGACAAATCTGCTCTGTGTTTGTAGATGGAGACCAAATGAGCAGCTGAAAGGCCTGACTAGAGGGCATCAAGGTCTTTCCAGGCCCACATGGGCTCCTCCTGGTGAGCCTGGGGTTGCTTGACACTGAACTGTTCCCAAGACACAGAGATTCCTTTCCCTCGTGCTTCCAGGGTTTCACTAGCCAGCAGGTAACTATAATCTTGCCTTCTGTGTTGAATTTGACACAAGCTAGAGCCCTGCACTGTTTAAAGCTGCAGCTGGCTGCACGTACCCACAGACCAGTGGGGTGGCAGGAGGGATGTCTAGAGATGAGAGGAAAGACTTGCGCTCTCAAGGATCCAGAGGATCCTTTTGTGATTAAAAAAGGGCAAAATAAAGATAAGGGAGATCCTCAAGATGGTGGACTTCTGTGGGAAATGAAATCCCACAGCAACAACTCAAGAATCATGGTGGCAACACTTTGAGATCTATCAAGGGTTGGTCTCCTGGGCAAATGTTCAACTATTTTTGGAACCTCGAAGTATTAATTGTATTAATTGATTGTGGGGAAATAATACAAGTGGGTTCTGTTTCCTTGCTAGGAATGAGAGGTGACTTTCTGCCTGCTGTTTTTAATCTGACGGGGCACAGGCAGAGTTGTCTGTCCCAGCACTGTCCTCAGGTGTGCTTCACACACAAGCATCCCAGGAAGCCTTCTCTAGCAGTCAACAAGTCAGAAAAGCATCAGCACCTTGGCTTTTGCCAGGGCAATGGACATGGGTTCAGGACTTAGCCATTTCCACACAAGCCTCAGTGCCCTGTGAAACAGACCCCCACTTCTCCTGCAGAAAAATGAGCTGAATTAAACCCTGACATAGGTACATGTTATGGCAATTTTGCTTATTAAACTCAAGCTGAATTCATCCTACACTGCTTTATTAGAGCAGCTGATGTTAAATCACGTGAGCAGGGCTGCAGGAGCACCTGTATGAACCCACTGCTGAGTATGTGAACTATTGCTCCCTTCCCTATCACAGCAAATGTGAGCTACCGATTGCCAGGTGCCCTGAGCCGTGTCCAACCCTTGCAGCTTGCTCAGCTTTGCTCCTGCTGCAACCCCCCCACCACTGTTTATTTGCATTCAAAAGCCATGCGCATCAGATTATGCATTTAAACATGCTTTGACTCAACTAAGACCTGTTTGAAAGCTTAAGAGGAGTGAGAAGGAGGTTCTTTCCAGTAGCACTTCACAGACAGGGAGAGATAAGCTTTAATATCCTCTGCCTCGGCTTCACAAAGGTGAGATTTTGTCTGCCATCTCCATAAACTGCTCCCAATCTCTTCCCCACACAGCAAATAGCACAAACAGTGATATAGCTGTCAACGAACCAGCTGAATCAAAACAGAATTTTTCTGAGCCACTTCTTAAATAATGGTAATTAAAGAGAAAAGAGTACGTCAAAGTTTGTACTCAGACTTTTCAGCATTCTGCTAGGAAAACATCTCTGAATATCCGCCTTTTCTCTCAGGCTTTTCCTCCTTTACTCTGAAGGTCAAAGGTTTAATTTGTATGCTCGTCGCTCTCTTTCACTTTCCAACATATCCCTAATTGAAATTTGACACATATACCCATTAGCTGAATTTATTCTTTTTCCATGCTTCATTAACAATGCTCTTTGCTATATTACGACGCTAATGCTCATCATAAAATGCTCTCCCATGCAATGTGGCTTACAATGGATGGTGATTGACGGTGCCACAGGTAACATGGAATCTAGGAGGTATAACTTTAGGTGCTGAAATTGCAACCTGTAGCAGGAATCTCAACAACTACGGACAGATCCTGACTTTGCAAGGTCTCTTAGAGGGTGTAAAATGTCAATAGCTTCTCTGATGCTCCAGCATAAACCCAGCTAAAGCAGAATCCATCCACACCTGTGTTCTCTGAACCCAAGCCACAATGAACTTCTGCCTGAACTAGATCATAATCTACATTATTCACCTGAAATATTGAATATAATTTTCACTACTAAATTGTCTACAATTGGGTCTTGTAACTAGAGAATGAAACTCAAAACCATAAATGCAAATGAGCTTTTCATTTAAAACTGCAATTTCCTTTCTGATGTACTGTACCTCTTGTCCATGAAGTTCTGTCTTTTTTGGAAAATGACATTTTCCTATGGTGTATAAGTTTCATTGGGTTGTCATGGAAACTGGCTCTCTCCTTTTCTTTCTTTCTCTTTGTCTCTAAGTCTTTCACCTTGAGAGTAAAATGGTTGTCATTTGCAGCACATAATTTTGCAGGTCAAACTTTCTGTGATCACTCAGATAGTGAAAGAGCATCCCAGAGCTCAGGGAGAGGGGAAGGGAGGAGAGTGCTCACGTATTTCCAGAGGGGACAGTCAATGCCTCCAGTGTCTTTTACCGCCACTTCAGCAGCAGGGGCAAAGGGTGTGAGTGTGCCCCAGGCTCTGTGCTTTGGGCCACGCTCACACAGCCTGGCAGGCAGGCGCTGGCTGCTCCTGCCCTTGCTCCAGCAGGGGATGTGCTGGGCTACCCCTGCTCCAGGAGCCCGGGCTGGGTGGCCCTCAGCAAACCCACACATCCTCCCAGGAGCCAGCCTGGCCCTGGACACATGGGAAGTTGTCCTGAGGGAGGAAAAGCTGACTGCTTGCCACAGTGACCCTGAGGGCTGAGGGAGGGAGCACACAAAGAGCCTCAGAGAGCAGAGAAATGCCTTTGTAGCCAGGAAACTAGGCTCAGTTTTATGTAATGGTTGCTGAGATGAAAGCAAACTCTCGTAAGGCAAGGAGAGAGCCTCAGGAAACAAAACATCGTTTGAAATGATTTTCTGGATATTCAGTCCTACCAAAGGACCATGCCAGAGGAAATGGGGGCTGGAAAGGCCCAGGGCTTGCTCTTTTGTTCAGATCTTTAGAACTTTCCCCTGGCCCAAGACTGGTTTGGTTTAGTCCCCAAGCAGGGCTCATGTGTCACAAGCTGCATCCTGCAAGGAAAATATCCATAAGCCTGGGCACCAGCACTGAGTGGATGCTCTTGCAGTGGCTGCACTCAATGTCAGGAAACAGTGACAGCGTGCACAGCCATGGGTGCCTTGCCATGGCCCCATGACACAGTTGCATAAGTCCAGAATATGATGCCCTAAACACAGGACCCAAAGCCATTCTCAATCTGCCATCTATTTAGGTAGATTCTTCATCCACATAATCTGAAATGTATGAAAGAAACATTTGTCTCTATAGGAAGTGTCTTAGGGAAAACTGGGAGGCAGCACCACGAGCAAAAGACCTGCTGCTTTTTATGGCCAACCTGAAATATAAAAAATGGCAATCCTCACTGAGCTTTTAGCCAGTGGAGGCTGGGATGAATTTGGGTAAATTTTGAATAACCATCTGAATCTCTGAATGTTGCCAGCATTATCTGAGGTTTACCAACCACTTACTTTGACCCCTGCAAACCAATTAGCTAATTTGAGGAACGATTAGCCAGGTGGAGTCATTTTAGTAGCACATATTTAGCAGGGAGAAAAATGGATGCTAAAAAGGAGGTTATTTAGTAGATGAGTGCTTGAAAATTAAAAGTGGTAGGAAAAAAAAGGTTCATTGGGTGTTTTCTTTTTCTTTTTTTTTGCACTACCAATTTCACCTATGGGCACCTTATAGTCCATGTTAGAATACTCAGGCCAACAGAGGATTTTTTTTTCAGCTTTTAATGAATAGCACTGCTGTGTGATGCAGGATATGAAAAGAAGGGGTTTGAAAAAATCTTTGCAGGAGCACTACTTTGTCCTTTTACCTGAAGAAGCATGTGATAGGTTTTCCAGCTGTTTCCTACAGATGTTGTACATATGCTCAAAGGTCAGTGTTCTTTGGAGAGCATCCATAGCCCCACTTATATTTAGATAACAAACAAATATCTCATGCCAAGAAAAAGTGCTTTAAATGAATAACATTACAAAAATAAAATGTTTAATCAGCAGATGAGGAATGAAAATCATCCCTCTGATGGACAACTGAGTAGTATTTTGACTGCTCTCTCAGATTTAGAATGCTGGGGCTGGTTCCCCAGGAAAAGACCTAGGAGAAGGCACTTTAGGAGAAGGAAAAGCTGCACTGCCACGTGGTTCTTGCTGCTTCAGCTACCCTGGCACTGACAAAGTTACCCGAGCATGTTGCCCTGCCAAGGCTCAATGCCTGGCCCCACGCTGCTTGCTCCAAGGAAACAATCAGCCTTGTAAGCTACCATGACATGGGAGGGAAAATAGTCACTCTATCAAAAGAATAATGAGACTTTGAGACATCAAATTTTAAGATTGTTATGATGTTTGGGGAAGGTGGGGTCAGGTGGGAGGGGAGGGGAGTGCAGAGGAGAGGAGAGGAAGAAAACAGATTGGAACCATTAATGAATTTCTGAGAAACCTAGAATGCAAAAGGTGCTTGATTCAGTGCTGGTTCCTTTAGGAGACAGGAAGGAGAAATACAGCATAGTCTGGCTCTAACATGCTGTCTGCTCTGAGAATTACTACAGATGATTACAAATAATTTATAGGTTTCACAGTGGGATTTTTTTTTTTAATTATGAAATTTGTCCTCTAATTGATAGCAGTATCTTTTAAAACACATAATCATATAAAACTGAATAGTAAGACTTTCACATTTAGATATTTGAGTTAGCAACAAATAGTTCTTAAGGTTTGCCTTAAGAACTATTTGTTGCCTTAAGAAATGACCTCCAAGAAAATTGGTGAGGAAGGTTATAGTTTTGGTAGTCCCAGATTATTTACTGAAGATTAAATTGCAACTCACAGGAATTTACCTTGGAGTATTTTGTCTTCATATTCTGGTGCAGCCTAAGGAGATTTTCATCATGAAACTAAGTGCAGTTTTCCTTGAACCTCTGTGTCTGCCTGTGATCTGATCGGGTCACCTACAGACCTGCTCAGGAACAGCTGGTACCAAGACAAAACTGAGCAAGTTATGGTACTTGCATAATAGCCCCTTTCCCACCTGGCAGTTTATGAGAGGTTTCATCAATGTGTTTACTTCAGGTATTTATTCAAATACTGGGGGTACACTAGCAAGGTGCTGCAGTACTTAAAGGTATCTATCAGCTGCATATAAAGAAAGTGCACATAATTACCATTTCTTTCTTTGTGGTGTCTTATTACAAGAAAGCAGCACAAATTGTCCTGAGTTCTGTTGCAGAATACAAATTCTTCTCAATATCCTGGTAAGTTAGAGAGGAATGTTTTATAATTCCAGTCTCTCGATGCACCCATTAAACATTTTCAGGAATGTTTTTCTTCCCTAATGAAGATATCTAGTTCTCTTTAAGGGCTCCTGCTCCTTAGATTTAGTACATTCATTTTTCTGCCCAAATTTGTCCACCTATGCACAGACTTGTCTGACCATCATCTCTAGGTTATGCTTATAGCCAGCTTTCTACAGGCTCAGGGTGACTTTGGGTTTGTCCCTTCCCTCTGTCACGCAGAGACTCACGTTGTCCAGGCTTCTTGTCACTCACGAGATGTCACTCTACAGTATTTCCAATACAACTTTCCTTCTTGGATGTGTTGGTACAGAAGAATGAGGCCATCCTCTTAGCTAAGATTCCTCAAAACTAGTCGGCTGTCACTAAAGGAACAAACTGCTGTGTATTGCTCCAAGGGGGGCTAATTGACAAGAATTCTGTATTTGAAATCTGCTGCTCCCTCAGGCTGTGTTGCTTTGTGTTGTCTCTCAAAACAACAACAGACCGGAGCAAGCCCCCCTCCCCTAGATGAACAAGCTGCATTTGTGTATTAGTGGAGTTTTCTGCAGGCTCCCTTCCACTGGGTTGAAGGATGAGGCCATGAGGAGCAGGGGGTGCATCCTGCCAGCCCAGAGACATCACTCATGTTGCTGATCTGCTGCCCCAGCAGGGCTCCATCTCTCAATAAAAGTGAATGGAAAGCCGTTTCACACAATTACTATGAGCTGAAAAAAAAAGGGATCTTAGACTGGGAGTGAAGTTATAAAATGTCTGAACCTTCTAGTAGTCATAAAGAAAAGCAGCTAAACGCAGTCAGCCAAGAGAAGATAGTAAAAAAAACACTGAATGTCATGCAAATGCCATTTTTGCAATGGTTTTGCAATGTATCTCACATGGAGAAGCATTCTTTCAGGTTTTAAGACAAGATATTTTAGGGGAAATGCTGTAAAGTTTCCTATTAACCTCTTCCTTTAAAATACATGTTCAAAAGAACAGGGATTATTCAGTGGACAGAGGAAATCTTCATAGATACTTCTGGGTCATCATTTCTCCGAGAAATCCAGCAAAAAAGGAAACTCGACCGGGTGTGTGGACACTGTTCTAGTGCGGTACCTGCTGCCAGCTCTTTGGTACCCTGAAGCAAACTGGAGCTTCAGTCTGCCTGAAGAATGAACGCAGGGCACTGGGGAAGTAGAGCTCCCTTTGTCTGCTGCATTCATCCTCAGCTTGCATCAGGGGAGAGGAAATTGAGTGACCATCCCTTCAGGCTACNTTTCACATTTAGATATTTGAGTTAGCAACAAATAGTTCTTAAGGTTTGCCTTAAGAACTATTTGTTGCCTTAAGAAATGACCTCCAAGAAAATTGGTGAGGAAGGTTATAGTTTTGGTAGTCCCAGATTATTTACTGAAGATTAAATTGCAACTCACAGGAATTTACCTTGGAGTATTTTGTCTTCATATTCTGGTGCAGCCTAAGGAGATTTTCATCATGAAACTAAGTGCAGTTTTCCTTGAACCTCTGTGTCTGCCTGTGATCTGATCGGGTCACCTACAGACCTGCTCAGGAACAGCTGGTACCAAGACAAAACTGAGCAAGTTATGGTACTTGCATAATAGCCCCTTTCCCACCTGGCAGTTTATGAGAGGTTTCATCAATGTGTTTACTTCAGGTATTTATTCAAATACTGGGGGTACATTAGCAAGCTGCTGCAGTACTTAAAGGTATCTATCAGCTGCATATAAAGAAAGTGCACATAATTACCATTTCTTTCTTTGTGGTGTCTTATTACAAGAAAGCAGCACAAATTGTCCTGAGTTCTGTTGCAGAATACAAATTCTTCTCAATATCCTGGTAAGTTAGAGAGGAATGTTTTATAATTCCAGTCTCTCGATGCACCCATTAAACATTTTCAGGAATGTTTTTCTTCCCTAATGAAGATATCTAGTTCTCTTTAAGGGCTCCTGCTCCTTAGATTAAGTACATTCATTTTTCTGCCCAAATTTGTCCACCTATGCACAGACTTGTCTGACCATCATCTCTAGGTTATGCTTATAGCCAGCTTTCTACAGGCTCAGGGTGACTTTGGGTTTGTCCCTTCCCTCTGTCACGCAGAGACTCAGGTTGTCCAGGCTTCTTGTCACTCACGAGATGTCACTCTACAGTATTTCCAATACAACTTTCCTTCTTGGATGTGTTGGTACAGAAGAATGAGGCCATCCTCTTAGCTAAGATTCCTCAAAACTAGTCGGCTATCACTAAAGGAACAAACTGCTGTGTATTGCTCCAAGGGGGGCTAATTGACAAGAATTCTGTATTTGAAATCTGCTGCTCCCTCAGGCTGTGTTGCTTTGTGTTGTCTCTCAAAACAACAACAGACCGGAGCAAGCCCCCCTCCCCTAGATGAACAAGCTGCATTTGTGTATTAGTGGAGTTTTCTGCAGGCTCCCTTCCACTGGGTTGAAGGATGAGGCCATGAGGAGCAGGGGGTGCATCCTGCCAGCCCAGAGACATCACTCATGTTGCTGATCTGCTGCTGCCCCAGCAGGGCTCCATCTCTCAATAAAAGTGAATGGAAAGCCGTTTCACACAATTACTATGAGCTGAAAAAAAAAGGGATCTTAGACTGGGAGTGAAGTTATAAAATGTCTGAACCTTCTAGTAGTCATAAAGAAAAGCAGCTAAATGCAGTCAGCCAAGAGAAGATAGTAAAAAGGACACTGAATGTCATGCAAATGCCATTTTTGCAATGGTTTTGCAATGTATCTCACATGGAGAAGCATTCTTTCAGGTTTTAAGACAAGATATTTTAGGGGAAATGCTGTAAAGTTTCCTATTAACCTCTTCCTTTAAAATACATGTTCAAAAGAACAGGGATTATTCAGTGGACAGAGGAAATCTTCATAGATACTTCTGGGTCATCATTTCTCCGAGAAATCCAGCAAAAAAGGAAACTCGACCGGGTGTGTGGACACTGTTCTAGTGCGGTACCTGCTGCCAGCTCTTTGGTACCCTGAAGCAAACTGGAGCTTCAGTCTGCCTGAAGAATGAACGCAGGGCACTGGGGTAGTAGAGCTCCCTTTGTCTGCTGCATTCATCCTCAGCTTGCATCAGGGGAGAGGAAATTGAGTGACCATCCCTTCAGGCTACCTGCAGACCACATAAATCAGTCTAGTTCACATGAAGCACAGTAAATACTGTGATAATTGCCAAAGTGACTGCGCTGCTTTCTGCTGTTCTTCCATACTGAGTGCAACATCCCAAGATGAAAGGATAAATGAATGGAGACATTAGCTCTTCTATCAACCCCATGTACAGGGTGATTAAATTTTTCAATGAGAAGGCACTGTCCATTTGCAAAATTACCTTGACTTGTGTTTTAAAAATGGACTCTAGTCACACAGTTGTAATTCTTGGTGGCTTTCCCTTCAAAAGCACTTCTCTGTGGGCATGGTGAGTTAATAAACCATAAAACAAAAGTTTAATTACAGAGAAAAAAAAAAGTTAACGATGGTTGGGAGGCTTATATACCTGATGTGTTCGTTTTGGTGTTATCCATGTATTATTGATCCTACAACTCCCTTCATCTTAATTCAGTTGTGTTTGTAGAGTTGGGCAGTAGTGCCCAGGCCACTGGGTTTATTTTCATTCCAAATCAACCCCAAATCTATTCCCAGTTTTGGTCGCTGTACACTGATGCTGGAAGCTCCCCTTCTCTTGTCAATACACAAATATTTGACCCATACCAGTATTACTGTGATCCTGACTCTCTACATAGGTAGATGGGGAAAATGGAATATACCCATTGCAATTCCATAACAGTAAATGTTCATTTTCCCTTTGTTTTTAGAATGCTTTTGGAAGTGTTTTGTTTGCTACATTCAAAAACATTTTGAATATGGCAAGTGACTATCTTGGCAAGAATATTTCCAACCCTCAAAGTTCTTGCTAAATACTCAGTGCAAGGGTAAAAGAGTGACGGAAATTGTCATTATTTGATTACCTCTGGCTCCATTTTTAGGGTTACACAGCAGTTTAGCAGAAGTGTTCCCCTTCTGCTAACAAACAAGACATTTGCTTGGGACGTAGGCAAAGGACATTTGGGACTTGTCTGAGGACGAGGCAAGGCACAAAAGCTAAGCCACTGCAGCAGGGAGCTGACAACCTGGGACTGTACATGCTTAAATAAGTTGGACTTATTAAAAGAGAAATGTAAGCTCCTTTCCTGTGACTTATACTGCACTGACAGAGCCCTGTGATTGCATGGTGTGCCAGTGCACCCTGATCTCCTCTGGCAGAAGGAAACAGGTCAGCAGGCCAGTGGCACCAAAGCAGTGTGCAGCCTCCTCAGTTGGAATTCCTCATGTGATACCTGCACATTGCCTGAGCTGTAGGCACAGGGCAGACGGGCTCTCACCACAGCGTAAAGAGGGGTGGATCTGAGATACTTCCCAACCAAATTCCAAGCAGCTACCTGCCAGTTCTCCATGTTTTACTGACTGTGACATTCTTGACTACTGCTCACAAAAGAAAACAACTTGCTCTGTCTTTTTTTACTACCCATAGCACATAGCAGTGGGCAGTGAAATGTAAGGGCATAGTTATGGAGATATTTATTTGGTCTTCATCTCCAAGGAAGTAACAAATATTTGAATTTTATTACACCCCTGCTTTTAATACTTTAAGGCAATCATATATGTAGTTTATAATAGACAAGGAGAAAGCCAGTGGATATTCTTGTATTGAAGATACAACATTGAGAAATCACAGGAGTGCAAATATGGAGTGATGACATGAAAGCATGAAATAATATGAGGGTGCAAACTAGTAGATAGAGGAAAAACAGATTGCAATAGCTAAAAGCCAGGTAAGATATAATTTGAGTGGGAAAGGAGACTTTGATGATTTCTTAATTAAAAAAGAAAAAAAAGAAGTTTCTTTATATGGCAAAAACTGATAAGATAAGAGGATATGGAAATTTTAGGAGTTCTATTTCGACTTTTGTTGCAACTTTCTTTATATATATATATATATAGATATATAATCCTCCTAATCCTCCTCTTCTGACTGCTTATAGGGTTATTATGATAACTAAAGATCCCTGTCTCCGATAGCCTTGAGATAAGGAAAACAATCATATTTAGTTGGATCTATTTTCTATTAAGCCCAGCAGAAATGTTGGTGCTTTCTGGATGGCCCCTCCCACTAAAGGCAGAGTGTTAAATATTTTAATGACTTTTGTGCTGCTGAAAGAGTTCATGGTTGCTGTCAAACGGATCTTCCTGTAGAAGCAGAGTTCACTGAGGCTGATGAGCATGCTGGCTGCCTGTCAGTCATGCTAAAATTAAAAAGGCCATTCTGCTCCTAGCATGGCTAGGACAAGTTAAACAAAAGGAGCTACTCACCAAGGTATGAGACCTTGGCAGGTATTGACTTGGGTTTTGGAGTGTTGGGTGCTCCCAACCACATAAGGAGAACAGGGTCCATTTTTCTTCTCTGGACTAGTTTTTGATGCAGGGGGCTGATAAATCACCCTGGTAAAAGGTGCTGCTGAGAGGGGCTTCTGTGTGCAGTGTTGAGAAGTGGCACACACCCCTTCAGGCTGATGATGAGTGGGCTGCAGTAAAGCACCAGCCAGGCCCTGAAGGCTCAAAGGAGGGAGACAGGGTTACAACTGCACTATTGATGTAGTCTTGACAGAGGCTATCTAAAATGTTTGGAAACAGGGAGACATAAAGGAAGGCTGTGTCTGAAATAATAATGAGAAGAAATATAAAATGTGGGAATAGTGAAAGTGTGGGAGCAGAAAAAACAAGTGGGATCATCAGAGTAAAAGGAGACCAACCAGAACTTTCCTTGGGAACCTGTCCCATCAGGATTTCTTTATACCCTTCAATGACAAGATGGAGTCCAGCTGCTTAAGTTATCTCTTATGGTCTGAATGCAAACCATTTCTAATCCTTTCCTATTTGACCTGGCACTTTTATTTCTCATGTTTAAGCAGACAATACATCAGAATTTCTGTATTATTATTATTATTGTTATTACTAAGGCTTCAAATTCCTTGGCAATGAAAGAGAAATATTTGCCACCACCCAGGAAGGCTTCCTTACCTTGCAGAATTAGTCCCTCTTTTAATTGCTAAGAGGCAGAAGGTTGCAGAAGTTAACTACTGATGCTTTCTCAGTCTGCTTAATCAGGAAAGGGTCATATTACAGCTGAAATAAGATGTCCTTCTCATTAAGGCAATAAATTTCAGACTCAGATTAAACTATTGATCCAGACCCAGTTTTGTCACAGAGGGCAAATCAATTAAAATTTCTGTTACCCACCAGAAAATGAGATAATTATTTGTTCTCCAGACCTTTTTGTATTTGCCAATTAACTCATGTTTATTTAGCCTGCAAGCTGTTGAGGAGAATGCCTGTGCTTAGCCTGAGCACATCTATGATGTTGGGGCCTTCGTGCCATTCAAGATAAAACCATAGTTAATGCTTTTAGAATGTGCCAGACAGCAGCAGAATATTTGAGCAAAATTAATGTCCTCAGCTATTCCTCATTATATTTATAANTCCCAACCAAATCCCAAGCAGCTACCTGCCAGTTCACAGTGCTTTACTGTCTGTGACATTCTTGACTACTGCTCACAAAAGAAAACAACTTGCTCTGTCTTTTTTTACTACCCATAGCACATAGCGGTGGGCAGTGAAATGTAAGGGCATAGTTATGGAGATATTTATTTGGTCTTCATCTCCAAGGAAGTAACAAATATTTGAATTTTATTACACCCCTGCTTTTAATACTTTAAGGCAATCATATATGTAGTTTATAATAGACAAGGAGAAAGCCAGTGGATATTCTTGTATTGAAGATACAACATTGAGAAATCACAGGAGTGCAAATATGGAGTGATGACATGAAAGCATGAAATAATATGAGGGTGCAAACTAGTAGATAGAGGAAAAACAGATTGCAATAGCTAAAAGCCAGGTAAGATATAATTTGAGTGGGAAAGGAGACTTTGATGATTTCTTAATTAAAAAAGAAAAAAAAGAAGTTTCTTTATATGGCAAAAACTGATAAGATAAGAGGATATGGAAATTTTAGGAGTTCTATTTCGACTTTTGTTGCAACTTTCTTTATATATANGGCTGCAGTAAAGCACCAGCCAGGCCCTGAAGGCTCAAAGGAGGGAGACAGGGTTACAACTGCACTATTGATGTAGTCTTGACAGAGGCTATCTAAAATGTTTGGAAACAGGGAGACATAAAGGAAGGCTGTGTCTGAAATAATAATGAGAAGAAATATAAAATGTGGGAATAGTGAAAGTGTGGGAGCAGAAAAAACAAGTGGGATCATCAGAGTAAAAGGAGACCAACCAGAACTTTCCTTGGGAACCTGTCCCATCAGGATTTCTTTATACCCTTCAATGACAAGATGGAGTCCAGCTGCTTAAGTTATCTCTTATGGTCTGAATGCAAACCATTTCTAATCCTTTCCTATTTGACCTGGCACTTTTATTTCTCATGTTTAAGCAGACAATACATCAGAATTTCTGTATTATTATTATTATTGTTATTACTAAGGCTTCAAATTCCTTGGCAATGAAAGAGAAATATTTGCCACCACCCAGGAAGGCTTCCTTACCTTGCAGAATTAGTCCCTCTTTTAATTGCTAAGAGGCAGAAGGTTGCAGAAGTTAACTACTGATGCTTTCTCAGTCTGCTTAATCAGGAAAGGGTCATATTACAGCTGAAATAAGATGTCCTTCTCATTAAGGCAATAAATTTCAGACTCAGATTAAACTATTGATCCAGACCCAGTTTTGTCACAGAGGGCAAATCAATTAAAATTTCTGTTACCCACCAGAAAATGAGATAATTATTTGTTCTCCAGACCTTTTTGTATTTGCCAATTAACTCATGTTTATTTAGCCTGCAAGCTGTTGAGGAGAATGCCTGTGCTTAGCCTGAGCACATCTATGATGTTGGGGCCTTCGTGCCATTCAAGATAAAACCATAGTTAATGCTTTTAGAATGTGCCAGACAGCAGCAGAATATTTGAGCAAAATTAATGTCCTCAGCTATTCCTCATTATATTTATAAGAGGCAAAGAACAGAAATCAGGCTAATTATGGGGAAGAGCAAATCAGAAATAAAGGTAATATTCTACTGATGACTCATGTCAGTGCTCTAGATTATAACTGCAACTATAAGGGGCAGTACATGAAAAGAACAGAAACCAATTAATTTTTAATCTGTTTCCTGTTAAATTGTTAAACTGTTTCATAAAAGCAGATTTCATTATTGAATTAGACCAGGAAAAGGATAATGACAAGATAAAACAAATACAAAGTCTCTAATTTGAGTTCAGTAATCTGACATCATCTGAGCAGCAAAAGCATGGAAGAGTTTTTTAAAGGATGTCACAAAACTACTGCGTTTAGTAGAAAAGGCAAAATCTTTCACTGCAGATCCAGCTTCTCTGTCAAAGCTAAAAGAAGGTAAATTCTCCTAATCAAAGGTAAAAAAATTGACCTAATTAATTTTATAATTAACCTTGATAATTGAAAGGAAAAAGGGTCACCTTCACTGAGTTTGTTCAGTGTTTAGTTTCAGACTATAAGCAAACTCATTCCTGTTAATAAGGCTACTACTCCCAAATGTTGATGTAATAAAGTAGAAATTAATTAGCACATGCAAATGAAGACTACTTTTATTATAATGTACCATAGTTCCTAATTTATTATTCCAAAACATACAGCTATTTTAACATTAATTTTTTGAAAATTCTGTGTCTTATTCACACACAAGAGGCAGACTTCTACAAGAAAGGCTAAATAAAGAAATTTCTAACAATAAGATTAGTATTTACTTGGAACATGTTTCATACAAAATTAGGGGTACCCTATTTTTATTTGCCAAAGCTGTGAATAATTGTTACTCAAAACACACTATATAATATACTTAGGCTTTCCTGAAAGGTGGGGAGCAGCTCCTGCTTTCATGTTAAACTGACTGGAATAGGAGAACTGGCACCTTACTTGTTTAAATCCTTCTTAAGCCACAAAGGTGGTAGCTTATTTACTTTATCAGCAAAACTGTATTCACAACACCTCAGTGTCACTCACCTGGGTAAAGTTCTGTCGGCTAGTTACACCCTGGGAGTTGGAAGTTAGGTTTTATTCTTAAGATTGCATAATACTATTTTGACTTTCTACAATAATGAGTTTCACACAAAGACTCAAAGTCTCCGAGCAACCTTTAATGTAGATAAATACAACTGAATCTATAAAGTAGAAGCTCAGAGGGATTTGCTCAACACACAAGGAGAACTTACCTGTGATCACATAAAATGTATTTTATTATTATGATGGCCAGCTACAGTAGAGCACCTTTACAGGCTCTATATACTAGGGAGGTTTTACTATTTCCTGAGACTGTAACAGAACATATTCTATATATTTTTTTTTCCTTCACACCATGCGTACCAATTACAATACCCACACAGAACTCATTTCATTTTCTTTAATTCTCCAGTACAAGGAATCACGGAGAAAAGCTGTATCAAATCTGGTAGTACTGTGTCAAGAACCTGTGCAATTTTCTTGGTTAGACTGCTCAGGGAATTATCTTGGCTTGTGCTATAGAAATTTAGAATTATGCTCTAGCTTTTTCAAAAATACTTTAAATTATCTGCCTACAGCCAACAGCTGGTTCCCAATGTGACTGCCAGTTTCCATGAAGAATCTCTTCCACAGCCTGCAGAACCCATTTCTGGTATCACTACATCCAGCTTTGCTGAAGCAAATGCAATAGTTTTAAGATATATGTCTGTTCATCACGGAAGGCTCATGGAAGGAGAAAAGGGAAAGTGCAGTGCATTCTATCCTGTGCACAACAGCAATATCTATCCTATGAAGAACCTGGAGACATGCTCCTTATTTCAATTTATAGTGTATTTTAGCTCTTCCTATGTTACCTTGGAAAGAAAAGAACCTAAAACTCATGATTATCTGTAATAGTGAGAAACTCCACAAGTCACAAACTCCGTCCTTTGAAAACTGAATGCCCCATTCCTTCCAATGACTCCTTCCCAAAACACTTGGCAAACTCATCCCTCCAGACACCGTCTGATGGACAGCCCAGGACCTGGGAGCAGAGCACGGACTCCTGCTCCTGACAACCATGGCTGGCCAGGAGCTGTCTGCAGCCTGGGTCTGCTCCAGCAGCACAGCTGGGAAGGAGGCAGAATGACCCTGACTTACCTTGCTGGCAGAGTAATTTGTCACAGCGAGTAAAATTCCCATTAGCAAGACCCAGAAAAAGCAGAAGCTTACAAGGGTTTAATGCTGTCTTACTTTATTTCTACCACAGTTTCACTCTTTTTGCATGATCCTTATTTTACTCTCTGGTTTAGCAAGGAGCTGGCGTGGCCAACTGTGCTGTGTTCTCTTTGACAGGGACTCATGGTGACAACAGGGATGACCTCTGAATTAGCCAATCCCTACAGCATCCATCTGAGGGGTTGCTGAAGAACTGCAGGTATGATTTCCGAGTTCAAAGTTACTCTGAGCAGTGGCTTAAAGTAACGTTACAGAAATTATTTGGTCGCACTCATTAATTAACAGTTGGAAATTACTGAAGAAGAATTAATGAAAACAGGAAGCCGATTTATTTATCACACAAGTGAGAAGTAAATATTTTAACTCTATACAGAAGCATAATATGGAGAACTATAAAAAGACAAGGGGAATAGAAAGACAGAATGCAGTCTGTTCTAAAACCAGCTTTGTATGAAAGACTAAAATTTGAATATTTCCAAATTTTTTTTTTTATTTTTTATTTTCTGGGATAGTATGTAGGCTTCTCATCAACTTCCCCAAGCTTAATTTTCAAATAAACTAAAACATTCCTGATGGAAAACCTGATTTTGGTGAGTGAAAATTTTCCTAAGTGACTTGAAAACACTGGCAAAAAGGTTGTACAACATCCAGCCCCTTGTAATCAAAACATGTAAGATTTTTTAACTTTTCTGTTTATGTTATGCATTTATTTGAGGAAATTGCTATGAGCTTGAGAAATCCTTAGAAATTTATTATTCTTTGATCCAAGTCAGCCTGTGTTTTTCTGAGTTTGAATTATGTATGTACCTAATTTTAAAGCATACAGAAAGTCAAGAAAATACAAGCACACACTTCAAAAACAGCAGCCAAAAATACAAATACCAAAGATGGGAGCCACTGATCAACCTACTCTCATATTTAGCTGTAGAGTTGAATACTGTGTTCTTTAGCTTTAGGGCATTAGAAGTATATTTACAGATTCCTGCCAGATTTTTGTAAAACATTGTTTCATCCAAGACTGGCTGTGTATCCCACTAAAGAGGAACAACAGATTTGCTTTCAGTAGCACAGATGTATGGAAATGGAAAGCTGGAATAGATGCACTGTGTTATGAATGGGATTGCTCTTCTTTGCCACAAATCCCACCCGTGAAGGAAAGGATCTTCAATGAATCTGCTACTGGGACTTGCTGTATTCCAGAAGCCAGTGTCACTGCACATGACTGGGACTGACTTGTACAACCTATTTGCAAATTAAAATCCTCTGCCAGACTTGTTCCTTCCTGTAAGAACTAAGCCTACAGGATTGCAATGTCAACACAATTCATGAGTTGACATCGAAATGATATAAAAATACATTAATTTATTACTATCTCTTAATTACTTAACAAAAATCTGCAGGACATTTGCAAACATTTTCTTTTAATAAAAAAAATTTAAGTGTAGGAGAACTGGAGGATGCAATGGGAGGTGAATGGGGGAACATGACAACTTTTAGAAAATGTTTGCATCAAGAATACATTTTTAATTGAAGAAACATGACTCATCTACAGTGGATGTATCTGCACAAATATTGATATATTTTTATCTATATATCACAGGAATCACTTTGAGACAAAATTATATAAATCATCATTTATGGAAAACCCTAGAAGAAATTTCTTCCTGTTATTTAAAATTCATCTCAAGAGCAAAGAAATGCCATAAGAAAATTGCCCAAGATTTTCTCTCCTGTACATATGCAAATATTCATACACTCATTTTTCTCCCTTTACTTGACATTTACTTTGTTCACATCCATGATATGACCCTTCCTTCTCTGTTGGAGAAGGGGGACATGGAGCCCAACAAGTTAACAGTTTATGTTCCTAATCTGTAGTTCTTGTGTAGTTTTCCATTTGTGATCAGAGTTTAAATTTACTTGGGAAGGAAATGACCTGTCAAGCTCAGCACATTATTAATGATCCTAAATCTTTCAATACAATTGTTTTGGCTATTCTCTTCCTTTTGGACAAACAGAGGGAACACAAGCTCAGGGTGTGAGTCTCCTCTTGCAGAGTTTGGGTCTTTACTGCTAAACAATCATGTCCCTCACTGAGAACCATGCAGAAAAGTCCTGGTAAATAAAAATCCTCATCCTTAGGTGGCGGCCTTACACCCAAAAGTATAAAGTGTGCCCCAGTTTGTTATTATCATCCCCAACATCAGCTTTCTCTCCAGAGTTACTCAGTGCAAGACTTGAAGGCAGCCAAGAGGATAACAAAGTGTTGTGGGTCCAGGCAGTAAAAAGGAAATGCTGCCTCAAATCTATCTCATAGAATTTTGCACACACTCCAAGCACCACACACCCCCCACAAGTCCCTTCAAGTGGCTCACAATCCTCATAACACGCTGGTTAGGTGAGGCAGACTTTCCAACACTTGATGAATTGGTATTTAAAACACCAATTTTAACATTTGCAAAGGGTGTTTAGAACAAAATTTGAATTTCTATTTTAAGATAAATGCAATTTTATGACACAGTAAGAGGTAGCAGTAGTGTCTTCAGAAGCAGTACACATGGATAAGTATCCAAGATTTAAATGAGATTGCACACTTATGCAACTTAAAACAACTACAAAACTGATGCAGTCTACATAGATAATGTGGTTTTGCCCTTCCCCTACCTGCATCTTGTATAAAAATGATCTGATGGCAGTGCCATTGGCAGTGGCTGGATTCCTTACTAGACAGCTGCTAAAGGAGGTCGAGCATCTTTGTTTGCATACGGACACAAACACACAGGTCCTCATCCAACCCAACACACCGCCTCAGCACTGGGCAGCACCATCCCTCCAAAGCAGCACGCTCATGGAGGCCTTCAAAAGGGGGAGAAAATTCGCACCATGCTTCCCTGTCCCCTTTTTCACTGTCTTTCACGGCACGTGCAGGCAGAAGTCCCTGGTTAAAAGCATACTTTTAGCATGCGTGTAAAAGCCCTTCCAAGAATTGTGATTATTGGCTCACAGCTTAAAAGAAAGTGGAGAGCAACAGAAGGGAAATAGGAGATATATTGTGGATCGAAGCTGCATCAGACACAATTCACTGCAGGAGGCTGGAGGCTGTGCCAAAGCACCAGCAATGGAACAAAGAATTTTTTAGTGTGAGCAAGATACTCTTTAAAAAAAAAAAAAANAAAAAAAAAAAAAAAAGACCTGAAAGTGAATAGGCAGAAAAAGGATGTAAAAACCTGATTCACTAAGGGCACAGGCTCAGAAGGAGCACTTTGGTTTGTATTCTCACCACTTACTGCTCACAAAGAGCAAGGAACATACCAACATAATAACTGATAACAGAGCTCATAAAAAGGAATCCAGGAACTGTATGTTTTGAAGGAATTGCTTTAGAAAAATGGAGGTGCTGGCCAAAAGGCTTACAGCTGCCTTTTTCACTTGCAGGTTGGTCTCCAATGCCAGTAGATGAAAGGATATTCAGTTCATGCTCTGAGCAGCATTTTCATTTCCTCTGGGCCTTGTGGAGCTCCTGCGATTGACAGACTCACTTTGCAGCCATGCCCCCTCACCTTTTGGCATGTCAGATGCCTGCAGGTCAGTGGATTATTGAATATTCTTTGAGACAAGTTGCTGTTGGTTTTCTATCGTACAACAGCCTTTTTCCTAGATGGTGGGGGTTAGAGCATTCCTTATGTCCCCTTTAGGGTCTGTGAAATGGGACTCAAAGCATGGTACTGTAGGCGAGGAGTAAAATGTGACTCAATAGCAGCTACTGCAGCCATCCCATAGTATTTTGCATCAGCACTTTATCAAAATTCCCTGGTATCTTTGGTGTGGAAGAGCAATGAACCCTGCAGTGTTTCAGAGACCTTTTAGGACATTTGCCCAGGCAAGGTAGACCTCCACTGTGTCAGTTTTGCATGGCCTGGTTCTTGGTATTGGGGAGGGCCACAGAGGCGCTATTTTCCCCTTTGGTAACATTATTTTTTCCAAGATCATGTCAGAGTTACCTGGAAATACAGTTGTACATTACAAAAAAAACATGCCATCACTCTTTTTTTCCCCTTTTGGTACAGAAAAGGAAACACATTAACGTTTCAGAGAAGTCACATGGCTCTGAGCAGTTTTCCATCTCATTACAAAAGTCAGTGTTTGCTAATCAAGAACTCAAAGGCTGATAAATGGTCAATTGGAAATTAACTTTTTCTGCTAGAAGAAGCAGGTGCCAAACCAGGCTTTTGAGTTTCCTTATCATTAGAATGAGAGCTACCTCAGTTGCTATTTTACTTGCAATCTTTATCATTATACGAGGCAGATCAAGATAGCCTGAACTCTGTAGAACTTTAAATACAGGTCCAAATCCAAATATCACAGCTTCTGCCTGTCTCTGTTTCTTGTGAGTTTGAAGCCATCAGTGTTTGAGATAATTTTTCATGGCACAGCCAAAGGGAAGCATCAGAGCTGGCCTTTGCAGGAGAGCAGAACAGATCTGGCAGAAGTGCAAAGGAGAGACCATCACAGCTGACAGCATCTGCTGGGACAGATAAAGCAAACCCACTTGCATAAAAACATGGGGAGGGAGACATAAGAAAAGGATTAAAAACTAAACAGAAGTATATTTATACATATAAGAATAATGCTGGTGTGTGCAATGCACATATGAAAGCATAACAATACTGTATTTAATCATTTTGTTAAAAGGTTTGGGGAGGTCAGCTCAGGTCACAGAGCAGAGATGTGAGCACAGAATGGAGAAGAAAAGCTCGTAGGAAAGGGAAATGAGAAAGTCAAGTGAAAAGAGGGCATTTAACTTTTTGGGGAGGAATTCTTAAAAGGGATGGATAAGATAGGAAAACTAATGCAACCTGACTTCTTCATTTCTTATTAATGTGGAGCAAAAAGTGTAATGAGGATATGTGAGAGATTACAACAAACATATTGCAGGGGCACAAGGAGAGAGAGAAAATCCCTGAATCACTTGCCAAGTAGATAAGGAAGCTTTGATATAAAAATAGCAATGACTATCAGCTACAGATGCTTAGTACCTTTGTTCCTCTACCAAAGAAAAGCCCATCAAGTGAGAGCTGGTATTTCCAGTTTCATGTCTGATAACAGATCTACCTCAAAAGAGGACCTCAGGCACTGGGGCACAGCTCACTGTACAGGATTTTTCCTGTGCTCCCAGCCTTCATTTTAATACCCTACACTTTAACAGCTGCAGAAAAAAATAAAAGCCTATCAAATGGAAAGTTAAAAAAAAAGAAACTCAGGTCAAAAATTCTGGCTTTGGGAATGTACTTCAGCAGTGGCCACATGCCAAAAGCAGTAATCCCTGGGATGCTGTGCCCTGTGCTTGGCAGGGGCAGAGGGCAGAGCAGGACTGCTCTGTTTCTGACAGCCTGGGACACCCTGGGCTTCATCCCAGCTCACAGAGAAACCCAGGGAAGACCAAGAGAGAAACTGCCAGCAGGCAGAAAAGAAAAGCTCTTGGAGGTTTTTTCAGTAGCAGCAATCCCCTCTAGACTGTCTCAGGGATACTAATCTGGACCAGACCTCCAACTTCCCCCATGTTCAGCTGTGCCAGCCTATTCCCTCCAGGGATCTCCATGGCTGACCAAGAGGAGATAGCACAGGGTGCTCCATCAGCGGGTGGTGTCTCTGACCTCTCTGACAGCCCACACTGCAGAATTCAACTTTCCCCAGTGTGCTGTCCTGTCAAAATGAGAGGGAATCGTGTGTGGAACTGCTCCTGCAGCCACGCTACCCTGGCAAAACTCAACAAGAACCTTCTGCTGGGTTCAACATTGGTGCTGAGCCTTGAGATCATGAGTAATATGGTATTAACATTTCCATGATGTGTTTTAAGAACTTTCACTTTAATAAAACAACATATTCCCCAGGGCACAAGACAACAATTTTCAAGACAAATAGAATTAATGAGGCTGAATAATGTTTACATCTTTCAATATTCTCAATCCCGTGAGCAGATATGTTTATGTTCAGCAATCTGAATACAACAGGAAACATTCATTTTTACCGTATCACTTCAGCTGAGCTTGAGTTAAAGGCTAAAAAATTTTGTGATATGCTTTATTATAACTAATATTACAGCTGGGAAAGAACTTTAGTTTTGTGTTCCACATTTTTTCATTTTTGTGCACTTTTAAACACATATACATGTGCCAGCATTTTTCACAGGCCTTTTGATGTTTTATTATCTCTGTATGTGGGTGGTTTGTTTCCAGCTATAGTTTGAAGTGCAAATTTCCCTCTCAGTTTTCCTGTGTGAAGGTTAAAAATATAGTCATGAAATATCTGCCACATGTTTTCTTTCCTGGGTTTCCAAAGCAGAAATCTAAAACAAGGTACTTATCTTCAAATATTTGCATTATTAAAAAAAATACTCCAACAAATAAATAAATAACATCAGCTATTAAATAAACATAAAGAGATTCAAGGTCCACTGTCCCTAGATATTTTTCCATATCCCTGAAGAATTAACTGTAATGCCTGCCCTGATAAAAATCTCTTGGGAACAAAAAGCATAGTAGCAAAAGGAATCACAACGGGTTGGAGATTAACTCGGCATCTGCTGTTTGCAGCCCACTGTGTGCTTCTGGGGTTTTGCATTTTATTGCAACTCATATGGAAATGAGGAGATGGATCCCAAACAGAGATTTGCTTTCAAAATCAGACATAAAATCATCTGTTTCTTAAATGAGCATTTCCCTCTGACATACTGAAAATGAACATGAAAGCATTAGCTATGGTTTGTTTTTCTTTTTTTTATTCAATGTTCTTGCAAAGCAGGACAGCATTTTCCCAGATCTTTCGGTCCATTGGTCAATGGCAGCAGCAAAACACTGTAACATGACTCCGGGGAATTTTGCTGTCTAGAGGATTTTTTAAATCATATCAGCTGCTCTGTACATGCCAGTGAAGAAAGGAGGAGGCAACAGGTTAAGTATTTTGTTCTCTATGTCTGAAAAACAGGAGTGTTTTCTACGGAAATTAATGTTTGAAAGTAATCCCAACACCCTCAAGCTTTAAGTGCTGTCACAAAGATTAGAAAGGACCAAAGGGAGCTCGCTGACTTTTCAAATTAGCACTTTTTCAAAAGATGAAAAGTTGCACAAGGGTCTTTCCAGCACACAGGTCTGGCAGGGTGGTGCTGCCCCTGAGCCAGCCGGACTGAGCCCACCCGGAGCAGCCTGGCAAACATTGCTGCTGGTGCAGAGCTGCAGTGAGCCAGCACTTCTGCCTAGCAAAGGACAGCAGGGAGAAAAGTGGGGTTTGCTCAGTCAGATTTTCTCCCTATAACAATCTTGACACTTTGTGCCCTTTATTACTGCAGACGCCTTGTGAAGGGGTTGTGTCTCTCATTGAAACAGTGAGACATTGAGAAAAACCAACTAAAAGGTAGATTTTTATTCTCAATGTCTTTAACTCCAAGACTGTCAAGGTGATCCTTTTTAAGCGTGATGAGAACAGACAGAAATGTGATTTTTCAGGTTTTGGATGCTCCTTTGAACGGTGCCAGCAGAACGGAGATGAAGCAGTAGCTGCAAAGGTGTGGCTCTGTGACCTGACCCAGCACCATTGCTATGCTCTCCCTTCTCCAGGAGGCGGCTGCTTTGCTGCTGCCAAGCATAAGCAAAATAGGTGCAGGACTGATGATAAGGTGGGGTTTCTTAAATCCATGCTGGCCAATGGTAATGTGACGCAGTACGTCACACACACACAAACACACACTCACACTTTGATCAGAGGGCATGAACTAAAACTCTACTTCATTTGAAAGTCTGACTCCAATACATATCATATCTACCAAAGGCCAGGGATTGGGGGAGAAGGTTGACACCTCTCCCCATCCCATTGGTCAGGACAACTGTCCCTCAGCTGTCCATATCTCTACGACAAAGAATGTAAACTATCTTGAAACTCCAATAACATTGGCTGTGTTTACAGACCAGAGAGTGAGAAAGAACCCAAAACATGAAACTGTGAAACAGAAGAGAAGGCTGAAAAAATCAGGGCGACAGTAATGAGATTCTTAATCCGCCAAATGCTATGATGACAGAACTGAATTTGATCTGAAGTTTGGTCTTTTCTCTACACCTTTGGATTCATTTTGTTTTGTTAATATTCTTAACACTTTCCCCATAGACAGACTTTCTTTTCCAGTTTTGTGACTGCTTTTCCTTTCCTTACCTGTGACTTTCAATATCCTTTAGCCACCGTTGTGTAGCTAATTTAGTGACACCTTCTTTCTCTCTCCCTTCTCTACCCTCTCTTTCAGCATGATGTGAACTGTGCATTTTCCAGCTAGGCCGAACTGTAAGAGTGTGTCTTTTCATTTGTGGGAGATATGAAATATTAAAACAAACATTCCCCTGCTTCACTGTCAGGAAGAGCTTGAAGGAGCTATTACAGGGATTATTTTTCCTCTCCTTACTGGAAAACAAAGATAAAAATGTAGCTTTCAAGTAGGTCATTTAATCTTGGAACATTTAATTGTGAAGTTGCCAGCCATGATTTGATTTCTCATTTTCTATTATTCCAAGGTTACAAACCTTCCAATTCATTTATATTTATAAACAATGTTCCCACTATATTACATGCATGGATTATTAGGAACACCTCCCAGTAGAGTACTGTCAACTTTTTGTACATAATTAATTAGAAACCTCAAACATACCTTTTATCAAACTTTCACAGAGGCTTAGCATATCAGAAATCTCAAAATGAAAGAACCCTATTTAGACCAAAGGGCTATCCAGCTTACCTAAGTAAGGACATACTTTATATTTCATGGGATTTAAAAACAAAATTAAGAAATAATTAAAGCCAAAGTGGAAATCACCTAGGGAAGAATGTGGTTGCAGTGATAACAGAATTATATTTCACAGTAAAGGGAGCCAAACCCTGCCTCCAATTAACAGTCCAGTTCTGATAAAGTAAGCCAAAGGAGAAAACAGCCTGACCAAAATGATGATCCTACCCGCAAAAGAATTGAGATGGGAGTAAGAACTGACCCCTAACAGTTAAACTGCTTATAAATCATCCACAAGGTGGGAAAAGACAGCAAATGCAGTGCCCTGCCTATTTGCATGGCTTCTGATTTTTACAGTAGTTCCTCAGAAGCATATTGAGCCTTTCAGCTTCAAATTAAGTTGCAAAACTTTGCTTGGGAGGCCAGGTCAATCTCACACAGGCCCCATGCGCACGGGAGCCCACACATCATCATCCTAATTTCCTACTTGCCCCATGCAGGATGTGTGAGCAGTTCTGGGATAGCTCTGCAGCACCAGGGGTGAGCTGGCTAAGAGGAGGAACACTCATTTTTCTTTGCATGCCTATTTCCTTGCTATTCTAGCACATTCTGGATCACTAAGTGTGAGCTCCCTACCAGAGGAAGTGCCATGGTGAACATGATTTATAGCAAACATCCCTTTGATTCGGACCTTCCACTGGCATGTAAAAGTCATTGCAAATTTCTAAAATTTCTCAAGAGCATGTTCTAATGTTTAGCATTTTACTGGGAATGTTGAGGCAGGACTTGTCACCTGTAAGAGCAATTATTACTTTGCATAAATTTTGCTATGAAAGTTAAAATGTTTGCAGAACTTAAGGACTTATTCCTCTTCTTTCCCTTACCCCAAATTACCCTGAGAACCAAGGTGGCAGTGCAACAGGAGATACTGCTCATGCTTTCACAGGTTAATGGCCTGGGTCCTTTCACAGGGCTGGATTAGCTGGAGCACAACCAGTGGTTACATCTCTGCCATTCACACTGACGGCCAGGAGATAACATGAGCTCTGCATGTGAGACAAGGAAATCTTTGAGCCACACTGCCACCCCTTATAATTTTTAACAGCAGATTGGAACCGTTTCCCAGGATCAACAACTCTGCGTTTTTCAAAGGCTATATAAAGCAGTTTGGCAGCAAGGCTAAGAGCTGAGTTTTCCTTCTCCTGGTAGGTCACTGCTGGTGCAGCAGCACTTGAACTGAACAGACAGCTTCTCTCTAGAGAAAGTGATATATTTAGTGTCCCAAATGGTAGGTTAGATGTCAGATTTAATTTGAAACCTGAGATGATGTCATTCCAGAGAAACTGTTGGCCAAATGTTTGTGTTTAAACAAGAGGACATTGGGTTAATTAAGTTCTCATTCTTCTTGGTATTAATTATATTTAATGAGTAATGATTTACCTAAAAAAAAAAAAAAAAATTAAAAAGTCAAAGACTAGCAGGCGGCACAGAAAGTTCCCTGAGGTACTAAGAGAGTAAAATTCAAAGATCCTGTCCACAGAATCTTTAGTCTTATCTGTACTCTTAACACGGCCCAGGGTACCGTTACACTGTCTACATCAAAAAAATTTCCTCTTCCCAGGACTAAAACTGGAATTTCATTTAATAAGATAGGAATGCAAACAACGCACCTTGCAGCATTCTGAATGAATCATTTACTACATGGACCTTGATGAACACAGTGATGTATTTTATATTGCACTTACCATAAAATGTCTCTGCATCTCTTCTACACACAAAAGCCAAAATCCACATGACTGTTCTAACAGAAATCTCTTGGCCAGCTTAGAATCTTATCCTTGTTTTACTGTAGTGAATCAGCTCACCATATTTTATGCATTCCCATTACACATTTCTACAACTAGGGTCCACATCCTGGGCTTCATTTGTATTCAGTGGAGATCTAGTAAATGAATCTAGAAGACAGGCTAAAATCCTTTAACTGTTAGTGATCTATAGCCTTCCATCAAAGCAGTGAAAATTTTCTATCTGTGTAAATAGCAGAAGTAACTTGGATGGTGCCCACTTCCCTAATAATTTTCATAAACATTGAGATTGTATGAACTGCAGTAAAAAAAGCATTGCCACTTCAAGGCTTCTAGTTGAAAGCAGAGGACGTTGCTGTCTTTCTTTGTCCTGTGTAATGACTTGCAGAAATTCTGTAAACCCATTTTGTTAAAGAAAAAAGTCATTGCCATTACTGTCTTTTGGGACACCTCCTATAAATAGTTAAAATTACCCTGTTTTACTCAGTTTAATTATTTATTTGGAGAATAATTATTTTAGATGTTGGTTCCATTATCATGGAAGTTGTAAATGATCCTGAAACTGAAACAAATACTATTTTCTTGAGAACAGTAGCCTTAGAATTACAGACACTGTTTTAATTGTTCTTTCATTGCAGAACCCATACAGAATATGAAAGAATGTTATTCTCAGACTGACCTAAGATTTATTTTAGAAGAGTTAACAGAACCTACAGGTAACAAGCAGTAAAGGATTTCCCATTGCAGATACTTGTCTGTGCCTGTCAAAGTCTTGTAGAAAATAATATGTCCCTCAGCACCAGTGGAATAGGTAGAAGGAATAGCATTAATGGGTAGTCAGCATAAAATGTGAATATGATAGAATATTGTTATTGAGGCTAGAGTCGATGAGTTTGAATTTCTTTCCACTGAAACCTAATAGTTTCCTACATATGTGTGCAAAGTACATGCCTACCAAAACCAACACTGAAAATGCACCTATTCATTAAGGAAAGGTAAATTTATTTGTTAAATTTATTATATACTTAACTGATTTCCTAAGTTTGCACACATCTGCCCAGCTCTGTGGAACATCAACCTTGCCCACCTCCCAGAAGGACACCAAAGTTTTCACTAAACATATTGCTGCTGTTAAGGACATCTCCTGTCACTGAAGAGGAGAAAATGTGGACTGGGTCAGACCCAGGATCTGTCCAAGCCAGCAGCCAATCCCCAGCAGCAGCTGAAGACAGATGGCCAGGGAAGAAAATGAAGACCATGGCCTGAAGTCTGACACTTCCCCTCACAGTCCCTCAGCTGCCAATCATCCACAGCCCAGGGACTGCTGGAGCTGGGTGGGCTGTCTCTGCTCCTAATCACATCCACTGGACATCCCACAATGCGCTGAGGCTCCCCCTCGAGCCAAGGAGACATTCAGCTTTCAGGTCTTTTAGCCCAAGGCTTTCTGTGTAGACCCGTCCTCTCCAGCCTCTCTGCTGCTGGAGAGGAGTTGGCAGTAATTGTATTCTGTCCAGGCAGATTTTCTAGTTGTGCCTATTTAACCATTGCAGTCTTCACATCCTCCTCCACACACGACATATTTGCACTCACAAATTCATGCTTCATTGTTGTGCCGTCTGGTTTTGTATTTTGGTGCTTGTGAACTCTAAGCAACTCTTTATTCCTGGAATACTGATTCAGAACTGCTGAATTGAAAGTGTCCAGGCATAAAACTGCTTTGTAGCATAGCCTAAAAGCAGCTATTTCCCTTTACCCAGAAAATCAACATTGTCACCACCTCAATACTGTTCCTCAAAAGTTCCTTCCATAGCACAGAGAGTAAGAAGGATATTTTTAGGTGCAGACTAAGGGTTTATTTTGTTACTCGACAAAGAGCCTATCTGCCCTCACTAATGTCAGGTTCACCTCCGCACCTGCCCTGAGTATCTTTAGCTCAGGTTGGCAGATTAAATATTTAAGGCCAGGTTTTGTGCTATTTCTGTCAGAAGCCAACTTTTTAATTTCTGAACATATAAAGTGTTGTTTTCTCAACCATCTTTCAAGACTTACTATATTGGATTTGAGATCTTCTCCACTCATTTACTATATGCCATTTTTCTTTGATTGCAACCACAATACCATCTGTGCTGAGATTTGTTACATGAGGTTTTAGCTTTGGATTTCAACTATTTCTATAAAATATCACTTAAAATCAATTAGTCACTTTGGACATAAAGATAAACCAAACAAACAGCTACATCTATCTTCCTATGCTTTTTTTTCCCCCTTTAGCGTTATGGTATTTTGAGAAGCACCAGATTTGCTTGATAAATTGTTGCCTATTTAATGATAAAAGATAAAAATTCTGTTACAGCAGTTGGGGATAAAAAAATACAGGGGAAAAATAGATCGCTCTGCTCATCATCGTCATCCTGAATGAAGGAAAATATCCTGAAGCTTGCGCTAGTGACTAAGACTCAGCTCTCCATCTGTCAGTGAGGGTGGTGTCAGCCACGGGACGATGACTGATGAGGATCCCATCCCATTCAGCAGGCTGCTCTGGGGAGCAGGCCCAGATCCCAGCCAGGAGAAACTCCTGATGCAGGGATGAGAACACAAAGTTACGGACACAGATAAGCCAAGGGGGAGAATTGGGAAGGTAGCTCAGGGTCTGCATTTGTATTCAGGCAGGAATACAAATTACAAAGGCCAAAGACAAGCCTTTTCCTTCAATCAAGTTCGAGATTGTCTTTCCTCTCTGCTGCCAACCTAAATGTTCAAAAATCATAGATCAGGACCCCAAGCATGACGAGTCTGACTTCAAAAAGCAGGAACTTAAAAGTATTGGCCATCTTTGACCCTGAACACCATCACAACAAGGTTTCTGGGGCCCCCAGCAACATCAGCATTACATGTCTGAACTCCTATAGCTGCAACAGCTACAGATTTCACTGGAATTCATTTGGGGTTTTTTCCACAGTCATATTATTGGACATTTCCACAAAGTGGGCCTTTAATATCACACAATGCCTTGGCACCAGGCTCCCAGGGACCCCAGTGGCATTCTAGGGTCTGAAGGCTTCTGTGACTTTTGCTGGGCTACAGAATTAGCCCTCCCTCTCCTCCTGACAAAAACATCTCTATGAAGCCCCCATTAATATTTACTCTGGGTTGGATACTGTCTATATGTAAAATGAGAGTT
The DNA here is from genome assembly GCA_013397315.1 of Donacobius atricapilla. NCBI lineage: Eukaryota > Metazoa > Chordata > Aves > Passeriformes > Mimidae > Donacobius > Donacobius atricapilla. Next base: position 1,906,447 of record WBMY01003423.1, read on the forward strand.
CCATCTGCGTACTCACAATCAGATTAATCTTGTTTAAGCATGGATAGCTACTAGGAAGTAGCTATCCTGCCAAGTCCTGGCCAATGTGTAGAGAAGACATTGTGATTGCAGAGGAAGCTGGGCCAGGGAAGTGGTCTGGTTGAAAAAGGGACCTGACAAAAAATTACCGGATCGTTTACAACGCTGGCTCCGTGAGGTGGGTCCCTGTGCAATCCTTGAGCTATTAATGCCAGCACAAAGAAGAGCTCAGGGACACAGGGACATCCCTTTAGTCTGTACTTAGAGGCAGTTAAATCGCAGTCCTGGAAACAAACAAAAATTCCCTGAGGTCATTTGACAGTGCTGCAAGTTTTTCTGCCATGGTTAGAGCTCAAGCTGTTTTTCAAGAGACCACAGATATGGGATGGGGAAATATGGATATTGCACTTTTTTCTTTCATGTTTTTCCAGTTAGATTTGCAGATTACAAAACCTTCAGGACAGGGTTTACCCATCTTCCTGCCTCTTCAGAAAGAGCCTTACTTGGCTTTCAAATAAACAGGCTGGGTAGTATGAAAAACAGAGGTAGAGGATGATGTTGCTGTCATCTCTGGCAGGGGTCCAAATAAAGTTTGCTCCTCTTATCACAATGAATAACTGCATTTTGCACAAATGGGAGCTAGAAATGACCCTTTTTAACCCATGGACAATTATACACAATGAATCGAAAACCACACCTATTAGCAATCATAAAGGATCCTTCCTGACGAAATCAACTTAATCTCAGTGTCCCCTGACAGAAAGTTTGTGTAGCCTGCAGGTCACCTGCAGGCTAGTTTTTCTTCTTTGCCCCTGAGTACATGCCCCTGAGACCACTGATATGAACTTTACAGGATTGCAGATTTGGGGGCATACCATTAAAAAATGAAAGATTTGGGACGTAAAAGAACAAGCTTTGCTGTTAGAGTATAACAGTTTACATTCGCCTGTTAATTCTCAAAAATCACAAACAGTTGCCTTGAGAAGGCAGAGTTCCAAACAAAGCACACTCTGTGGACCAGCTTTTACTAAATGCCAGGAAAACAAAGATGTTATTTTAAGCAACTTGATGCATGTAATGAAACAGAACCTAACCTTAAAGGAGTTTGGGGTTGTTTTTTCCTGAAATATGACAGAAAATGCTGAGAAAGAGCTTTAGTGAGAAAGTCTCAATCTGAGGTTTTCCCAGAACGTTGTTTCAAGCCACTAAACATGAATGAAAGGAAATTGTAGCCTTAGCTGCCCCCCCTTTAGTCATCCCAAAGTGTCCTAGGCAGGACCAGAGCAGGTGTGCTCACAGGGTGCTCAAAGGGTGCTCACAGCCATTGTGCACTGTGGCCTGTCCGCAGTACAGCAGGTACACCTTTCTCTTAGGCATACACCTGCGTTTGTACTTCAGGACCAAAGCAAATCAGCACAGGTCTCTGGGTATGAGTCAAACGATAACAACATAATCACCAAGCCTGTGTTAGTTACTTTTTGCTATATATCTTACATAAATGAAGATTAAAACCAGTTATAGACCCTTGAAGCTTAGGCTTTCATTTCAGACCAACACAATGTCATTCATATTTTGAAAAATAATTCAGTAATTTAAGATTAAATCAATTGTTAGAAGTAGCTTAGTAAATATTTTTCTTGAGAAATCTCGACAAGGGGCATCTACTCACAAAAGCAGCACAAGGCAATGTAACCACATCTTTAATTTGCTGCTACTGCTGAGCAGGTTGGCTTGTCCCATGCTTTTATTTTACAGTAGCTTTGATTACACTTTTCTCGATAAAGCCTGCATCTGACAGCATGGAACATATTTATCTCAAATATGGAAAGAAATAACAGCAATAGGATCTCCTGCTTGTATATTACAGAGTGAATGAGAACGTAACAAATTCACCTACGCCATTATCTCTCTGAACAAAGCCAGAATTTCAGTTGCAGTGACCTTGTGGTCACAAAGATCACAAATTGCAAAACAGAGGACATGGAAAGAAAAGGGCTTTAGTTAGACAAGTGTACATTGTTAGAATACATCCTGCAGTTGTTATGTATCCAAAACTAGTTCTCTTAAGACAGAAATCAGGCTTCCTTTCATGTTGTTCAATAGTTTACAAAATACAACAGATAATAACTCACACTTTTGTTCAATAGCAGTAAGGGAATTATCTCTTTATTTAAAGACCTGAAAACCAGGAAGAAAATAAAGTAAGTGCCAAAAATACAGACATGACAAACTTGCCCAGATGAATTTAGCACAGCACTGTACAATTTACAAAAAAAGTCTTTTTTGAGGGAATTGCAGCCAAAGTCCAACAGAATGTAGAGAAATACGCTTTGTGAAATAACCTAATAGAAATGTTCCCATATAACAAATTAGTAATACATCCAATTTTGTTTCCTTTTGTCATTACAAACTAAATTACACTCTGTCTGGACTGAGCTATGTGACTCCCAAAAGAGGTCTCTGTCTTGTAGAGATTCCTAAGCTCCAAAATAGATCACGATCACATTTAGGTTCTTTCCAGGCTAAAAAGGCACAGATGTCTCCCCACAGTTTTGAAACTCACAACTCAGACCTCCAGCTCATGGAATACCACATAGTCATCAACACTACCAGAACTAAAAATGTATAGCTCTGCTCTGGACACCAGAGTCTAGATCAGTGCTGCTTTTCACATCTAGCTTTTCATGCCACCTTGTTAGGGACTCTGTGAGTATATAATGTAATTTAGAAGAGCTTTCCTGTTCATAAAGTTATGGCATCTCTTGAGGAGTTAATATTTGTTCTGGGGATCAACAGGCACTATAACTGAAATTAAAGATGACTTTTTCATCTAAAAAATCCTTTCTAAGCCTCATTGACTTAGTGCCCTATACGAAATCTAGAGTTGGGAGCAAAACCAGAGAACACAGAGCCATGGTGCTGCTGACAGAAAAAGACAGTTATTGGAGGGTTTTATCCAGTTTGATCCTACTCACAGTATATCTCAATTTCATACCATGTTTTAATCAAAGTAAGCTTTTATGAATATCCACTACTACTTACTCTAATAGATCCTAGGACTGAGAAACTCTCATGCTAGGAAGTAGGACCTAGGTATTAAAAGAATTCTCATTAAGCAACATAAAATTCAGAAAACATATTTCAAGGCCCACTGAGTTAAAAGAACTAGGACACAGTAGCAGTGGCTAGGCATTTATTAATTTCCCTTAGGTAACAATAGGTCACTTTTATAAACAGGTTACGAAGAACATCATTTTGCAGAACCAGATCAACCAGATGTATAGGCTGGATGTGATTTGGCCATTTAAGCTTCAGAAGTGCCATGAACAGCGTAAAAAGTGATACCAAAGTGGGGAAGCATCAGTCATCTCCATGCTGTGCCCTGCCCCTCCCAGGAGCAGTGCTCTGAGGTTGGCTATTTTGAATGGTAAATTTTCCAAAGCCTCCAGATCCTACTGCTGTATTTCATTTCCCTGAGGACATCAGATTGAGGGAAAATCCAAAACATAGGACTGCTTACTAAATTTGCCTTTGTGCCACTTCGTGTTTCAAAGAATTAATAAACAATGCCAAAAGCTCTATTATAAGGATGAGAAAAGTATCTCAGGAAGTCTTTTTCCTTTGCAAGACTAATCAATACAACATTTTAGGTATGCTACCCAGACCACAATCCCATATTATGCTGAAAGGAAGGAAAGAAGCATGAGAAGTAGAATGGTGTTATCATTACAGTTTAACTGTGTAACTTGTTGGTTGGTTGGTTGGTTGGGTTTGGGTTTTTTGTTATACGATCTACAGTCCAAATCTGATAAATCAGAATATAACTAGATAGTGCAGGTATCATCACTACAAATCTAGCCAACACGAGAGTTTTTTTCAGGGATTATTTCTCATCAAAGGATCAAAATCCCAGACCCATTAAATTAGGGGAAAATTCATTGTGTGAAAGTGAGGAGGGCTGGATTTGTCTGGCCCATACAATACTGCAAACACTAAGTGCCTGCCTTGGGATGAGAAAAGGTATTGAGCTTACAAAAGCCATCATTCTCCCCGTGAAAACAAATACCACAAAGGCTGTTCCACTCCATGACTCACTGTTGAATGTTTTAATTCAGGTGGGCTCTGGCTCTCTGTTGTCACTCCTTCACACGTGCTTAATTTGACATACAGAGCCAAAGATTAGTTCCACTGAAGTCCTGTGATTTGCTTGGCAGTAGGATGAAAAATCTCCCACTGGCTTCAAGTGTGGAAGATCAGAGACTGAAGGATCAAACTTTATAGCAAGTAGGGTCAAGCAGCAAGTTCCCAATCCACAATATCAGCGCTGGTTTTTATTATCTATCACTGCTCTGCTCTGAAGGACTCTTTCCAGCATGACAGTTCCTCGTGTTTTCTGAATGGCTGTTATCAGATCACAGCTTTCACTGAAACTGTTTATAAATGCTCCTTTTTTTTCTTTATCAAACCATTTTTCCACCATGAAACAGGAAGTTTATTGTTCATATATAAGAGGCAATGAACCTGCAAAAGCAGCCTTCATAAAACCTGGAAACTTCCTCAACAAGCAAAATGACTAACTGTGATGGACATTCATAAGTCACTCCATATCATTCATCATAATTCTTGAAGTTTCATTAATTCCTAGAGGAAGACATAAATCTAATGTGCATCTTAAGGAGCCAGCAGGCTGGCTTGCTCTCCAGGCATAAAATACATATCCTCTTCCTCACTGAGGAGATGCAGATTTTGCATGTGTGCACAGCAGGAAATTGATGTCACTAAAAATGTGAGGATATCCTGGGCAGCACTACAGGTATCGCTTTGTTTTTTTTTTTCATGTGCAAATGCTCCATCCTAATCCTGCCCCCACTGAACTCAGTGGACCCATTTCCCTATAAAGCTCAGGCAGAACTGTCTGTATAAAGCCTTTAATCCACCTCTGCTTTTGAAAAATCAGGTTAAGAGTGCAGATTTGATTTCCAGAACTCAGGGGCCACCAGTACTTGGGCCAGGGCTGCAGGTATCCTCTTGGAAGGGTCCTGGGAGCTACACAGAGTCTTGGCTAACCTGTAACAGCTCAGAGGATCACAGAGATCACATACATCGAGCAGAGTCCATCAAAAAAGGACAGCAACAAAATCTTTTTTTTTAAAGCAGGCAAGCTGATATAAACAGAAAAAAAGAGAAGCCTTTACAGTGAAGCCTGGTGCTATGCAAATTGCTCCCTGAAAATACTAAAGCAAGCTTAACATCCTGTGGCCAGAGTCAGCATGGGAATAATTCACCCTTTCAAACCCTGGGCTTGCTCACTCCAGAGCTTATCCTGCTCCTGAGAGCGTATGTTTTTGTATGACAGTCTTGTGAGTGAATATCCTGGAGGAAAGAATATAAATGTGCACACTCAATATTTCTGTCAGGGGAGGACTAGGGGCTGAAAGAGAGCAATATCACTTGAAAGCCCACAGGACATCAGAGGGTAAACACAGGATGGGTCCCAGAAAGTCTGTGTAGCCCCTCTCCTTGAGGTTATTCCCTACCCTAAAAGATGAATACAAATATCAACGGGGTACCAGAGACTGAGGGAAGAAAAACAAAAGAAAAGAAACTAGAGTGTGGAAAGACTAGTTTCTTCTAAGAAAGACGGGTGCAGGCTGAAATGTAAATATCTCTGAAAAGATAATTTAGTCATAATCATAAAGTCTGTTTAAAAGTCTGCTCCTTCTTTTCCCAGCCCACATTTTCCAAAAGAAAGAAAAGCTGACTTGAAAATATCTGTGATAATTGTTATGAAACAATCACATGTTGCCTTATTGATGCACATCCAACGCACCACATCAATCTCTGTAAACCTTTCCAAAGGTTTGTGCCTGTAGTTTGGAAGAACTGATTGTACAGCAAAGATAACAAGGCAATTTGTTAGAACTTAATTTGAAACAAATTATTTCTGTGGAAAGAGCAAATGATAACAAAAGGATAACTCTAGATTTATGGAATTTAAGTAAGACCCAGCATTCCAGCTGCACAGTATCTTGGGATAAGTCATGTCTGCACAATTTTTAGAAGATTGGCTTTTAACTTTCAAGGGCAGATTACTTTTACACAGAATAGATTTATTGATAAGTTTATTAATATGGAATGAGTCTTTATTTACTCTTGTTTTCTTTTCCAGAGCAAACAAAATTCATAAAAGATATCCAACATATAGTATATGCTCAAACATGGCAAGCTTTTTGGGTTACACTAACAGCCTTTGAATCAGGCTATAAAATGGTTTTGTAGGTAAAATAACCCATTTCCTCATAATCTTCAAAATATTCACCCACTGTGAGCTGCTTTCTAGTGTCTTTGCTGGGGGCAGATATAAACCTCTCACCATTTTTGAATGTAGTGAGTTTGAATTTACAAAGCAGATGTTTTTATTTTTCAACAACCATTATTTCAACCTTTTAAAAATTACTCTATTTTACTCTAGAATATGCAGAAGAAGGCTAAAAATGAGAGATAAATTCCAATACTGAGGACACAAAGCAATGAAGCACTTCGAGGATTGGACTACTTCGTCATGTAAGTAGGTCTTGTGGGGTTGGTTGTTTGTTGTTTTTTCCAGTTGATTTCAGAATATCATGGGTCTGTTCATGTTGTCCTTATCCCTCTCTACGACTTCCCACAAGGTGAGTCTCAGTCTCCTCTCTCAGGACCAGCAACAGGAAAAGGAAATGGCCTCAAGCTCTGCTAGAAGAGGTCCAGGCTGGACATCAGGAAGAATTTCCTCCCTGAAAGGGTGGTCAGGGATTAGAATGGGCTGGACAGGGAGCTGGTGGAATCACCATCCCTGCAGGTATTCAAGGAACAGCTCCATGTGGCACTTGGTGCTGTGCTTTAGTTGACAAGCTGGTCAAAGGTTGGACAGGATGATCTTGGAGGTCTTTTCCAATCCTAATGATTCTGATGTTCAGCCCAAAGCAAATTCCTGACTGGAAGTTTTGACTGTCAGAATAAAAAGTCCTTAAAGACAGGAAAGAACCTGCTTAACTCCATTCCAGCTCAGCATAAAATAGTCTTTAATTCTTCATGAGGAAGATAGAAGAACAGCATTTTGTGCTTAGTTTACTCATTGAAAAAATGCATTAAATAGGGTATTAATCTACACAAAAACATGTAATATGTATTAACTAGAGACAGAGATATTCCAGAAGTGACAACACTTTTGTGAAAACAATGTCTGTCTCTTTGTAAGGTTTTTCACCTATTTAATTTTAAAATAATTTTTAATTATTCCATATTAGAAAATTATTATGTGCACATCTTTACCATTATCCCTACAGTTGGAAATATGGATTAGGGCAGTCAGTGGAGACAGGTGAGTCTTGTCCTACCCAGCAATGCTCAGTCTCTGCTGCTCCAGCCTGTGCAATGATGAATATTTTAGACCCTCTGTAGTTAAAGTAGAGCTTCAGCTGTGCAGTTGGTAATCACAGCACTGTCAGAGTCTGGATTTCTTTATCAGGTGTGCAAACACGCAGGCACATGCCCTTCACTTTGCGAAGGTAGTGGGTGGCAATTACAATCAGAGAGGGGATTGCTGTACCTCTCCAAATTTGTGAGCTGTTATTCATCAATACTTGCACTAGGAAACATTAGATTATTCTGCAAGATGCTGAATGTTCCTGTTGATTGAAACTATTTAAGGGTGTCAAATCAAGCCTTTTCTCACAGTTTTTATCACAACCCCAACAAAATAAGAACATCATGTACAAAAGGCCCCACCAACACTTTGAAAAATGAGAATTTGGTTTGCAAACTACCTTGATTTGCGGAGTAAAAATCTCAAAGATACTTACATGTAATTTCAAGCAGCACCTTAGAACTACCTTAGGCAGCTGAACAACAACTTAGAACCAAAATTTTGATGGCATGTAGGCAAAATTTTAGATAAAGTGTGAGATCTCTAAGAAGCAGCCTTGCTGCAAATACACCTTGTTCAAAACATTTTCTAAAAGGACACCATCCTATTTCATGCCATTGTCATTTCTGCTCTCATGGCATTCACATTCCCTCTAAAGTATTGTCCCAGCCTTCCATGCTGAGCGTGTCTCTGTCAGACTTGGCGTTACATTTGCCACAGAAAATGTGCACGTGCCCTTCTTATTCTACACCTTTCTGCAGCACAAAAACTGTCTGAGCAGCAACTGCTGGACAAGCCAGCTAGCAAAATTGAGTGTGAGAGAAGTGGGGTGGACTGAGGGGTCTGTTTTGGAGGACAATGCCCTTGCAGCTCTAGTGGTTCTGTTCTTAGTACCTTCTGTAGGAGCACAAAGATTTTTGAAGGCATAATCCAGCCTGTGCCCATTTTGAGAGGCCGGGCTTTATCTATGCATGGAGCACACTATGCAAATGAATGCTTAGCTTGTGAGAGACTGTTTCTGCTCCCTGGCTGGGCCGCTGAAGTTTTATACCTAGACTGGTGATCACATGCAGTACAAATAACAAATACCTCTCCAGATGCATACTGAGGCCTGCATGCATTTATGCAATCAAAGCACAACACTGAGGTGGGGGAAAAAATCAATAAAAGCTTAGGAACCATGAAAAACCTGGGCTACAAATAAACAGAACCATTGCTGTACTAATTGATATTTTACGGGAGGTAGAATATTGTTATTTTATCATGCCCAAAATACAGCAGGAATTGTTTCATGTGCTGACATCTGGCCGTAACAGCATGACCTCTGATATCATGCAGGACATAACCTCAGTGCAGTCTCAGAAGAAACTAGGAACATGACTTCACAGAAAATAGGAGTAATATTCATTGGCTTATTAAAAGGGAGTGAAGGGTGATTTAAATGCAGATTCAAAATATCAGCAGCGAAATCTTGGTGTATTTAGAGTTGGCCTATTTAGCTATTTAACTGACAGCTGGTGATTAATGTAGATATAAAACTTTGAAATGTCTTTCTCTTGGAATACAAAGTGGATAGTGCTTTATGTTTCAGTTTTTTGGTTGCTTTCTCAAATGAATTTCTAGAAGCTGAAGACCATGAATGGGAATGCTGAAATACAGCAGTTTTCAAAGCTTTAAGAATAGTCATGATGAGAAGTTGTTTTAGACTTTAATTGAATTGATAGTCATAGTGAGGAACAATTATTTTGATTTGTTATTCACCATATTTTGGACAACTTCTGTAACTGAATGACAAATTTGAGTGCATTTTTTAAAGTTAATTACCTGTTATCTCCATGGCGCTG
>WBMY01003425.1:0-40169 GCA_013397315.1 Donacobius atricapilla
CCAACGTGCATTACCCCAACAAGCCACCTTTTGAACTGTCCTTCAAATCTTATAGCAGCCCTAGCATGTGCTGGATGCTTCATGGATCCTGGGATGACTGCATCTACCAACCCAACAAACGTACTGCAATGACTGCATCATGGATCCCCAGATCATTTTTATCACTGGAGGTTAATGGAAATGCACAGTGAGGAATATGGAAAATTGATGTTGCATTTTTAATTACAATGATCTGCTTAACTTATTTTGGATTTGTTTCATGATGATTTTAGCTGTGCATTCTTTATTAGTGGAGGGGTATTCTGAAGCTCTGTTTGAGTTGTTGACTTTTGTGGTTTTTCTTTCTATTTTATTGTTTTATTTTAGTGGAGTGTTTGAGTCTGAAGTTTGATGCATGAATGATAATTTTGCCTCTTCTTCCTTGTTTTAGTATGTTGATATTTGCTTCATTTCTGACTAATAAATTATAGAAGCACATGTAGGTTGATGTTTCAGGCGTGGCTTTTACACAGTCATCTTCTGGCTGACCTTTTACTGCCAATGACAAGTCATGTTCTGCTGTGAATGGTCATCTGCACAATAATTAGCTCAGCCTTCCTTTTCATTAAACACAAAAAACATTCAATTTTTAAAATGTATTTTAGAGATGAAACTTCATGTTTTTTTCAGTTCACGAAGCTTTTTTTCCATCATTGTCCTAGAATTACATCTCACCAATTATCAACTTTTTCATTATGTGGCACCACATGCTCAAATAAGTGAAACCTTGTCACGTTATCTTGAAGTCCTTGTTATTTTCAATAATATATAGCAGAATTCTCTCCACATTGAAAATCTTACATTATTCCACAATGCTGAATTTATCCTATTTTAGAGCTCCTCTACTCACTCCGTCCTATTAATTATTGATTGTTATTCCTCTGCTTGCTACTGCACTAGCAACTCTTCAACACTGTGTTAAAAGAAACATTCAGAAACCTCATCCTCACAGGCAAGCCAGTAGCAGACTGCCAGCCAGTTATATATTTGTATTCACGGTACCACCTGTTCATAGAACTTTCATGTTCATTTACTTTCTTGGACATTATCACTTCACCCATTCCTGTACCTTCTGTCCTCAGTGTAGTCTGGATATGAACCATGCACTTCATGCAATTACATTTTGCTGTACTGAACACTCCTTGAAAGGCAGAACAAGAGGTCACAGAAGAGAGAATTGCTCGGTCCTGTCTCCCTTACAGTCATTATCATTTTGAGATATTTCTTCCTTAATGTATTTGCACTAGAAAAGGCCAAATGCACATAATGTCTGGAGATGATTTGGATTCAGAATATGAGAGCAAAGACACCTTTAGGGTAATTGCATCAAATACTATTGCTTCTAGGCAGTTAAATTAAAATGGTTTAGATCTGTGGGATTTGTATAAACTGAAATTCAGAAGCGCAAGAAATCAGTTTTCAACCACCACTCCACATTTTATTTCCTTGTCATTTTTTAAATCTTTCCCATATTGTAACGGGAGTTATACACTTTATTCAGCCTAAACAATTTAAAAAATCACCTCTTAAATCCTTATAAATTTTTGCTGCTAGTGCAGTTTCTGTATTACATAGAAAGTCAGTGAAAGAACTCAACAGAAGACTGGAGGGAAAATAGTTTATTTTCCCTTGATATCAGTTAGATATAATGATTAGCAGCTCTTATACAAGACACACAGTTCAGATAAGAATAATCAATGCCTTCATAAAGAAAAATATTTCAACCAGTGGCAGCAATGCACCTCCAGCAGATTTTGAGTGAAATATTAAAACTTTTGTATCAGTGTAGCTTCATCTTCATTTTCACTTGTCCCACATATCCACTTTAAAAGGTTTAATAACTTTAAAATGCTTATCTGGGAACAAATGAGAAACAAAGAATGATGTGGGGTTTATTCCTGGATCCAGAATTGAAGAGTTCAGATTCATTTCTGGGGTGTCCCAAACCTTGTGTGCTTTAAAGGAATCATTTAATCTGTGCATGCAATTCTCCACTGTAGATGATGCAGCTTTCAATACACTAATATTATGGGATAATGAGCCTCATTGTCTCATATAAATGCAAACAATAGTAAACAAATACACATAATAAACAAAAATATTTTAGGTGTAAGAACCTCTACTGATATGTAAGGGACAGCCAGCAAAACATAGCCAGCATAAATTCACAACACTGGTGGATTTAGAGGATTTTGTATTGTCTAAGATGCAAGTTATAAGACACTTTGGAGATGAAATTGTGTATTTTATGTAAACCTAATTCCCTTTTGATAATGAATACAAGACTCACTGCCTCAGAAGGGTGAAAAGCAGTTATGTCCCACATGCAGACCAGTTTTGTCTCAACTCAAACAAGAAAGCATCCCATTATATATAGGGTTGTATCTCCAATTTCTTTTAAATTCTTTCCTCTTGCTGAAGTAGCAGGGCTCCTCTGACCTGTATATAACAGAGATAATTTTACACAATAGTTTTTGGTGATGCCACAGAGAGAAGCAAAGAAAAGAACACAAAAATGAATAGTAAACTTTTCTCCAAGACTGAAACTGGGAAGAAAAATAAAGAAGAGGATTATTTTCCTCACCTGGGAAGAGAAGGATAGCAAAACTCAGCTAGCAAGTATACAGTATACTTAATTTGCTAATAAACTTTCCCTTTGGAAAAGGGGTTTCACCTAACTATTGAGTAAATGGAGGTGGGTTTAAATGAATTTCTATTAAATGTTCTTGAACTATGTGCAGCTGCAGTTTTATCTACTATCATAGAGAATTCTATTAATCAACTTAATTTTTCCAGTTTAATTTCTGACAGAAAAGAATGTTTTAAAAAGTACTTACACATTTCTCTTTAACTACAAACTCTTTGATTTAAATACTTAATTGCGTGGTATGGGACCCCAGAAGACTGTAGCTGCTGTAATGGTGAAGTAGGACACAAAAGCAGCATCAGCCTTTAGGGTAAATTCCTGTATGTTTATATACAATATGTGTTTTGGCTTATGACTAGAGATGACAGCAAACTTCAGCTCAGAAAAATCTATGGAATGACCCACAAGGAGATCTAATCTTCAATTTTTGGAAGGATAAGCCCCTAGCTACTACAAATAATTTGCATTGATTCATCTGATAATTCACATGTGGTTCAGAAGTGTTTGTTTATTGCTAGATGTTTATTTTATACTTTATTTTTATCCACCATATGTTTTCTTTCCATACAAACCTGTTGTCTTTGATTACTGCTGGGCAGTTGATGTTAATAGTCCTTTTACAGTGGGATGCTCAAATCCTCCTTTTAATGTTATGTGTAGAACTTAGTTTGCAGCTGTCTTATTGTGTCTCAGAAAAATAGGACACACATATTATCATCTTCTTCCTATTACCTATTTACTGAAGAGTTTCTATATCCCCAATGAGACCTATATATGAAACCCTTTAAAACTAAGATTTCTGCCAGTCATGATCTTAAATACCATTCTGAACAATACCTGATTTCCCATTATGACAAAGGACTCTGTTTTGTAGATGAGGAGTGAGTAGATGAGGCAAAGGCTGTTGGACTGCTCAGATTTCAGTGAAGTGTTTGATACCATCTCTCACAGCATTTTCCTGCAGAAGCTGACTGCTCAGGACTTGGATGGGTGTACTCTTTGCTGGGCCTAAGACTGGCTGCATGGCTTGACCCAGGGAGTGCTGGTGAATGGAGTTACTCCTGGTTGGTGGTCTGTGACTAGTGGCAGTCCTCAGGCCTCAGTATTGGCGCTACTCCTGTTTGACGTCTTTATCACTGATCTGAATTGAGGGGATTGAATGCACCCTCAGTAAGTTTATAGGTGATGCCAAAATGCGCAGAGACTGATCTTCTGAAGGGTAGGAAGGTTCTGCAGAGAGATCTGGACAGGCTGGATCAATGGCATGAGGACATATGCATGAGGTTCAAACAAGGCAAAATGTTGGGTCCTGCACTTGGAATGCAACAACCCCAGGCATCACTGCGTGTCCCTGTGCCTCCTTAGAGTGGCCACTCTGCCAGCCCGGGCTAGCCCTGGCACCGCAGGCAGCAGCAGGTACAGCTCCGTCTGCTGGGCAGACCAAGCCAGGCCTGTGGGTTCCTCGGTGGACCTAGCTCAAGACACTTGTGTGCTGAAGTGTGGCGCGATGATGGTAAGGAATGAGGGAGGGCTCTGCAGAGGGGTTGCCACTCGAGTATATTGGGGCCTCTGATGGGATCGCCTCACCTCGGGGTATCTGCCTTGGCAGAGCCCCCAACAACAGCAGAAGAGTTGCTTTTATCTGGAGGTGGGGCAAGGGAAGGGAGGAAGGGATTCGCCAGTCAAGGGGAACCAGGAAGTGGCCCAAGGGATAAGGGACACCCTTAGGACCAATCTCCCCGAGAGGGAGGGAGATTCCTCTGGCTACAGCCTATCACCCTTTGGGGAAGCTTCCAGAAGCAGGGAAGGGCCCCAAAGTGACAGGCATGTCTCCAGAGGAGGGGGAAAAGGGAATTGATACATGGCTAAGGGAGGGGATAACAGGGTACAACTAAAACCCAATAACTGTGGGGGTACATGGATTAAACCATCAAGAAACATACATAACATATAAAATTAAATATAAAACACANGGGCAGACCAAGCCAGGCCTGTGGGTTCCTCGGTGGACCTAGCTCAAGACACTTGTGTGCTGAAGTGTGGCGCGATGATGGTAAGGAATGAGGGAGGGCTCTGCAGAGGGGTTGCCACTCGAGTATATTGGGGCCTCTGATGGGATCGCCTCACCTCGGGGTATCTGCCTTGGCAGAGCCCCCAACAACAGCAGAAGAGGTGCTTTTATCTGGAGGTGGGGCAAGGGAAGGGAGGAAGGGATTCGCCAGTCAAGGGGAACCAGGAAGTGGCCCAAGGGATAAGGGACACCCTTAGGACCAATCTCCCCGAGAGGGAGGGAGATTCCTCTGGCTACAGCCTATCACCCTTTGGGGAAGCTTCCAGAAGCAGGGAAGGGCCCCAAAGTGACAGGCATGTCTCCAGAGGAGGGGGAAAAGGGAATTGATACATGGCTAAGGGAGGGGATAACAGGGTACAACTAAAACCCAATAACTGTGGGGGTACATGGATTAAACCATCAAGAAACATACATAACATATAAAATTAAATATAAAACACACTGCTACAGCTGCAGGCTTGAGAAGGAGTGGCTGAGATCTGCTCAGCAGAAAGGGATTTGGAGGTGCTAGTTCACAGATGATTGGATATGAGCCAGAAATGTGTCCAGGCGACCAAGAAGGCTGATGGCATCCTGGCCTGAATCAGCAGTAATGCATCCATCAGGACCAGGGCAGTGAGAGGTACTGGTTAGGCTGCACCTCAAATCCTGTTTGGGCATCCTCGTTGCCAATGTGCTCTGGACTCCTCATTGCTATCTACAGCTACCTGAAGGGAGCTTGTAGGAAGGTGGGAGTCCGTCTCTTCTGCCATGTTTCAAGTGAAACAACAAAAAGAAACGACCTTAAGTCGTGCCACCAAAGGTTTAGACGAGTTATTGAAGAGAAAAAATCACTCAAAGAGTGGTTAAGACAGTGAAATAAGTCCCCCAGGGCAGAAGGGTAGGGTCTCTAGAATTGCTCAGGAGGCCTCAGGGTTGCTGAGGAGCACATTCAGCGCAGGGGGCTCGGCGAGCAGCTGCAGGGTGAGCCCTGCGTGCCCGGACCCCCAGGCAAGAGGGCTGAACCTGCACCAACCTTTGCGTAGCAAAGGATGCTGGAGACCTTGGTGCCTGTTTAGGTGAGGCAACACAGACGCACGGCAGGAGCCAAGGGCTTCAGACTTTCATCCGCTTAGACTGTGAAGGTATAAAAGACCATGATTTCCTTTGCTCCTTTTTTGTAGTAATGATTTCACAAAGCATGAAGAGGAATTCTAAAATTCTGTAGAGAAACATGAGCAACTGAAATTCTTTGTCAATTACTCTCTTTTCTGCTGTTTAGAAGGGTCTTAAACACTAACCTGATATTTTTAAGTTAGTTTCCTATCTTTTGCTTTAGGATTTCTGAGTTTAAAAAGTTACACATTGTTAAAATTTTTAAAAAAATTATCAGTGAGCAGAAAAATATTATGAATTACAGGTTGAACATTCATGCAATCAGATAAAGATGATATTTAGAATTATTGGTTCAGAGTAAAACCTAAGAAGAAAAATATAAATTTCTGTAAAGTTCAGCAAGCTTTAAGCCTAACAATAAATAAATAAATAAGGTAAAATCTTTATGGTCGAGTTTCAAAAGCACCTTTCATATGACCATCTTACAGAACGTCTTGAGATACAGTGACAAAACAAGTAACCACTATGATTCTTGGGGCTGTCCTGTGCCTGGCCAGGAGCCAGACATTGATGATCCCTGATGGTCCCTTCCAGCTTAGGATAGTCAATAATTCTATGATTCTGTGATTCTATGATTCTATGATCTGATCATTGCCAGTTAATAAAACTCTGTCTGATTATGTAGTCAACTGCCTTACATGCAAATCAACATAATTTTGTGGATAAAAGAAAAGCACTTTTTGGTTTTTGGCAGCAATTTTCACTTTATAAAAATGGAGCCTAAGGAAAGCATTCTTATGGATTTTAAAAAATAATAGAAATAACTACTATTACTCATTGAAAAAATTAAACGTCTGAAAATCGAGGAAAATATATCCGTTCTCCTAATAGTTGCCATTTAATTTTTGAAGTGGAGGAAATTTTCTTGCAGTGAGTGTCAGTGCAAGTTTTGAGAAAATATTTCATGTAATGATTTGGACTTTTTATTTGAGTCTGATATACTTACAGACATTTTTCCACTCAAATGGGCAAGTAAGGTATTGCTAGCTGAAATATATTTCCAACCAATGGATTTTTTAAAAATGCTGTAGGTGATAGATTTAGAACAATCCCAATATGAAAGCAGAAATGTGTGTAATATTTAAAAAAAATAGGCTTAAATTTCATATACCTAAAAAGCTTCAAATATATTGTTTACACGAAAGAGTTATTTGCAGAAATTACATTGGAGAAGAAAGCTGAATAATATCAATAGAACAATGTCTTTGGAAACACAATTTGCAAACAAAATGAGGCAAGACATTCAGTAGGAATATTTCATTACATTCAATTGAAAAATCAGTTTTAAAATAAACTGAAACATCAAGATTTTCTCTATTTTTGAGAGGCTGAGTAGAACGCATTCTTTCTGTTTGTGAAAGTTTACAGGCAAAAAAAAATATCCATGTATACACAAAGATCCCACCAAAACCCCAGCCTGGATAGCTTAACATCAGCTTCAGCTACGCTCTGTAAGAATTCACATTTCATAGACATTTTCTTGCCTAAATGTCAGCAGTATGCACACTTATTAAACAAACTGTCAACAACTGAAAAGGGTTTGCTCTGGCTGAATGTCATCTGCAAGTTGTTAGGAGTCTAATCTCACCATCTGACAAATGTTAATGGTTTAGCAAGGCAGCAGATCCATTCAAAAAATGTTCCTCGTGAACACAGAAAGCACAAATGGCACCTTACAGTAGAAACTGTTAATATGACTTGCTTATGCAACAGCAATTTCAATCAGTCTTTATAAATCCATGCCTAATGCAGACATTTACATTTCCATTATTTTGCACATCCACCTGTATGAAGATTCCTCAATCATTCATATTCATGTGCACTGAAGAAATAAAGTTTAAAAAAAAAAACCAACCCCCCCCCCAAAAAAAAATTACAGTTCCTGAGCTGGAGAAATTAAATCAGTGGGTTTGCTTTTCAACTCTATTTCACATCTTCAGGCAAACAGAAATAAATTACGATTGCTGTCCACTGAAGGGTGAAAAAGGCGAAAGCACAGATTTTCACAGCTCCTATTAAATTCAGTGTAAATCCCTTGTTATTTTTCTGAGGAAGTCTCAGTGGTTTTGTAACACCTTGTGCTTTACTTTCCTTCTTCGCCGAACTTGTTTTTAATTGAAGGGCTATTTCTTACAAATCTTATGGATAAAATAAAATTTGAATGGATTATTATTATGGCCAGACAGACTCATTAGCTGGGGAAGGGATGAAATAGAAGAGAACGGTATTAAAAGCATAAAATCATAGAACGGTTTGTATTGGAAGGAATCTTCAAGGATCATCTAGTTCAAAGGCACCTGCCATGGGCAGGGGTGCCTTTCACTAGATCAGGTTGCTCAAAGCCCCAGCAAACGTCTCCTGGAACATTTCTAGGAACTGAATATCCGCAACTACTCTGCGGAACCTGTTCCAGTATTTTACAACTTTACCAATAAAGATTTTCTTCCTTCCGGTTCAAAACTGTTACCCCTTTTCCTGTCACTAGCATTCCTTATAAGAAGTTCTTCCCCATGTTTCCAGTATGTGCCTTTTGAGTTTGATGTGTAAGGAGTGAATGTTGAGTCTGTAGAGCAGTTACAGAGAAATCTGGTATACACTCTTAATAATACAGCTGTGATGGTCAAAAAACACTAAGATCATAAAACTATCTTTAATATGGCAAAAATATATTTTTACGAGGAAGAAGGAATCAGGATAAACTTAGTACAACATAATTTTATCCTTTAACTCTTTATAATTATTCTACAAGGACATAGGTCACATTCTTGGTTAGTTTAATTAGGAGAGGGGTAAAAAAATGCTTTTCATTTTCTGTGGATTGCCAAGTTCAGAAATAATTATTTCAAATGAGACTTTGCTATAAATGTACTTCAATTTAACAAATGTTATCCACATGGAAGTTAAGGTTCTTAGTTAAGCTTTAGAGAGACCTTTATATGCTTAAAATATCATAAGCTTTTCTACTAAAATTTCTTCCTGTAACTTATCTTTTCCCATTTTCCTACAACTGATCCTAGTTTTTTCTTTGCTTTATTGAAATTTTATAGCTTAATTCAACCTGTTCCAGTTTTTTGCTATTGGCCATCTACCTCCTATATCTTCTATTTTCACTTCTTTGGTTGGTGGAAGTTTTTTTCTTCTTTTTAAATATCACTGGAGAGACACAGAAGACTGTTTTATTTACTCTGTATGGAGTTAAAAAGACATTTCACATGAACAATCAGTAGCCTTTGGCCTATAATCCCTTTTGGCAATTTTCATCTTTTCTTTCTATAGTATCAGTCATTTTATATGCTCAGACTGATGCAAATCAAAACTAAATTGTTTATATTACCTAAGCAGAGGTCACTATAAACTTCCCATAGGAGTTTTTCATTGTGTGCTGTCATCACTGTAGCTGTGGACAAGCTTACACTAAGGTGTCGCAGAGATGTTCTCTCAGACACAGAGGATTTTTTTCTATGTTAAAGTTTAGTAGCTCCATGCATTATTTTACTAAATGTCACATTTGGAAGATGAGGAATGGATTTATTTGACCAAGCAAATGCTAGTGTAATCCTAGACAAGAGAATTGCTGCAATAAAAGCCTAAGAATAAAATAAAAAATATTTTCATAATTAAATTAAAAGGATTTATTAGTTAAAGAATTAGTATCTAGAAGGAGAGAGTATACTAAAATGTAAGTTTCATTGCGTGCAAGTTGTGGTGGTCGTCAGGATTACTTTCAGACATTTTAAATATTTCAAGGTAGTTTTCAGTATAACAAAATGTATCAAATTTGGCAAAAATAACTTCCCGAATTCTATTACTGGTCACCATATCTTGCTTAATTGTTCCTACAGTTTTTCTGTGAATTTATTGTCTTTATCTTAAAATAGATTAGTATCTGTATTATTTAATTTTAAAAGCCATTTTAGAATTTCACTTCTCTGATAGCCTCTAATCTCGATCCATATAACCATGCCAGAGTACTTCAATGGATTCACAAAAGTAGCCATATCCTTCAAAACATTCAGATTAAGATAGGAATTCAGAATTCTCTTAACTGATGATAGGAAACGGTAGTGGTGTGACTGATTATGTAATGCAAACACTCCCCACTGCAGAAGTCTCTCAAGAATAACAGCTGTTAGATTTCTCCACCAAATACTCACCTAGATGATACTTTCTATACATTACAATAACTAGCAAAAAAACTCAGAAAAGCTCAGCTTCAGAAAGGCTCTCAGATCAAGATACTTTGAACTGATTTAATTCATTTTAGGTAACAATATAAACAAAATTGGAGTTAAACATATGGTTTTATAATTCTGATTCCCATAAAAATATGTAAAATCATATATTTTATTAAATTAAATAAATAATCTTTTCAAAATGACTACACTGAAAAGTTTAATCTTGAACTGGAGAGTTCTAGAGATTTAAAGAAGCACAAAATTATATTTGGTATAGAAGCTTGTGTCCTAAGGAAGGGAGGCTACATAGATAAATCATCCCTTTGTAAACAATAGAAAGAAGAAATAGATGCTTTAGGAGACAGTGTCTGACAGCAAGGAAACTATGTATTAAAAAAAGGCCTTTCCAACTATTGTCTGCCCAAGAAGATTTTTTTAATCTAAGAAATGGTAAAAACAAAACAAAACCCACAACAACAACAACAACAAACACCACCAAAGAGAAGGGAATAACTGCAACTGGTCCACACTGACATGAAAACTAAATACAAGCTCAAAAATTAATGTCAATTTTCATTAAGTAGGTAAGATATGACAGTAATTATTTCCCTAGTAGGAACTATGAAAACAAAAATGTCAACAGCTGAGTTGGAAGTAATTTATGCCTTGCTCTTGAGGGAATGAGGCAGGGGAGAGGGAAAGAAGATCAGATAACCACTGTTCCAAGATAGTGGTGCCTAAAAAATTCCAGCCTGTGTTACAAAATTTAAAACAGCTATGTAACAGTCTCTTCTGGAGCATCCAAGTACTGTGAAACAGCAAACATGGTATTTATTCACACAACCAGAAAAGGGGGTAGACAATTATAGATCTCTGAACACAAATCTATGCAGTTTTGCAAGAGTTTGTAAAGAAGCTAGTAATCAAGGCCATGGAGAAAGAAAATGTTGTAAATTAAACACCGTTTTTATCAGAGCTCAGAGTTTATGATATCACACAAACCTAGCATCTCTTTTTCATAAGATAATTCACCTTTTAATCAATAAGAATGCAGTAAACATCTAGCTAGATACAAGTAAATCTTTTCATTCGGCACCTCAGGAGAATTTATCCCGTAAAGTGACAAAATGCAGTTATTAATTCAGAACCAGTAAGATGATTCATCATGTGTCCTTGGAAATGTGCTGGAAGCTGCGGGCTGCAGGGCCAGCCTCAGTGAGGAGAGGCTGGAGCCACAACCTGCCAGCCTGTCAGACCCACTGCAGCACTCAGCCAAGCCCTCAGACAAGCTGATGGCACCTGTGGGAAAGCATATTTAGGAAGGGATAAAACACTTCACAACAGCTGTGAGAGAGTGGGGAAGAGGAGTGAGAAAAAAAAAAAGAAAAAAAAAAAAGAAAAAAGGTGAGAGAGGCTACCTGCAGACACCAAGGTCATTGAAGGAAGGAGAGGAGGAGAGGATATGCTCCAGACATTAGAGCAGAGATTCCCCTGCAGCCTCTGGTGAAGACCATGGCGAGGCAGACCTGGGAGGTCTGCAATCTGGCAGGTATCCGCCTGCAGCCCATGGAGAACCCAATGCCAAAGCTGGTGGGATTGCCCTGAGGTAAGATACTTATTGGAAAACCCGCACCAGCACAGATTTTCTGGTAGAAGCTCTGGCCTGTGGAGGACCTGTGCTGGAGCACAGGTGAAAATGAGGAAAGTGCAACAGAGAGGAGCTGTTAAGATTCCATTCTCATTTCCCTGAGCCAGGGAAATAGAGGATAGGAGAATATGGAAATGAAACAGAACCTGAGAAGAATGGGATGTGGAAAGGGTGTTTTAGTTTTTGTTCTTTTTTCTCGGCATTCATCTCAATTTTTCATTGACAATATATTAAATAAATTGCTCCAGTTTGAGATTATTTTGCCTGTGACAGTAATTGATGAATGAACTTTGTTTGTATCTCAACCAACAATCATTTCCATGTAAACTGACCAAGTGTAGTGAGTAATATCAAAATGCTAATTATTAAAGTAATTGAGTTGGGAGGGTCAACTTGACACACACCCCTCACCCACCAACCCCATTTTCACTAATTATTTCCTAGTGGTGTGCACCTATGACATTGCAGATGAAAAGGTCAGAAGATGCAGCCTCTGTTGAAGAGATGGCTCAAATATGATTGTCCTGCACCCTAGTAAAATGGAATGGGAATGAGAGGTAGACATACAGTTTTACAAATGCGTTGTTAGGGACCAGTAACAAGACATGCACATTTGGGTCCTGTTATTTTATTTTCTGCGTTTACTTTCTCTTCTCTCAATGTACCTCATTCCTCCTCTGTGATTAATTTCCATCCTCATTATCCTATTGAGCAGAAAGATTCATGCTAGGGGAAAACACCTTGTGGGAAGGCCAAGTTTTCATCATTGAACAGAAAATCTGGGCTTCTATCCGAGTTGTTGTAATAGCAGTTGCTATGGCGACATGCAGGTTTCACCAGTGGCTCTGATTCTCCCTCACAATTTCTGGCTCTATAATATAAAACAGTTGTTGCATCTGAAGGTTTTTTGATGAGTTTTCTTTAGGGAATCTCTGTGGGGCCTTTAGCGCTCCTTTTCTCTTACCTATTTGTATGGATAGATTATATCAGTCCCGACTCAAACATCAAGGCGTGAGGCAAGGGCACATACTAACTCCTTTTAGATGATAGCTATTGGTAGATTTGGCTGCCATATAATCAAGGAAAGGAGAAGCTCAAGAGTAGGTGTGAGCAGTCTACAAACTAAGTTTCATTTTAATTCCCAGCTAACCTTATTCTGTTTGCTTTGCCCTGAAGACAGGCAATGGCGGCTTCTGCACTTCCCAGTTTGGCACTGCATATATGAAGAGGAATCTCAATCTGTTAGTATTTAGAATAACACAGTAAGAGACCAGATGATTATGCAGGACTTGAAGAGGTTACTGTATAACTAATAATACTGTATTAGGTCTACAGAAAAGCAAGGGAAAAATAGCTATTTCTATCCTTTCCCATTAATACCCCATTATCTTCCCACCCACTTTTAGGTTGAGCAGCAGACAAGGAGATTTGATCACCAGTTTGCAACAATTCCATTGTTCAGACATGACAGCCTCATGTACTACCCTGCAGAAAAGAATTCAGCTCCTGTACAAACAGGGTACATGCTCATGGCTGCAGCCGTGAGTTATTACTGGACTAAAAAGGGAAGATAAGAAACTTGTTTTTCAATCCAGGTTTACCCTGCTTAGGAATCAGATAAGTAAAAGCAAGTTGTTAATGTAACATTGCTGCAATGTTCCGAGCCTCATCTGAAACATTTTAAATGCCAGTTTATAACTTCCGTCAATCAACTCTGTAACAGCGAATAAATAGAGCAACACATTTCATCAAGTATCTTCTCTAAATAGCCTTTACTATAATACATAAGGAGACACTCTCTCCTGTTGATTTCTGGCGCTTGTGTGGGTGGACAACTTGGTTTACCCTTTGTGTGCTCCTTTTTAATCAGCTTTCAAGCTGTCCTCAACAGGTTATGCAGCCAGTGTCCAAAAATACTTCTATTTTATGATGCACCAGCTACTCTAAGATCTACTGTATGGTTGAAGAGATCCATTCTTCTTCCCAATCCATGTGCTTTTTTTTTTCCAGGGTGCATCTGCCAGGGCCTCAATCTTGACCATGAACTTGAAAAACTGGTCAGAGCTTTATTCAAATCCCTGATGATTTCTCTGAGTAGTTTATTTTTTTATGCATGTCTCAGCGTGATCCAGATTGTTCTTTACTTACCTGCTTCTTCCTACAGCTCTCTCAACTGTTTCCTGAGTAATTTTACTGATAATCAGACTTATAAACCTAATTTAATTTCAAATGAGAATTAAACAAGTCAGGATGAGAGTAGAAAGGCAAGTCAGATTTTTTAAGGCTTTTTTTTTTTTTTTTTTTGTCCTGGTTTACCTGCTGTTATTCTTTATTTTTATTCTGGTTAAATTATAAAAGTACAAAATATCAAGTTAGAAATACCATAATTGGATTTGAATACAAGTTTCAGTTTTTAAAATATTGCTAGCTTTTGTTTTCTCTTTCCCTCTGTAAGTAGATATGGTTCCAGCAGAGTGCTATGATTTCACTAAGAGTTTTTCAGTGGCTTTCTAACAAAGTTTTTCTGACTACATCTTTACACTACAAATATTCTTCCTACACATGTGACTGGAATAAAATAGCAGCTGTAGATAGAACTGATTAATTGAATCTCTGGGGTTTTTTGCTGTTGCTTATTTTTATAATTCTAAATCATAGTCTCATGTTAATCTGAATGCTCTTGAAAGTGAAAAATATGTAATTTTTTTATAAATCAATTTTCTCCACTTAGGTATTTGTATAGCTTCTAGGCTGATGATTTGATAGCATTTTTCTAGCTCTACACAGTCATTAGAAAGGAAACAACTATAACCTCAGTCAACTTTAGACTACACTGAATAGAAATGTGGTCTTTTGTAAAGCGTGTCTTGCAACAAGTTGGATGTGACAAGCAGGGAAGAGCGGTAGATTATAGTTCTGAAATTATAAGAAGAATGGTTATACTCTAACCTATGCTCGTTACAGACTTTGCCAGGACAATAGAGGAGTCAAGTGTCATTTTCTATACTCTTCACTGTCTTTGTCCAGTAGAGGAATCATTAAAAGTATAATTCCTAACAGGATCATGTCAAGCAAATCAGAATATCATAATAGGAAAGTACCTTGGCCTTTTCACTTCTTTGCAATTTGATTGGCTTGCCATTACACTCCTTCCTAATATTTGAATGAAGCTGTAAACAGGTAAAGAGCTGCAGTGCCAGCTAACCATTAAATTGAACAGGTCAATGCATTATGACACTTAACATCCTAGTCATTCGTTTTTCTCTTGCAGTACAAGTGCTGAAACAGAAACTGCGAGAGACAGATATATTTCCCTTTTGCATTAATTGGATCATAGGTAAAATTGAGGCTTAGCTTTCCTTCCGATTCAGAACAGTTGATCCCTGATTTCTTTTCACCAAGGAAACTGAATGAATGCAGCAAATCTAGGTATTACTTTGATTGCCCTCTCTGATTAGAAAATAAACATGCTAGCTTTAGTTGATATTTCTGTCTTCATATAGCACATACAAATTTTGTTTATAAACAAAATAGCATTCTATATAGTACAATCTTTCCTGTGCTCTTCAAAGCCAGTGGGTTCTTCTTTAATACATGCTACATCACAGAGTGATTTAAGATACTTCTACTATCTAATTTTTCACTACTTTATCACTTTCAAAGGTGTGATTGGAACCCTCCAAAAGATGGAGAAAGCTAATAGACTCTTAACCTCTGAATTTTCACTGATTTAAACATGCACACACCTTCAATGACAAAGCAGATGGCTTTTGTTGCCAAAGAATATTAAAGGCTTAATTGTGGGATATATTTCATATGTAACAGAAAGCAGGAAATAGTGAAAGCTACAAAATGCTTTATCCAGAGATATGACTGTGATTCTTTACTGGTAAATGTAGATTTGTGTATACCACATTGATTTGAAGTGCAATTTTTATCTGTGTGGAATGATAGAACATAATGATTTTTTCTCCTCAGATTAGCCAAGGCACAAAACTTAATATTTGTGTTTCCATTATGTTAGAGAAGAATAAACAAAATGGCATCCCATATAAAGTGCTCCAGGACAAAGTTAACACTTGAAAAGTTTTTAATACATTTCAATTGGGAGAGTGAATTTTTGCTGTTTCAATACTTTGTATCATGTGAAAACACTGTCTCTATCAAGTATAGATTTCAACATGCATGAGGAAACCACAGAAATCTCTTCCACATGTTAAACTATTAATACTCCCCCAAATTTAATAAAATATTATCTAATGCATCTTTTCAAGGTTGGGAGAAATACATTTATTTTCCTTATTCCCAGTACTTAATATAATAAGAATAGTTAAGAATGCCTAAATAGCCACACATTTCGTAAAAAGCAGGGCTCTGTTCCTTCTTCAAAATAATTGCAGAATGCTTTTTTGATTGAAACAGACACAGGTACAAGTATCACTATGGCTTTTTGGAAAGCAGAAGTCAATTTACATCGAGAATTTAGTGAACTGTTTTATTATCTTCTAGGTCTACTGGGTTAGTAAACCGAGCTTCCTGCATGAATTGATCCAGATTAATGTAGTTACACAGAGAAAAAAAAAAAAAAAGACAATAAAGTGGCCAATGACATTACTATGAATTTGGTGTAAAATATTGCTCCCAGGCGTAGAGCCAGAGTTGAAGTTAGAGCAGTCTTTTACCTTCTGCTAAATTAGAACATCTTATGTGTGCTCTAAGCAGAATTGCTGACACAACCTTGATCAAAACAGGCTGAAATGCATGGCTTTAATAGAGTTATGCCATCATTTCCATTAGCATAAATGTCTTCTGCAACACAAGCAAAACAAAACTCTCCATTTACTGAATACAGCAAAGTTTGGTGAGTTTTTATCATCTGTGATTTATGAAAGAATGGATCACATTAAAACCAGCAAGCTTTCCAAAAGAAATAAGTGTTTCAGCAAATGACTTCTAAAAATTAAAACCTCAGCTCAAACTCAGATTACCAACTCATAGTCATGATTTAATCAAGAACTTAAAAATGCACCTAACAAGTTTCACATAACTGGCTATAAAACATCAGTTCCTCTGTCTTGTCTTCTATGGACCTTATTTCTTGTGAAGGACTGAAAATGCTTGGTTTGTTAAAGTTTGCTTAGCAGAGATACAGATGCAGACACAGAGTAGTACCATGAACTTAACCTATCTGAGACTTCAGGTGTCATAACTGTAGCCTGAGGGAAGAAAAATAAATGCTCAGCAGTGGAGGTACAAAGGCATTTCACTAGCAAAGGTTGTCACTGCAGCCTAAACTAAGGCCCCTTTCCAGAAGAATAATTTTGAGAGATAGTAGAGAGCAGCAAATCTTAGATTCCCTGAACCACTGCCATTATCCTGGACACATGGACTTTTATTTATTCCAGGCATATGAATTTATTCCTTCTGTGATTCCACCAGATTTCCGTTCATCTTGGAACAGGCAGGCTGTGAACCTCTTGATACTGTCCCTGTTCCCTGAAAGCTGTCTTTGCACTTTGGAGGTTTCATTCAAACCCCATGTTTCTTTTCTGTAAAGCAATTTTTTTTTCCTTGTCTCCAACCCTGGCTGCATGCAGGATGGCTGCAATCTTTTGGACAGAAATACAACTTGAGCAATATACAGAGACCACATTCATTCCTCAAGGCATTTCTGCTCATATTTCTGAGCTTCCAAGATAGGTAACAAATCCTCCACATGTGGCATCTGTGTTAGATGGGATTAGGCAGCTAATCAGGGTTTCAGAAGAGGGACTTAACTTTGTTTTCTGATGGGATATTTAAATATCTAAATCTTTTTTCCAGACCTGTCTCTTAGTTTATGTCTTCCCTCTCCTCTCCCCCCTTCTCCCCCACTCTTTCCCCTTCTTCTTTCATTCTTTCAAAGACTAGAAAAATTAACTCTGCTTCTGTGTGCCTTGAACCCAGGTATGCCACTGTGTAAACAGAATCTATTTTGTTGTTTACAGTGGCATAGCTGTTGTAAAGTAGCTGCTGTTTCTACTACCACTATTGATACAACACAAGAAAACAAATGGATAAAATAAGTATCATATAAGGTAGAAAGAGAAAATTAAATTATTTGGGTTTTTTCTCCTGCACTGTAGAACATTTATGCACTAAACAGATTTTACTGATTCCCTTAAAATAATATTTTAATGCTCCTTATCTGTCTTTTCGCTGTGACATGAAAATTCCAGTGCCACTTGCAGTGTTTTAAAGAGAAGCTGTTTTTTCCAAAGGTAATTAAAAAAAATATTTGTCTTAGAATGCCAGGAAAAAATTCATAATCTATCTTATGTGACTCAAGTCCGCTGTTTCTTTAAAGAGCAGCATCTGTAATTTCTGAGTGTTTTAGTTCAACTTAATATACTGCAAAACTGTAGCCTTTTTATATAAAAATGAACTATGTGATATAACCAGCCTCTTAGGTAACACAAAGGACAAAATCAGCCAGTGTCAAACATTTTAAATTGTACATTTTATGGCATTGATTGCAGAAGAACCTACCTCAAGGCAGAAACTGATTACCAGGTTAGAAAGGACAGTTGTTTTAAGCCTTGACCTTCAGGAAGGTGCAGTGATGAAAACTGTTGTGGTTCTCAGATATGATAACAATGATTTTAAGACAAATTCAAGGACTGTAGTCAAAAGTAATTATTTGTGCAACATGGTTAAATTGTTTTTCTGAAAATATTTTTAATGGTGAAAATTATGCTGTCATGTGACATTTGGTTTGTGTGATTTTGGGAGTCGTGTCCCTTTGATCTTCCAGAAATTATCTATATTTTCAGCTAGCATGGCAGCAAAATAAGGAGGGTGCCCTTGCCTCTAAAGGCAGCAAGAAAGAAGCAGAGTATGTAGAAAGTAATGGGTAAAGCAGATTTCATAATAAAGATCTAATTTTAGTTGTTTATGACAACTCGTCCTTGGCAAATTGAAATGAATTGAGATGAAATGTGGAGTAGCAGCTCACTTTATATCTTCTCTTTTAGACAAATTCAGAAAAAATAAAATTCTGCAAATAGGTACTATAGTCATGCTAGGACTCATGGTGGGTCTTTTCTCAATCACTCTAGGACTTTGAAGGATGGATGAGGAGTCTGGCAGTGCACTGGCCATAGTGGAAGGAATTATGCTTTTAATCATACTTAGAATGTGTTTAGAAAAGTGGACAAGTTACTTAAAAACAGCTTTTCACACCTTTTTGTTGTATTCTGTAGTGAAATTCTTCAATTTCTCTCTTTCTACCTGTGCTCTCTTTTCCTTTCTTACAGTCACTAAGGTTCTGTTCGCAACAGAACCAGACCACTGAACATGGTGTAGTGCAAATCCAAAGGTGACTTCCTTCTTAGGATCCTTTCACAATATCCAGTAGAACTGGCCTTAAGAACTCTGAATGGGAGGTCCCCCATCCGTTGCTAATACAGAAGTTGCTTTCGGAAGAATATCTGGTCAGGTGTGGAAAGCAGAAAGAGAAGTAGACCAATTGTGACATTTAGCTGAGTGACAGATTAGCACAAAGAGCGAAAGGCTGGGATCAGTTCTGGCGCTCCCAAACCCACCTGGTCCAGCCTGGGACTGGAGGATTGGGAGATTGTAAGGAAGCAAAGGCTGGTGGGCACAGGGCTGTTTGAGATTCCAGGACTGGAAGCTCTGAGCACAAAATTTGCAACTAGTTACAAACTGAAGAGGTTGGCCTGGACATAGAGAAGCAATGGTTGCTGAGAGCCTGGGTTCAGGCCAAGTATCTAGCACTTACTTGACAAGTCTGGCAAGACTGTGACTGGTTAGGCAAAGACCATGCAATGATGTTAGATGGTTAGAGAATAAATGGATTCTGGAAGAAAGAATTTCAAATCTCCCCTGGAAAGAAAGGTACAATAAAAACCCAGAAGTAAGAAGCCCATTTGAATGAACAAGCAGACTAAGGAAAAAGTAGAAATAGCTAGAGGGGCACTGTGTTGGCTTAACAAGAATACAGGGATAAAAATGGGAAGAAAAAGAATCTATAGGCTGAGAGAAAAGACTGGGCCTCTAAGAGCAGATAAGACAGTTATAGCTGCAGTAGAGATTTTGCCTAAAGAATAAAAAGTGGAAGAGAGAAGACAAAAGCAACATGACTGGGAGAGGAAAATTGGCTTGGAAAGGAAGATGCTTGGAACGGGAGAAGAGAAAACAGTAGTAGTGTGTGTTTATGGGTGCACATTGTCAGACACAGGATTGTATTAGATACAGGAATTGAAGTGGAAACTTTTCAAAATTTTGTCATAGTTCTATCATCAAATACAGAAAACCACTGACCACTGACAAGCTGACCACTGCTACTGTATTAGCTCCAAAGCTACTCTCCAGTGCAACAGATCCAGTGGCATTGATAACCAGTGCAGGTGAACATATATTAAAAAAATGTGCACTTACCCACAATATGGCTGACCTTATATTTGATGCCCTTTGTCTGGAATAATAATGAGCTCAAAAGGAAAGGACCCACAGAAAGTAAAAATGTTCTAAGGTTACTAAATAGGGCATACTTTGAAGAAGTATTTTGAATAACTCTTCATTGCAGACACTAGGTGGAGGCTGCAATGGAAAAAATAGCATGAAATGAAATGCCATGTCATAGCATACACATTGTAGAGTTAGATTAAGCTTCTTAAAACTACATTTAATTCTGACTCTTGCTAAGTTTTAATAGTTTGTCACCAAAATTAAGTCATTTTAATGTGGCTTTCTGAGCAAAATATTTTTAAAGCAGCTTTTTCTGAAAGTTCTTGATTCTTTTTTTTTTTTTAATTTAAATAATCAGGTCATATGCCAGCTCTGTTTCTGACATACAGAGGTGTCTGGAAAAGCTGGAAGAATCAGATATTTTAGGCAGTTCTCTGCTTGTAGACACAAAGCAGCTGTAACCCCTTGACAGATCCAGCACAGACTTTGCCCCACTGAGAGGCTGAGAAGATGCAACATCATCCTGCTGCATTCTCCTTTTCAGCTGGATCCTGCATATTGATGTCTGCTTGTCATATTCAAAATGGGAATGGAAAAAGTAATTATGAATAATATATAATACAGTATTAGCCATAACTGCCTGTCGGGGTTTTAAAATATCTACAGAGTGTAGAAGATAATCCTGAAAAACGGACAGCTCAGAAAAACAGGGAATAAAACCCCCGAGTTTTATATAATGACTTTGGTCACTTGACCCCAGTTTATAGCCAGGCTGCAAAGATGCTCAGATTAGACAGAAGTGAAGGGTGCCAATGCATAGATAAGCAGACAGACAGGCAGAGAGAGGCTTTTGCCAGTTCAAAATGTTGCAATGCTTTTGTCACAAACTTAAATATATTCATACTTCCAACATAGGTATAGGAACAATTCATTCACTTGTCCTCCGTACCACTATGCCGTGAAGATGAAAATCATTTAAATATTCTATTTATTAAATATGGGATATCATAACTACAAGCATTTGTATTCAGGACAATTACTGCATAATTAGACAATTTTTGCATTTTGGTTTTTCTGCAGTGGCCATATACACAAAAATTGCAGAGCTGTGGATGCACATCCGTTTTAGTAATGCCAGGTGAAAATTAAAGCATATATCACCCTCCGATGGCTCCCGTGACTAAAAGAAAAACTTAACCCTTCATTCTTCTTTTGATGACAGAAACCTATTGGGCAAATTAAGTAGAGTGTAATATATGAAATAATGCATTCATCAATTCATCCAAGAGGAAGTGGAAGCAAGTAAAATATTACTGGTTTTGTTGTTCTCAGTCAGAATGATGGAGTAGCAATAAGTCCTTTTTGTGCATGGACTAGCAGCTTTTGTTGATATTTGCAAGGTGCATATATGATGGGTTTCTTCTGCTTAGACCAAAGAAGTGATTCTTTTTGTCTATCTTTAACTTAGGTTACTGCATAAGGACATGCTGGCACTTTCAGCTGTTAACATTTACGTACAGGTTTTAGAGCAGCAGAAGTACTGTGCTTAGCACTTGCAGAAAGTTCCATCAAAAGATGCATAAAAATAAGATCAAGCAGCTTCTGCTGATGTGACTGGGAATTAAAACGATGAGACACCTTATAACACCGTACTTAACAAAGGAAAACATAAATAAGTAGGCGTATAGGAAATCAACACATTCATATTGCTTCACAGTTTGTCAATAGCTGACTTCTATGGTAGTATCAACACATTTGTAAAATTAACGTAGTCAAAAATGTCATTCAATGTTCCTGCCCAAGATGCTGGTTACATTGCATTTCAGACTTTGTTCCTTTGACATCATAAACACAAATGAAATAACTAATTTTTCTTCAAGAACCTGAAACTGCAGTGGCAAGGGCTTTTGGCAAGGGTTTGACAGTGGCTGAAAACCAAGCACCTACAAATTAAATAAAAAGTTTTTAAAAATTAAAAAAAACCCACAACAAACAACAAAAAATCCCCCCTTCATTCTCCTCTGCTATAGCTGACCAGAGGAGGCAGGGGGGGAAAAGATGTAGGGCTTTTGGGGATAAGGATTAGAAGCTGGGACAAGGATTAGGAGAAAACATTAAAGGCAGAACAGGCTTAAATTTAAACCATATAAAGAAAAATTAATTAACAGAATTAGAAGAGTATAACACAGATGTCTGTGTCCACAGTATGATTTCTGTCGCACAGAATCTGACTCACTCAAAATCTTTAAAATATGACATCCAAGACTTGCAGTTTCATTGCCACTAAATCACAACAGTGTAAGGAAGGTTTCAGATCAATCTTTCCAAGATCCCCAGAAGTGTTAATACGGTGCCTTTAAAAACACGCTTTAAAAAGTACATATCTCAGCCACTGAACTTCTGCAGGACTTCAAAATTCAAACAGGGAAGAAGGCTAAAATGTATTAGATGATCTTAAAATCATAGAATCATAAAATATTTTGGGTTGGAAGGGACTTTACAAAACGTAGCTCCAACCCCACTACCATGGACAGAGACACCATCCACTAGAGCCAGAAAAGCCCCATCTGACCTGGTCTTGAGCACCTCTAAGGGATGGGGAGTCCACAGCCTCACTGTGCCGTCTCCTCCAGTGCCTCACCACCCTCACAGTAATGAATCTCTTCCTAATATCAAAACCAAACCCACCCTCCTTCAGCTAAAAGCCATCACCCCTTATATTGTCACTGCAGTTTAATACTTACCTTTGTAAGAAATCCCTGCCCAGTCTGTCTCCAGGTAGTGGAAGGTGCTGTGTGGTCTCCCCAGAGCCTTCTCTTCTCCAGGCTGCACAGCCTGAACTCTCTCAGCCTGTCTTCAAAGAAGGAGCAGTCCTCTGAGCCCTCTGGTCACTTTTGTGGCCCTCCTCTGGACTTTTTTCAACAGGTCTATGTTTTTCTTTTATTGTTTGTCCCAGAGCTGGACACGAAATTCTGGGTGGGGTCTCACAAGAGCTTTCCTCCTTAATGATAACTTGTTATGTGCAACTGCAGTGCACTTTTCCTGTACTATCAGAGAGGATTTATTTTTCAATGTTGCAAAATGTATTATTATTATTATACTTCCTTGGCCTTCCCCTTGATATCCTAAGGGGGTCACTCTTTTATTTCCTTGACTTTGATTAATTTGTTCTGAGTTGGCTCTGTTTCAGACTACAGCTAACAAAAAATAAAATATCTGCCACCATGAATTTTCTAAATTTTATGCCATTTTTTTCCTAAACTGACATTTAAGCTTCTTTTTCATCCTGTGTAATATACAGGATAGCTTTGCCTGTTAAAAATTAGAATCTTTTCTTGATTGCTTTCAAAACTAAGCCAAAGGTTTTCTGACAACTTTCCTAATTTCAAACAAGAATATAGATAAAACCATAAAACTTCCACTGTATTTCCTCCTACTTTTCACTCTGTTTTCTAGCACTAGACTAGTCAATCATAAATTACAAGATATCTAAATAATTTCAAAATTCAAACAATCTCAATACTTCAGCATGTTATTATTTCATCAGAATGCAAAATCAGGTGGGACAAGAAAAAAAAAAGTACTACCATGGGAAAAAACGTAATTCAGTGGAATTTCCTCTGCTGGGTAAAACTAATCTGCTTTTCTTCCATTCTTCATTTTGTTTTCTCTCCCATGGATTTCTTGTCTCGTTAATTGTTGTTTTGTACCTGTTGTAAGAATATCTGGAAAATATAGTTCCACGTGTTATCAAATATTCTCGGACCAGAGGTATAACTTGTGTCCCAAAATGTATGTCAGTGTTTTGGCAACCAAGATCCATGTACCAGTTCAGGAGTACAGATCGTATCAGATCATAACTACAATGAAATCACAGAAAAAACACAGAAAGGCGGTTTCATACCAATTGTTCGAGCATTTCACAAGGGTAAAACTGGAGATGCTAATCTTACAGGTGTAGAGAGAGGCAGAGTTGCAAATCTCCATGAAGTTTCTTCTTTCCAAAATTTTAAAAAAGAGAAAAAGACAAAAGAGAAAAATAAGTTGTCCAAATCTACCGTGCTGTTTTACCCTTCCTCCTTCTAAAACTGTTTTAAAAAGTAGATATAAATTATGTCTAGATTTTGGATCCAGGCACAGTGATGTTTTACAGCTATGTTAATTTAACAGTAGATTTTTTCCTCAAAGATCTCAAGTCCATTTTGTTGTTCAGTCCACATATCAGTACCTACATGCTTGAATTTAATTTATTCCTTGCAGACACCTAACCAGCATTTTTACTGATATGGATTTTGCTTGTGGAGCTGGTCTGCATTTTCTACCCAGCCAAACTTAAAAGCCAAATGAAAAGAGCAAATTCAGCTAAATGAAAAACACCCTTGCTGTACAAACAGGAGTTGCATTTATTTCAACACACTTTAAAAGGTCAACGTATTATTGCATGGCTACATACACATTTTTTTGCTGTTGTGTTCCACAGTACTTAGATTAAGAGCTGCTGAAATATGTGTATGCACTTTAATGTAACGGGAAAAAGTGGATCCTTATCTAACAGGATCACATGAGATCTCTGAGACCAGAAGTCTTTAGATGCCCTGGTCAAAAACAAGACTTGGTTTCATCCAAAACTATCAAATTATAGATACCAAACTATCAGTATAAATCGTAACAGAAATATCTATATTTCCATGTTCAGGAAAACAATAATGGATTCGAAAGCATTTAAACATCATATGAATGCTCATTTTCTCTTTATGTATATGGAAAATAATTAAATATGTCTGTCCAATTTATTTACACTTGTTGAGGTGTATTAAGTTAAGGAAATTTTTGGGCCAAGTGACCCTCTTCCTCTAGTATGCAACCAACTTTGGTACAAAGTATTATTTGGTACAAAAAATTATAAAATGTTTCTTTGTCATTCCAGCGGAGCCAGAAGTAATAGCTGGATTAGGATGAAATGGATTTTGGAGATGGAAAAAAGAGGTCGCCCTTTGCTCCATTCAACCACTGAAACTTAAAGGGTGGTTACTTGTGCAGCTCTGCTTTACACTGCATGCAGCCTCTGCCTGACAAGACTCCATGCACTCTTTTTCTGCAGCAGTAGCAACTCAAGCTGCTGCTGCCTCCTCAACTTTATGTTTCCTTGGAATAACCTCAAAAGAACGAAATGAAAGTGCATCACATAAGAACACTTAAACAGAGATAAGCTACATTTTCAACTTTAAAATCCCTCTCAATCTATTTAGTTTTCCAGAGATGTAACAGAAAAATAAATTTTCACAGGCAAGGAACAAGAATAATAGCTGGGCATGTCATTCCTCCTCCTCCTCCTGGTAGAAAGGAGAACTTTTCTCTATCAACAGCCTGGTGTTCCTCCTAATAAACAGGCAGTTCTCAACTGCAGGCAAGTATTTAGTCCAGAATTGTTAAAAATAAAGTATTTGAAATTTTTGCTTGTGAAACTGGCACAACCAATATCACTCTTTTGGAAGTTGATAAAATATAGGTATTCAGCTCATTATAGAACAGTGAAGTAAAAACAGCGTAAGTAAGTCAATAGAAAATTGCATCTTTAATTGTTTGATTCAAAGGTTTTTTAAAAATGAATTTGACTTTACAAAGGCTACAATTTGTTTTACTGCTATTCTCAGAGATAACAAAGGGAAGAGGATGAAATTGCCACAAATGCATTTGCATTACTATTGCAATGGAGTTTTATGCTCCAGAAAGGAAGCATACTCCTCTACACTCTGAAAGAAAGATATAAAGATCAGTGGTTGAGGATAATGATTCCAGTATGTCTCCTTGAATATTATTACTGGTAGAAATACATCCAGGAATATCTTCTAATTAAGCAATTACTATTAGAGTCTCAGCCAGCCACTGGAACTAATTCTGAGTAGTTAGTAGCCATTAGATAGTCGTAGAGACAATAGGTCAGCAATTAATAAAATATGGGATAGAATAATTGCTTTGCCAATAGAAATTACAGGCTTGCCCTGGTATATTTCATTTAGTTATCCTTTGCTGTGGTTTCCATTTGCTTTAAGAGAAACCACAAATATCTAAGCTTCTTTTTTCATATAAGAAAAGAATTCAAAACAGACTCTATTAGAAAAAGTCTTTGGTGCTATAATTTAAATGGAAATGGTGTTACTTAACACCCCAAGTGCTGAGTCCATAACATCAAAGTGTTAACATTTAAAAATATTCAAGGCTAGAATGTGGCCCTAAGGGACCTAATCTGGTGAGCGCCATCCCTGCCTATGGCAGGAGGCTTGAAGTTAGGTAATGTTTAAGGTGCCTTCCAACCTAAACCATTCTATGGTTCTATGAGTCCATGAGGTTATGATTTTATGAAATTAATTCCCAAATGATTCAATTTCTAAACTTTGACATTTGAGATAAGAATGTATGGTAATTTATCTAAACTGTCAGAAGTCAGTTTAAACTCTAATCCTGCATCAGTTTATGTGCAATCATATTCAGTACCATGAGCCTTCAGAGAAAATTCAAGGTACAAAGATTAGGTAAAAGCCTAATGTACAATGTACTACTCTGTACTCCTAAAGGTACTGTCCGTGTACATTATTATTCCTCTACCTGGGAAAATATTCTCCTCCATCAGCTGTGATATATATTTAAGTTTAATATATTTGCAATGATGCCATAAACTGTGTTCGATACAATATTCTTTTCTTTCACAACTCTATAGAAAAAGCATGATGAGTCTGGGCACAAAAAATAGTCCTGTACAATGTTGACAGCCGTCTCAATCAGAATACATTGAACTCTACAACCCTGCCCTAGCAAAGCATTTCTGTACCTGCAGTATACTAGACAAACAAGTGATCTCATGGGTTCTACAGGACCGACTAACACTTTAACTCAGAACTTTTTGGTTTGGGGTTTTTTTTCGTATGGTATACCATATTTTGACACTGGTCCAGAGACAATGCAAAGCACACCTGCTAAGACCCTGGACGTTATGGAACCTAAGCCTGGAAAGGCAAATTTAAATCAGACATATAAAAGCTTTTTTGTCTTATAATATATCCAGCAAATATAATGGTAAATTTGTGGAATTTTTTTTCATCATTTTAAAGAAGTATAATATATTTTTTTGAAGGTATAAACTTGATACGTTCCATACAAGATTTCTATGGTCAAAATCACTT
The DNA here is from genome assembly GCA_013397315.1 of Donacobius atricapilla. NCBI lineage: Eukaryota > Metazoa > Chordata > Aves > Passeriformes > Mimidae > Donacobius > Donacobius atricapilla. Next base: position 27,386 of record WBMY01003425.1, read on the forward strand.
TATGAAAAAGGAGTTCTAAAGTTTGCTTGAAAGCTTGAACTTCTTCAGCCTTCCAGTGCTTGCTTGAGTGACAGAATGATATTATTCTGAAGGTTGCACAGTGACTCTTTGATCTTAAAGCTTGTAAAGGCCGTCTCACATGTGCGTGTTCTAATATTCACTGATAATCTGACTTGAACTTCAAGGCTATAAGACCTTGGATCAGTGATTTGCAATTCAAGTGCCTTTAAAAAAAAAAAAAGAAAACCAGCTTAGACTTATTAAATCTTGTTGTAAAGCTATTGGAAGCAATTTTTTCTTAAACAGCTCTGAAATTCTGGACAAAAACTATATAACTACACAGAGAATATAACAAGAATACCAGTCTGGGCTCCCTTAAGTCACCTTTTCCCTCTGCCAACCCATAAGAAATCCACAAAGAATTTTAAGTTAGAGTTAATAAAAATAATAAAACACTCAAGTAAGTAATCTAAGAAAATAGGTCAGAAGAATTTATTTTTTAAGATGCATCCTTAAGATCTGCATCTGTATTGCTATATGTTGTTTTTACTGCAATACAAATTGTGAACCTTCTGGATAGGATTGTCATAAAGCCATCTGTATGCTGTGCAGAGATGCAAAAGGGAAAATAGTGTCAAAACCTTATATAGGAAAGATGAGATGCTAATACTAAATCCTGAACAAAATATGAATTGTAGAGACAGCCTGAAATCACCTGTCATTTGTCTGTGTCAATTCGTCTGGCTCAGAAGCCTAGCCTGACAGGGAAGGGGTCCTCCAAGGCTTGATTGGTCCAACCCGTCATGAGAAATTTCCTCAGTGGAAGGTGAATGCACTGGGGGCCAAGATTGTACCAAGTCACAGAAACAGTGTCTTGCACTGAAGAAAATGGAAATTTATGTCTACAATTTGTGCCCTTTACAAATCAAGTCATGCCAAAGTTCATGCAGACTGAAGTACTGTTCTATTTTTTTCGCTGATTTTCCATCTCTCTGCTCTGTCTCCTTTGGCCTTGTTCACATTTTACATTCTTTTGCAGTAACTGCATGAAATAATTATGTCACTTTATCAGTTTTCATGCAATCACTGTTCCATCTTTATTTTAAAATACAGTTTGCCTGAGTGATTTTCTTAATTACTGTCATTGGTGTGAGATAAAGTATATTTATTTCTTTCCATTCAAGTTTGTGTTTCCTAAAGAGTAAGAATATACATTATGTAGTATAGAAAACAGTATTAGGTTTGCACAGGGGAAGAGAGAAATTACTGCTCTCTGGAGATTCACAGCCTTCAACGACTTTGGTTTTGTTTTCCTATATTTCTGGTAAAAGTAACAGTAACCAGTGCACTGAAGGTATGTAACAGTTTTCCAAAAGATACTGATAAGCAAAGAAAAATAATTTGTTAATCTTTGCAGAGTTTATTAAAAAAAAAAAAACCAAAACAAAAAAACCAAAACAAAAAAAAAAACCCTACTATAACCCTTAGAATAATGTATAATATAAATCATTAACAATTTAAAACATTTCTGAAACATGAAAAATAGCAGACTAGTGTGACAGCCTTCAGTTACCTAGACTGAAAGAATGAATGTTACAAGTGAAAGACATACAATAATGATTTAGTAACTAAATCCATTCTGTGTTACACTAACACAAAATTCATCAGAATTAAAGCCTCACAAATAGTACGATGTAACAAAAAAACAAAGAAAAAAAAATTTAAACTACGGTTCGACCCTGAATTATAAGACTATGGTAAAGGATGATTACTTGTCTTTCTACCACACAAATTCAACCAATAAGCAAGGTGCTTTAAGTTTCTAAATGTACAAATCACACATACCTTTATCTGGTTTTCTTGGATAGCTATACATGACCTTAAATTATTTTTAGGAACAATAACATCTTGTGATACGTATTTTTCCAAGCAGAAGATCACCTTGGGCCTCAAGACCATCCCAACATATTAATCCAGAAGTTCAGCCCTGAAACTTGTCCTAGTGCCCTGCACTTTACTGCAGTGGAACTGGGGAGATCTAAGAAACATAGTCTGTGAGCCTCCCTACATTACTTAAAGTACCAAATAGTGTAAAAGATCTGTTTCACTGAGGAAAATAAGCCCCCATTTGATGTAATGGAAGAACTATGCATTATCTATACATTTTTTTTAAGGAGACCACACACAGCAAAGACTCCTGGCAGTAAGTGATTGTTGGTGAAAAATATGGTAGGAATACATTAAATGACTGAAAAATTTTCAAGAGCTTTATACTGTGTGGAACTAGGCCTTAATTTGTGTTCTCTAGCTAGAAGTTACTGTACTGTTCCATCGTTGCAGTTTTGCAGGTTTCACATAATCTTATAAATGTGGGTGCATCCATATTTTTTTTCTTTTATATCTAATTTAATTGATTTTATTACTTAACTGTATATCAGTTTCAAGACATAGTTGCTGGGTTTTTGTACCATATTTCTCTTCTTTTTATTTCCTCCAACTGCTTGATCTGTCAATTAAAATTACACCTTCTTTAGAATAAAAAGGGAACAGCTTAAATATGATGAATCTTCACTTTAAATGAGTCAACAACACTCTAGAAAAACACTAGATAGATAGATAGATAGATGGATAGATAAATAAATAGACCACCTAAAGGAAAAAAAAAAAAGAATAAAAAGAGACATAAATGTGACATTACAATTAACAGCCACATCTACAAAATCTTTGTTAAAACAATAGGAATTTTACATGTGATTGGATGCAGAATTGTACCATAAATTCAGAATGTAATCTTATATTTCAAAATCTATCTTATTTCAATCATAAATTTATAGATTCAAGTTTAATTTCATTTTATTTACTCATTGTGACGCAATAGGAAACAAGCGTTTCTCCCCTTAATAGAGATTTTGCTAATGGCAATAACAGCTGTTCTCCAAATTTCTCTACTCCAAGGCATCTTAAAAAGATAGCACATCTTTTTATGTATAAAACCAGTTGAAAGCTTTATATGTAATTATTTTGTGCAGTAGAGGTGAAATTAAAGTTCAAATGTAATCGAGTGGTTTATGTCTCTTAATGTTTTGTTATACTACTTTTTGTAGTTTAAAAGTTTAATTTTTATGACCAAGAGCTAGTCATAAAAATGAAATTTTATTATTATACAATAAAATTATTTTAACAAAAGTTACATAATAAAAATTATATACCTCCATACCTATATCATTTATATGTGTACTTATATTTGTTCTGTACAATAGAACTTTATAACATGTATATTAGATCTCTTGTTTCTAGTTAATGCGTTTCAGAAAAGGTCACATTAAACACAGGCCAGTTAATTATTCAGGATTTGGTTCTATTCTGTTTGCTAAGCAAACCAGTGTACAGCACCACAAAGCAAGTGATTGGCAAAAAAAATTTGACATTCAATTTTGCAACTCACTCAAGTTAAACTCTTGTAGAAAAAAATTTTCTTTACTAAGGGCAGGCAACTTGCATCTATGGCTCATAAGGTTATATGCTACAAAACAGAGCATGCAATTGGTAAACAGACAGCAGAGCTACTTTGATTTCTCTGGTACTACATTTTTCACCACTTATTTTTCATCTCTGTATTTTTTATTTTTCAAAAAAGGCATAAAATAAAATCAAACTGACCTAGTGACTTGAATTTTGCATGCAAGGAAAAGTAAAATACGAAAGCAATGGAAAAAATGGCAAATAGATCAAAATGCTTATTTGGTTAGTATAGTCAAGTGATTTAATTGGTAACATATTTCCTCATTGAAGTGTTTTATTCTTTTTCTATCAAATGATAAGCTTTCATTAAGCATATGACATGCTTTTTCATAGCATCATTGTAAAGCTTATTGTACATCCCCACTGAGCATGACCATGGACAAATTCTTAGAGATTTTTTTTATTTTGGAGGCTAAATGTGATAATCATCTAACAGCACGAAAGACAAGGCTTATAAGACATGAAGGACAAGCACTATTAGGGGAAGTTGTATAGCTTAAATGTCCTGATGATGTTTGAAGGTCAAATATAAAACAAATTTACTAAAAACATATGTGTAACATAGAATCATAGAATGTTAAGGGGCCTTAAAATGATCTAGTCCCAACATACCATCTCAGAGCCCCATGCACTCTGTCTTGGACACTGCCAGGGGTGAGATATCCACAACCTCCCTGGGCAACCCTCACTGTAAATTTCACCTTGATATCCAACCTTAATTTCCCCTCTTTCAGTCTGTACCCCTTACTCGTTGTCCTATCCCTTCAGTTCCTTATGAAGCGTCCCATTCCAGCTTCCCTGTGGGCCCCTTCAGATACCGTGAGGTTGTTGTGAACTCTCCACACATACTGAAGGATGAACGGCCCAGTTTTCTCAGCCTGTATTTGTAGGGGATAAGTTAAATTGATAAATTGATAAGTACTCTTATCAATTTCCTGACCTCCTCTTTACTTGCTCTAAGAGTTCCATGTCCTTCTTATGTTGGGGACACCAGAGCTGGAGGCAGCACTCCAGGTAGGGTCTCAAGAGAGTAGAGGGCCAGAATCCCCTCCCCTGACCTGCTGTTTGACGGGATTTCCACCCTGACATTCCCNAAACAGATGGTCATATCTCCTTTTATGCAGCCAGGATGTTAGGACCTCCCCACCCCTCTCTCTTTTTCCTATCTCTCTCTCTCTACCTCAATGTACTGCTGAAGAAAAATATGTGCTGCTGACTTTATCATTTGTACCTTAATTCAGGCAGAGACATCTCTCTAATAATTTTAATAATCAGTTCTTAACACCATCAAATCCATGTCTCTCCGACTTGGAGACAAGGATGTTGTGCAGGACAGTATCAAACATGTCCACGACTGTTTTATCGCATATGTGTACAAAGAGATATTTTTAATTGACAATTCATATTTTTCCAATTCTCATAATTTAATGTATTCTGAATTCTTATCTTTGTAGATAAATTCTGGGGTTTAGGTGAGCAAAATTATCCCAACACAGAACACCCCACAGTGATAACAGTTTTTACTAGGGAGTAACACTATCCCTATTTTATAAGAACTAAGAATGAGAAGACGAGAGCCAAATCCACAACAGGCCCATAAAAATTCTGGAACTTTAATTTACATATAAATCTTCACTTCCATACATCTGCAGCTCTCTAAAGAACAAATGAACTCTAGTATCTTAGAATTTACCTTGGCATTTTCCATGTATTTAAAGTTGTGTCTGTGACAAGTATCTATTTCATCTCAACAGGTTTTGGTCTCTAGAAACAATAAACTAAGCTCTGGATCAGTGATTGTAAACAACAGAGTCTCTGAGGTCTGAAATCATTAGTAGAGATGCATGAGCTATCATTTTTGAGATAACTACAATTGCAACCTAATTTAAGACACTTCATTCTGTGAAGGCCATTTGTACAGACTCTCAGACGCAGCTGACAACTCAGCAGGTAGATAGATATCTTTCAGTCTCCCTCATTTTATTCCAATACAGCACCTAAAGAACTGTAACGAGAAAGAACCATCAAGCTATTTTAAGATGAGACCACAAGAACTGATATCTCTTCAAACACAGCAAATGACTACCAATAGCTGTTTATCTGTATATCATTAAGTACTCCTAAAACACCTGAAAATAAAATGAGATGTAGATTGGACTAGCAGTCTAATCTTATTTTGTAAGAAGCACATTTTTTCTGCCTCCATTTTGACTTTATACTTGATTACCTCCTTCAGAACGGATTGTAACCTGCTATTGGACTGTATGTTCATTGTTGAGTGTTTGGCTTTTAATAAAGAAAAAATGAACTTTGAAAATCTCCTGTTTAAGTGAAAGCTTAAAGGATGCTTGTGTTCCCACACTGTTTACTCTCAACTGGTGAAATATCAATAAATGAGTTACAGTATGAAGAAAAGAAGAAAAAAGTCTCTTCACAGACAAAGCCTTGACCTAACATTCAGAGACATATGTTTTGTTGGTAGAAGGCAGAGTACACAGATGTGTACTGCTTCCACACTGTGCCAGAAAGGAAATAGTTGATGTGAGTATGCCTCCCTGCAACACATTTCTTTATGAAGTTTCTGTATTCTTTACATGATCCGTCACTTTTTCAAAAGCAGCTGTTTTGACAGACTGCTAATAAGACCAGAGTTCTGCAAAGAGAATACATAATACATTGTGCATGCTTAGGAAGATTCAATATTAATCCTGAACTGCTAGCATGGCTTTTCATATGTGCAAGGAGATGTATCAAAGAATACCATGCACTCTTGGATGTTCCTAAAAGGCTGCACTTGAACAGATGGTCCAGATTGCGTTACTCAGCAGGTCTGGAAGGAAAAATGGGATCCATTATCACAGTGGAATGATCATCTACAAAGTGTCTCTGTAGGGTTACTATAGGTTGCATTTTTATTCATTATTTCAACATGGTAGTATGATACACTGATTTATGAGCATGTTCCGTGCTCCTCAAACACCCCTGTACCCCAGTGTTTTCAATAATATTATACCATATAGCTTAGTGTATTAACAATATTGATGCCATAGGTTGCTTAAGTTTTTAATCCATTTTTTCACTAAATATCAGTAAAGGCTGCAGCTGAAATTCCTGTAGGCATAGGTATCAAATTGGAGGCACTTAGTCAAAGGTGCTTTTTCCTGCAGAGTAGACTGTATGTTATCATAGTGAGAGGGCTTTAAACCCTTTGCTGTTCATGGGAGGGAGAGTTCTTCCTGACATGGCATACCCATCTGCATGAACAGCTACACATCTTCCCATACGTACAAAAAATCTGCTATTTTCTTGTGACAGTTATAGGAGGAATATGGACTGGAATATGAAAGAAAAATCATCATCTAAAAAGCAGTTGATTTCTGCTGGGCATAAATTGGTTTTTTGTGAGTTAACTCCCATGAGATTCATGGCGAAACATAAACAATCATAGATTCTTAATTAGATTTGAAAATGCATGATGATTATACTCCACCTGAAACATACATGTCACTAAAATGTGCCACGGGTCCCAAATATTTAAGAAAGTCAAGTCAGAATTCTGACTTTGTACTACAGAACAATTTCTTTAGGTGAAAACTAGAGTTTATTTGCTAAAGAATTGTAAAGTCATGATCTTCCAAAACACAAACTGATGTTGCTGAAATGATTATCAGATCTCAAAAATATTAAGTCAAAAGCTTCCCACCACTCATCCATACACAGAGATTCGTAAACTGAGTCAGCTTCATTACTTTGAATGGTGTGTGGCTATAAGTAAACACAAGTTTGAACGTAGTGGCAGTGATTCACGTTTTCTTATAGAGAATCTTATAATTTACTTAAACATATCTTAAGATCCAGGAATTGTACTGAAACTGTTTTAGTTGTATTGATTGTTCTTACAGCACTGAGTACTTCTTATCTATCCAACTCTTATGTTCTGTAATTAGCCACTCATGGTGAGAAAGGATACGCTTCAATTTAATTAGCTTGGAAAACATCCACATTAATCTGCTGATATTTTTTCATGCAGGGTGCCCACACAGTATCAGAGATGGTACAAAGATATGTTTTTACCTTTTGTTTATTTCTTTGTTTGCTGTATCACTGGGCTGGCAGAGAATCACAACTGCTAACGGGTATTATTCACTGCAAGATGATTGTGTTTAATTACTCAATGACTTTCTGATTTAAGGAATCCATATCAATTATTTAATTAGCATACTGCTATAATTATTTCAATGCTCACAAATTAATTAAGAGCTTCTCACCTTTTGTTAGTTCAGTAACATCAAAGAAGCACTCTGAGAAAAAGCAATATTTACATAGTAAAGGCAATCCCATCCTAGCTTCAAAATCATCCTAGCTTTCCATGTTGGAAAGACAGTAGCATGTCCTAGACATTTCACTGCCCTTCTGGACAGCACAGCAGACAGCTTTCTGGCACTCTGAATTGACAGGTTCTCCTTTATGAAACCAGTATTGACAGCAAATTCACTTGGCATTCAGACAGACATTCTCTGTTTTTCCATGTTTATGCCATAATAATTAGTCCTACTGAAAAACAGAGAGGACTCCAGCGATGGCAACTTATTTATGTACCATGGATTAACATTTCAAACTCTCTGCTTTTCTCTATGAATGTGAACGCAGGTGGTTTTCAGCATCTGACACACCAAGCTTAAAAGCCAAGTAGCAATCCTCCAGCAAAACAGCTCCTACTTTTCTGCACATAAAGTTGATCTGCTTAACTCTCTGATCCTGCACCATGCTGTCTTTAAAACTGCAGAGAGTGAACCAGCCATGTCACTGAACATAAAAATTAGAGGAAATCAGGATTTTGCATTTATAAGGACTTTCACAAAACTGTACATAAAACCTCTTTCCGTTATTTAGGCTTTCATCCTCTGCATCAGCAAAGGAAGAATTCATACTTAACAATTTCCAAATTTTTTTAATTTTATCTTTTTTCATGAGCTTCCTGAGGAAAAGTAAATAGGGATGCCAAATCTGCTAAGCTTTTTGCTGTTGTAGTCCAGAAACAACAAGAGGTGGCTTGCTGCCTAGTCACCAAATAAAACTTTTCTTTTGAGTTTGGTGGTACTGACACAAAGATTTAGCCAGTGATTTTTTAGCTTTATTTTGGAGAAAATAGACTGTAAACACAAAATTTTAAGTGGCCATTTTCTTAAATGTCAATTAATCACCACTGCTGAGAAAAATCCAGGATAAGGAAAAATTTTTGTAGAAGTGTATTGGCTGATTGAAACCACAGGCTTGATCTCATGGAATGTTTCATTTGAGCTCCTATGGAGCCAGTAAAAGGAGAGGGCATCCACATTTCTCGAGCGCTGCAAAAACAGTTTGACAAAACAACAATCTATGTAACAAAAGAGTGTACCTCCTAAGATGGGATTTTTGTCACATTTGGTATAAAGTTTTAAGATAGGCAATATCTAGGGAATTGTATTCTACTGTTATAAGCTTCTACGAACATCCTGAACCTGATCCTAGGCAAGCTTTTACCAAGTCTAATCCATGCCTAAAACTTCTCTAATATCCAGGGAGAACTGCAGTCTCAAGGATTTCCTCCTATTGGTCCTTATTTGTTATAAATTTCATTGTACAGATTGAGTGTCTCAGTTTCTCATAAAGAGAAAGAAATAATTAGGATATCATTTTTGTTTGGGTTCCTTCACTTAGAACTGGAGCTCTTTGATAGGAAGAAATATGCCGAATGCAGTTGCTCAAACATCACACAGCAGCCAACGTGCTAAAACAGCAGCACAACAAATTGTTTTTTCCCCTCCATGTTTCTTTTTGTGTTTGATGAATATGAAAAGGTATTGTGACTGGAAAATAAATATCTCCGGTGAAACCCAAGGGATCCCTTTAGCATGTCAGTGCATCATTTCTACTTAAATCAAAGTGAAGGAGGTATATACAAGCTAGAAACATGCTGTTTATACACATAGGTTTTTCAGTGTGTAGGTAATTTGTTACAGCTTGACAGGAAAGAGTGGGTTGCTTTGTCTCTAAGTCAGTCTAGAACTGTTCTCCACTTTTCTGATATTGGACTCAGATCAAACATTATGAAAGGTGATAAGCAGAGGAAAAAAACCTGAAGTGACCTGAGAGAAGAAATAGCAGCAAAAGCAGTAGAGAGTTAACAGAATGAGGAGCAGTTTTGGGAGAGTATCCCAAGCTCTTCTTTCTCTTTTGTAGTGAAGGGGTAACATTATCTTTGTCGTGATCTTTGGACATATTTATATGTATCTGTCACATGCCACTCAATCTTTAATTTATAATATGATACAAACTGAGTTCTTTAAGTCTCCTGCCACGAACAAGCTCTCCATTCACATTATCTTTTTTGTAGTCCTTCTCAGGTAATGTTCCAGGCTGAAATCCATTTTTCCTGGATATGACCTGAACTACACATGCAGTACTCTAGATTTAAGTCTTACCCAATACCCTTTTCAAAAACATTGACTTCATCTCTTCCAGAAATACCTTTCTTGACTCATTCCAAGGGCGCATTACAGGTTTTACATTCCCATCACACTGACGATCAGAGACGAGTCTGAACCAGCTAGTCGGCCAGGTTGCTCTCTGAAGACATAATTTCTGGACATAATAATCTGGTTAAAGCTGAAATGGCCGTCAGCACATAATCTTCCACTGTTGGATTTTGTGCCCTAACGGCTTACAGCACTCTTCCTCATTTAGTTTCTAGGGCTAAATAGTTTCTCAGCTACTAGTTCAGGTCTAACTCCACTGACCTGTAATAGCTTCCCATGTGAAAGCTTATCCCTAAGTTTCAGATCTCTAAAAAATGCCTTTTTTGGTGCTTTGATGAGCATTAAGTAAAAACACCTTAGGTAAAACTGACAGGGGTTTTTTCTGTTTCAGCATTTTATATGCTTCTTGAGAAGGCAGTATTCTCATATTTTGGCAAGTCCTTTCCTACATGCTTTTTACTTCTTTTTTTTAGGGAATATGGATTCCTTAGAGATTCAGCCTTTATTTGTACAGAAATTCCACTGTTTATGCCTTCCTAGTCTGGAGCACTTCTTGCAGCTAGTTCCTTTACCTGAGTGTTCAGTTTTCATGATAGTTTTTTCACCATTCCTTACCATTTCACTGAAATTGAATCTGTTTGTGATGACTTCATCTAGAATCTGTTACCCAATGCTCATTCTTCTTTAATACCCTAAATTCATATAGAAAACTGAACCTGGAGTAGTAACACTTTTTACTGATTCAGAAAGTATTTGCTGACAAAGGTTGCTAGCAATCTCATTCAGGAACTTCAAGCACTATCAGTGTCAAAGTAATATGTTCCTTCAAACATCTTTCTGGGGAAAAAAAATAACATTAATTTAACAATGGTAACATTTATTCCTGGTGATAGTGCATATCATGATCAATATCTCATTATGAGATCTACAGCATTTCAAAACAGCATTCACCATAAATGATCTTCACCCTTCCACAACTGTGACCAAAAGTGGTTGCTTTCCCTTCTCCATCCATCTTCATTTTAATACAGACTACCACAGCACAAATTTCCAATGAATCTTATTTTTCTGATACTCACCTTAGTGCTCTATTTCCTGTCAAATGCCTACCCTACCTTAGTGTTCCAGCCATCATTTTTTGTCTACTTTAGTTCTGCTTACAATGTCACTGTCAGCTATAGCTGGCCTGAGTGGTAACATCTCTGTAGAAACATATCCATTATTTCTGATTTCCTCAGCTGCTTAACTTCTACACTTTACAGTTCATAGCAATGCATGTACCATCTTTTTGCTTCTTCTAGGAAGTCTTATTAATAACTACTTGTAAATTCTTTACTCAACAAGTATTGAAACAAATCAATCATACTATATCTCAAGATTTGTAAGGCCAACATCCCAGGTACCTATAGTCAGGTCTGAGGCACTTGGGAGAAGTATTTTCTTCAGGAGTATCTCCAGCAGCTCAACAGCCCCATCCTCCTTACAGTAATAATCAATATAATCAAAATAACTTGTGTATTTAAGTAGATGATAATCAGTTGGTTCTTTAAAAGCCAGCACCATCCATGCTGTGAGTTGCTGTTAAGTCGAATTCTTAAGATATTTCACATTTGTAGTTCAGAAACTGGTGTTGTATCATCACACAGATTTTTACTTCAGCCAACCTGAAACATTCTTCATCTGAGTTTTTTTCTATTCTGGTAAATCTTTTATCACTATAAAGAATAGAGTAATTCAGGAGTTTTCCTATATAGTAATACATATATATTAATATATAGGTATTGATAAATTCCATATAACACAGGACTTTGCCTATACCAGCAAATTCTCCGTGTACTCTATACTGGTTATTAACTATTTGCTATAAGGACCCTCTGCAAGGCCTGATATGGAAGCCATACGTGATACAAGGCGATAATTTTCTTGTATTCTTTAGAGTGAACACGCAGCACTTACAGGTTGGCCAGGGCATCAGACCCAGCCAGCACGGGTTTAGGAAGGGTAGGTTGTGTTTGACCAACCTGGTCTTCTTTTATGACCAGGTGACCAGCCTGGTGGATATGAGAAAGGCTGTGGATGTTGTATACCTGGTCTTCAGCAGGGCCTTTGGCATTGTCTCCCACAGCACACCCCTGGCAAAGCTGGCAGCCCACGGCTTGGACAGGAGCTCTCTCTGCTGTGTTAGGAACTGGGTGGATGGGCGGCCCAGAGAGTGGTGGTGAGCAGGGCTGCATCCAGCTGGGGACCAGGCACCAGTGGTGTCCCTCAGGGGTCTGTGCTAGGGCCAGCTCTGTTCAGTATTTTTACTGGCAGCATGGATGAGGGGATTGCGTCTTTCTTTAGTAAATTTACAGATGACACTAAGCTGGGAGCACTTGTCCATCTGTTGGAAGGTAGGAGGGCTCTGCAGAGAGACCTGGAATGGTTGGACAGATGGGCAGAGTCCAATAGGATAAAAGTTTAGTAAGTCCAAGTACTGAGTCCTGCACTTTGGCCACAATAACCCCTTGCAATGCTATAGGCTGGGGATGGTGTGGCTGGACAGTGCCCAGGCAGAAACAGACTGGTGACAGCAGCCGGACATGAGCCAGCAGCGTGCCAAAGGCAGCCTGGCCTGGATCAGGAGTAATGTGGCCAGCAGGAGCAGGGAGGTCATTCTTCCCCTGGGCACTGGTGAGGCCACACCTCGAGTGCTGTGTCCAGTTCTGGCCCCTCAGTTTAGGAAGGACACTGAGACGCTTGAG
>WBMY01003425.1:40300-90801 GCA_013397315.1 Donacobius atricapilla
TAAGTGGTATTTATGAGCATAAAGTAATGATATAGAGGGAAATACATATATATATACATATATATATATATATATGGTAACCTGTTTTCCTAAAACTTTTGATTAATTTGGTATTTATGTACAGATGTTCAGCTTTGTTCTTGGACTTCCTGAAATCTCAAGGTTGTGTATTTCATAAAGTAAAAAGTACGATAGAGAAAAAAGCAGACATCGATTCCAGTGCAATGTGACACTGTCCAATAACGACTTACCTAATGGTAATGGGAAAATGGCATCCAATATATTTACCACACTGATAATGAAATGTTCATCTTTTCAACTCCCATCTTTAAGAGAGGATTTTCAAATAAAATTACTTATGTCTACTTCTAAGTACATATTCTAGTAGAGTTTATATTCATTTTAAGAGTTCCTAAAACTGGATTTCTAAGGGGCTTCTGTTTTCTTCCAGTGGAATTTGTAAAGAATTATGTATTCATTATTTGTAGGATAATCATACATGTTGGCCATTGACACAGGGAAGAATCCCAATGTGCTACACACTGAACATGAATATCATTAATTCACCACCACCATGGCTTACAACTGACAAGAAAGTCATCTGTTTCATTAGTTTCAAATACACAAGGACTGTATTTGGGAGGCCATTCTCATTTCTGTATTCTTTCATTATCCAAGTGGGCTGAGAAAAAATTACTATAGACTCACCATGGGAAAATATTTTGAAACAAATCAAAATACAACTAAATTCAATCATTTACAATATTAATATTTTTCCTTACTTATATTAGCAAGATGGCTTGATGAACAGTTTAAAATTTGCAAAAATTATGGAGTTTTTTTCCATAATAGCTAGCTTAGCTGTGAAGCAACACAGACAAAAATGAATGAATCATCCTTTATCAAAGTGGTTTTATGTATACCTACATGAACTTTCCAATATAAAGTATTTTTCCACTTGTTTCCCCTAAGGAAAAAGCGTGCTGTTTCCAAGTTCCTAGCATTACTATTTCTAGTTTACAACAACATCATAACAACTGCCAATGCTATCCATTCACTTAGGCACTCAACAAGTGTAGAAGAACTATTATAAAATAAGTAATCAAATTCATTGCTAACAATCACAGGAATAAATATAGTCAATTTTATGCTGATAATAATGTCCTGCCTAGTGAGAAGGGTCACAAGGGAAATTTCCACAGCAGGGCATAGCATGCACAGCATGCATCTATTTTGAATTTAATTTATTGATATCAGATTAAAGTAACTTTATTGTGCCAAATCGGATGATGCCAAGATAATAATGGATGTCAAGGAAAACAAGTGATGCCAGCAAATCCTATTGAAGAATCACAGTCGAACATATCTTCAATATCCTAGATAGGAACACAAAATAGCATGGAAACTATATGAAATACAATTATTCAGAACACATTGTTACAGTAAATGCACTTTTAAACCATCACATAAGAGATCTTTCAAAGAAAATGCAGTATTCACTGGAGGAAGAAACAGGATAAATAATTCATCAAAGCATGAACTGAACTGCTTTTTTTGTCCTGTGCGCTGCATATATTGAATTCCTCTGATAAACATTTTGCTCAGCTGCTGTGACAAAATAGTCAGAAATGGTTGTAGTACGTCTCATGGTAAGTAAGTCTGGAGCTCTTTTCTAATGGAATGACACCGAAGATTTACAAAGGTCCTTATTGGCAGAACATCAAACATAAAGATTTTGAAACTCAGAGCTCACTGGGCTGATGTCACAGTGGATGATTTGTTTTTTTTCATCTCTTCATCTCCATACAACTGCTGTTGTATTCCGCAGGACTCTATAACACACACATCAAGATATGTTACTGAAAGCTGAGAAGTTTTGGTTTAGTTGATTTAGGCAGTTACCACTCTGATTCAGAAATATGTCTAGCTGTTTAAAGAACATAGCACATCACTAAAAAAATCCTTACATGACCTACCTAGGACAGCTTGTCCCATGCTTAAAATAGATGGGGTTTGGATCATATGTTCACCCAGTCATCTACTTTTCAACAATCTCATTGATGCATTAGAACTGGATATAGTAGCTCAAGACAATTCTGAGAGAACACAAGCTAATTTCAATAGCAGTGGCAAAATATCTTTTAATTGAATATTGCTGCTAATTTATACAGCCATAAAACTATTTCTGTACAATGGTGATAACAATTGTCATTATCATGCCACTTGTAAAAACAAATTCTATCATAGCTGCCTACTTCACAGCATTCCAACATATTGTGTTTCATCATGTTGCAATGTGAATGCTCTTTGAGCAGCAGCTGCATTTAAATCTAGAAATAACCATATCTAAGAACAAACCCTGAGTCATTAAGAGTCAGTCTTTCCACAAGACTGATTTTAACATGTTTGTAACTGCCAATTTTTCTAGAGATACTCCCAATAAATAGTGTCGTAATTCACAACTTAGTTTGATGAAACCAAGATTTTTTCATGAATATCCATTGCCAACAATAATTATGACAACTCTCTGACCAAATATCCAGCTCACATTTGCTCTTACACTCAACCATATCTTCTTTATTTTGATACCCAGTGAGTTCTTACTAGTGTGATTATTTTTCTGCTCCAGTGGTTCCAGAACTGTGTCCAGAACTCCAGATCCAGTCTTACCAGAGCTGTCTTGAATGACAGGATCATTTCCTGTGTATTACACTGACAACCTTCTTCCTGAGGCAGCCCAGGACACCACTGGCCTTCTTGGCCACCAGGGCACACTGCTGGCTCACAGACAGCTTGTCGTCCATCAGGTCCACCAGGTCCTTCTCTGCAGAGCGGCTTTCCAGCAGATCAGTCCCTAGCCTGTGCTGGTGCATTATAACTGGCATTATTTCTCCCCAGGCACAGAACTTGCAGATCTGCTTTTGTTGAACTTCAGCCCATCCAGCTCATGTTGACTGCCAACACAGACATCTGCTGAAGCAGGCACTGCTTCAAGTTTTTTATCATCAGCAAGTTTGTTGAGGGTACACTCTGCCCTGTAATCTGTGTCATTGATCACCTGGGAATAAAGCTGTAGGCCTTCAACTTATCGCAACTCCCTGAGCTTTGCCATCCAGACAGTTCTCAATCTCTCTGTCACTCCTTTAACCTACATTTCCTGAGCTCACCTACAGGATGTTATGGAAGACAGTGTCCAAAGACTTGCCGAAAAGTTAAGGTAGACAACATCCTACTGCTCTCCTGTCGCTGCTGTTCTGGATGCAGGTCAGCAAATGACCCTTGATGTCACCTGCCCATGGGGACGCCAACTATCATTGGTGATGAAAGAGCCAGGAACAACTGAGGGCTGAATAGAAGCTCATTTATTAGAGCATCCGGCGTAATCTCATTTAGTAAGATCAACCTTAGAAAACAACATAAGGCAAAAGACATGCCCATATATACTCTTGGCTATAGTGCTTCTGTGTCCTACCCGACAATTTCACTACCTCATATGGAAACATAGCTTTATCAATCATTAACAGGGTTACCTAATATGCAACTATGGCATAGTCTCTAATAGTATAACAGTCCCACAACCCTCTAGGTGAAACCCCTTAACAAGCTACTTAAGTAACGTACTTTAGCTCAGCTTATTCAACTGTACATTTACTCAGCATGAAATATTATGTCATGCCTAAACTGGCAGGTTCTTTAGAGCAACAACAGCATCTATCTTGATGGTACCCACACAGTTCTCCATACCATGTCTAGACATTCTCTCTCTTCAGCACTTTGCAGTCCACAGTCTTAGGTTGATGCCTTCTGCATAGTCAGCCAAGGCCAACTCACTGCCAGGCCCTGCCAGTCCAACTCCCGCACTCTCCCCCCACCTACACAGTCCATCAGGTTGGTCAAACATGTTTTCCTTTTGGTGAATCCACATATCCACTCCTGACAAAATCTCCTTTTTCGCCCCAAGTAAATGACATCCAGGATAAGCTGTCCCATCATATTTCCAGGGATGCAGGTGAGACTGGCTGGCCTGTGGTTTCCTGGCTTCTCCTTCTTGCCACTTTTGAATACTGGAATGACATTCCTCCAGTCCGCAGGCAGCTTTCCTGTTCTCTATGACCTTTAAAAAATTATGGAGAATGACTTTGCAGTAACATCTGCCAACTCCCTCAGCACTTCAGGGTGCATCCCATCAGGGTCCATGGATTTGTGGCCATCAGGTTTGCCCGTATGATCTCCTGACTGATCCTTTTGATCAAGGGAAAGTCTTTCTTTTTCCAGAATCTCTCTTGCCTCCAGGGGCTGGGGTTCCTGAAGGCCAGCTTAGCAGTAAAGGTTGAAGCAAAGAAGGCATTTAGTAACCCACTCTCTGTCCCTAGGGAACCCACCTCATTCAGCACTGGGCCACATTTTCCTGATTCATTCATTTGCTACTGATGTACTTGAAGAANCAAATGTATATGAACACACAGAATGCCTTAAGATAGGAAGAAATTAAGATGTAAAACTAGTTGCCAAAAAGTCACCATAAATATGCCAAGCAATTTTTAAAATGCTTGGCTTCTACTCAAGCATACAATCAGAGACTATTTTCTAGTCTTGTTTATTATTTGTTTTTGTAATTCTGGCTGTCTCACAAGTTTGCAGGTACTGCAGTTATTTCTAAATCTTATTTTATCCCTCAAAATTATTTTTTTCATCTTTATGCTTTAAATTAATCTGAGACTAACGAAATCTTTCCCAAAAGTTATCACATTATGTGAACACCATTGAACACTATATCTTTGCAGCAATAACAATAATCATTGCCTCAGCAATAAAAGAAGACACATCGAAGATACCAAAGGTTGTACACGTACAGCAATACTCTTTAACGTCACTTTAAAAACCCAAATAAACAAACAAACAAAACCCTGAACAAACAGACAATAGACTTATTTTGGGATCAATGAGTCTTTCTAAAAATCATTTTTAAAGTTCTTTCAATTTTTTTTTAATTGTTGTTTGAGTCTTTTAAGAGGCCTTAAAAGATAGATGTGACTGGATTAACCCAACCTGAAAATAGTGAATGTGATGACCTTTATCAGGAGAACAACAATGAGCTACTTCACACGCAAAACACATAGTAAAACAGCTGCTAGCTTATCTTGCAAAGCATCCACTTAGAGTCATCAAGCAGTTTTTACCATATGAATTTGAATCAGCATTATGACTATGTAAAAATGGAGCTTGGTAACTCTTTTACTTTTATCAAACATTTCAGGATAGGTGAGAAGGGAATATAAAACTTTTCCTATAAATTTATAAAAGACAGCTTCCTATTGCTTTGTGTCTATCACTGTTGTCTATTTAGAGTTACAATATATGAAGTGTATATATTATTTGGAATCATCANAAAGAAGGCATTTAGTAACCCACTCTCTGTCCCTAGGGAACCCACCTCATTCAGCACTGGGCCACATTTTCCTGATTCATTCATTTGCTACTGATGTACTTGAAGAAAACTTTTTCTTGACAGATTTAATTACAAATGGCCCTTCACCTCTTTTGTCACATCCCTGCACACCCTGAAAACATTCCTATATTTTTCTCAAGTAGCTTGTCTCTTTTTCTATATTTTGTAAAATTGATTCTTCTGTTTGAGTTTTGCCAGAAACTCCTTGCTCATCCACGCAGATCTCCTGTCTTCTTTAATTGATTTCTTGCTCACAAGGGTGCACTGATCTTGAGCTTGGAGGAAACGATGTTTGATTACTCATTGTTTTGGAACCTCTTGCCCTCTAGATCCCTAAGGACTAGGGATCTTCCAAATAGGTTCTTGAGGAGGCCAAAGTAAGTTATTTCAAAGTCCAGGACTGTAATCCTATTTACTATCCTGTTTCCTCCAAGCAAGATCCTGAACTCACCACATTATTATGATTGTGTAGTCAAGGCCATCCCAGGCTCCACATCCCCAATCAGTCCTTTTTCATGTGTTATTTCAAGGTCCAGAAGCATATCTTTCTTTGTTGGCTTCTACACCACCTGTGTCAAATGCTCTGGATGTGTGTGTGGTATATACATATATATAAATATATNAAAATGCTTGGCTTCTACTCAAGCATACAATCAGAGACTATTTTCTAGTCTTGTTTATTATTTGTTTTTGTAATTCTGGCTGTCTCACAAGTTTGCAGGTACTGCAGTTATTTCTAAATCTTATTTTATCCCTCAAAATTATTTTTTTCATCTTTATGCTTTAAATTAATCTGAGACTAACGAAATCTTTCCCAAAAGTTATCACATTATGTGAACACCATTGAACACTATATCTTTGCAGCAATAACAATAATCATTGCCTCAGCAATAAAAGAAGACACATCGAAGATACCAAAGGTTGTACACGTACAGCAATACTCTTTAACGTCACTTTAAAAACCCAAATAAACAAACAAACAAAACCCTGAACAAACAGACAATAGACTTATTTTGGGATCAATGAGTCTTTCTAAAAATCATTTTTAAAGTTCTTTCAATTTTTTTTTAATTGTTGTTTGAGTCTTTTAAGAGGCCTTAAAAGATAGATGTGACTGGATTAACCCAACCTGAAAATAGTGAATGTGATGACCTTTATCAGGAGAACAACAATGAGCTACTTCACACGCAAAACACATAGTAAAACAGCTGCTAGCTTATCTTGCAAAGCATCCACTTAGAGTCATCAAGCAGTTTTTACCATATGAATTTGAATCAGCATTATGACTATGTAAAAATGGAGCTTGGTAACTCTTTTACTTTTATCAAACATTTCAGGATAGGTGAGAAGGGAATATAAAACTTTTCCTATAAATTTATAAAAGACAGCTTCCTATTGCTTTGTGTCTATCACTGTTGTCTATTTAGAGTTACAATATATGAAGTGTATATATTATTTGGAATCATCAGGGTTTTCCTGCACAAGTTCTCTTACTCAGAGTAGGTCAAATCTGGTTCTTGCAGTTTAAACTCTTTCCTTTTATATGGAAAAATCAATATGAATTTTAAATCGGGAAAAATTATATTTCTATGCACAAAATAATGCTGAACATACACATTTCAATTAAAAAAAAAAATGCCTAAAGGAAAACAGCCAGTAAGTATTTTATCCAAAATAATGTACTTAAGTTAACCATTAGCCTCAGGTTTTGACCAATACAGTACTAACGATAGAATACTGATTGCCTTTAACAGACTTTAAATAACTGGAGAAAGACCTTTCACCAAACCCAGTCTTGCAGAGTAATAGGGAGAAAAATGCTTTTTTTCTAGCCTGTAGAAAAGAAAAAATTCCTTTCTTTGAGATTCCACACATTTCCAAAAGTGGAGTGAGTGTCACAGACTCAGATTTATACAGCCACTAGCCGCTCACCTCTCTCTGCTTGCACTCACACTATCACGTTAAAGGATTCAACTGGCAACTCCAAATAGCTTTCTAACTGTAGCATTGCTCATCTGCCCCAAATTGGAAAACCAATCCCAGAAAACCTGCTTACAGATTTCCCTGAGGAAAAAACATAAATGGGGAAAACAGAGAAATCAAGGCACTCCTTTGATTCCTGCCTATTGCACACAACTGAGAATCATGTTGAACAAACCTTGGGCATTGTTTTTGTTTGGCTTTTTGCTTGTTTGTTTTTAATGGAAGTTCAAATGTGTGCAGTGATCTCTGCCTGGAATCGCTACTCGTTTGTATTCCTGTCCAGTAAAGGAGTAGCAATACCTCTAGAGGAAAATGTAATTGAAGTTGCTAGAATGGTCCAGGATGAGAACCAGAAAAATAGATGCAAGCACAAATAAAGGCTTAAAACAACAGCACAGTCTCTCAGTTTTTCTTCTTCTGAATGTGCACAGCAGTGGAGCCAGAGAAACTCTGTCCAAAACCATTTCAAGCAGAGCTGTTTCAGAAGAAAGAAAGGCCTTCAGAAGGAAAGACCATAGCCACAAATGTAAACTGTGCTAGCTCTCTCTCATTTCTGAAAGGCCTCTGTGGAGTTTCTTATCCAAGTGTTTCTGTGTCAAGGCTTCCTCCTTTCTGGATGGAATCCTACTGCATTTGTGTTTTTAAAAAAATTTAAGATGAAAAGTTTTTGAAACGCAAGTTGTTTTCTTCACTGTTTTCCAAACAGATTGTCAATAATAAGTTTTCTGAATAAAAAAATTTCAAGCCAGAGTACTTCCAATAATAACATAAGTGAGATGTAAGCATATTTNCACGTCTGAAGAATTTTTATTGAAACATCTCACTATTTCTTTTTAAAGCTAAAAAAACCGCAATAAGGCAAGACCAAAGTGAAGACTCTTGAATGGAGAGGTTTTAGAACAGCTAAAATGATTGTGCTAACAGCAGTGAGTTGCAAAATCAATTTCCGGTCAAGAAAATAATTTGAAATAATTTGTTGAAAAATAGATATGCTTTTACATTGGTGCAAATGAACAGAATTATTCTGTCTTCATTAAAAAAAAGGTGTCCCTACATTCCTAACTCTACCAGTTGCAGCCTATACATAACCTAGAAAAACAGAGGAGTAAAACAGCAAAAAGACAAAACCAAACCAGAGAATAGCTGAACAGGGAAGCCTATTTATACACAGATTTTGCCTCTATTCCTTCTATAACAGCCTGTCTTCCATTTCCATAAAACCTTTAGAGGATTAATTCAAGCAGTACCTACCATGCCACAAAAGTATTCCTCAGCAGGTTACACTGTCCTAAAATGATCAGCCGTGCCAGAGAAGCTAATTTTTTTACATATACCTCTGTCATAAAAATCAGAAACTGAGTTGCTCTGGACCACAGAACTCTGTCGTGAACACGTTGCAGGAGATACCTGATCTGCAGGATTTCAACAAAGGGTAAATATTCCTATGAAGGAAAATTAAAAGAACATGCCTGTTAGGTTGCTGTGGACATACTATGCCTCAGATACCCACAACATCCCTCTTCTGGTCCAAGGATATGCCCAGACTTCATTGATTCTCAAATATTTCAATCTACTGCAGATATTGATGGATGAATTGATGAGGGAATCTAAAGGCCATCATAGCTTCATTCCTCTACAGAAAGCATGGGATCAGTTGCTCATAAATTCAGTGGCTTTGGGTGCACAAAGACTTTGCATGGGTCATAAAATGGGGAATAATAGAGATTTTCCTTTCTCTCTATTGCCTCTAGTTATCTAAAAGTTGGCATATTTTTCTTATGTTCCATCCACACCTGGGGAGGATTTTGGATGTATCCTGCTCTCTGCACTGTCAAAGTCCCCTCTCTAAATGTCAGATGGCTTGCATAGTAGAACAGAGCATTAGAAGTTGAGTTTTAGGGCAACTAATAATGCTTGTAATAGACATGATCGCTAACATGAGTAAAATGGCAATTAAGTTTATGAAATGTATAAAGTGCCAAATACATTCTGGCACAAGACATTGAGAAAGATAACTTTTATTACCATGCAGATCTCTAACAGATCCATCAATTATAACTTTTGAATATTGTTGAGTGATAAATCACCATATATGAGGGAAAACCTCTATGGCATTTTTAACATGAATGATTATACAGGGAATGCTCTCAGGTTTACCTCCTGCCCATGGTTTCCCAGCTGAATTCTGCAATCTAAATTAACCTCTGAGCTCATTCTTGACACCTTACTTCACCTTCTTCTGCTGCCCCAGGGAGGAAAAATATCAAAAAAACAACCGAACAATGCTGATTGGGGACAAACAAATGTCTCCAGCATAAAGGAGGTCTGAAGTAATTTCCACAACATCTGTGTGGTTTCCATTCCTCATATTAGACTCCTTCCCCCGGTAAGGTGCAACTGGCCTAGCACTCCCAGCCCCTCAGGACCCTTTTGCTTAAACTCAAAGAAACGGTGCCAAGTTACTCTGCATTGGGAAAATAACATCAGTCCATTACAGGATGAGGATGGTAACTTCACATACAAGGACAAGGCAGAGGTGTTTAACATTCTCTGCCTCTGTCTTCCACACAGATGACAGACCAGGGCGGTCTCAGTGCCCCTAGCTGGAGGACCATGACTGCAAGAATGATCATTCCCCACCTGACCCTAAAATTTTGTGAGATCTGCTGCTCAAGCTGGATCCCTATTTGGTTATGGGGTCTGATGGGATTCAGCTCTTTAGCTGGCTAATGTAATTGCAAAACCTCTCTCGATGATTTTTAGTAGTCTTGGGAATCCAGAGGGGTCCCAACTGACTCAAAGCTGACAAACATTGTCCTGATTTTCAGGAAGGGAAGGGGGACCCTGAAAACTACAGACCTGTCAGTCAAATTTCAATGCATGGTAAAGTTATGAAGTTTATTCTAGGGATACTGAAAAACACCTGGAAGACAACTCAGCCATTGGTCACAGCTCGAACAGCTTCATGAGAAGAAAATCCCACTTTTCCACCTGGTTTCCTGTCATGACAAGGCAACCCACGCAGCTGACCAAGGGAAGCCAGTAAAGTTTTTGACGCTGTCTCTCGCAGGATCCTTCTGGACATAATGTCCAGCCCACAGCTGGATAAACACATCATGGGATGGGAACAGCTGGCTGAAGGATCGGGCACGAAGGGTTATAGAGAATGGGGTGACATCAAATTGGGAATCTGTCACTGGAGGGGTTCCACAGGGCCCCATCCTCAGCCCTCTGCTCTTCAACATCTTCATCAATGACCTGGACACAGGACTGGAGTGGATACTGAGCAGGTTTGCAGATGATACAAAACTGGGAGGAGCTGTTGACTCCCTCGAGGGCAGGGAGGCCCTGCAGAGAGACCTTGACAAATCAGGGGTCTGGGCAATCACCAACCATTTGAATTTCAACAGGGGAAAATGCTGGATTCTGTATCTGGGGTGGGGCATGGATGTATGGACAGACCAGGGAATGAGACGCTGGAAAGCAGAGCCATGGAAAGGGACCTGGGGGTCCTGGTCAGTGGCAAGTTGAACACGAGCCAGCAGTGCCCTGGCAGCCAGGAGGGCCAGCCCTGTCCTGGGGGGCATCAGGCATAGCATCACCAGCTGGGCAAGGGAGGGAGGGGATTGTCCTGCTCTGCTTGGAGCTAAGGCAGCCTCACCTGGGGTGCTGGGGGCTGGTTTGAGTGCCACAGTATAAAATAGACATTAAGCCATTAGAGAGGGTCAACAAAGATGGTGAAGGGTCTGGAGGGGAAGCCACATGAAGAGCAGCTGTGGTCACTTGGTCTGTTCAGCCCAGAGGAGACTGAGGACAGACCTCACTGCAGTTACAAATTCCTCATGAGGGGAAGAGGAGGGTCAGGCACTGATCCTCCTCTCTGGTGCCCTGTGACAGAACCTGAGGGAATGGCCTGAAGTTGTGTCAGGTGAGGTTTAGGTTGGTTATTAGAAAAACCAATCTATTATTTCTTCACCCAAAGGGTGGTTGGGCACTGGAACAGGCTCCCCAGGGAAGGGGTCACAGCATCAAGTCCTACACAATTCAAGAAGGATTTGGGAAATGCTCTCAGACACACAGTATGACCCTTGGGGATGGTGCTGTGTGGGGCCAGGAGCTGGAGTAGATGATCCTTGTGGATCTCTTTCAGCTCATCTTATTCTGTGATTTTGTGATTCTGCATTTTGCCTGGGAAGATTAGGATCTGGATTGAGCCAAAGACTGTTAGTGGAAAACTGTTTAGAAATTTTTCTTGCTTCCACTTATATCTTTCTTCCACAATGTATACTGGGAATATCTAAAAACAACCATTAATTAATCCATCAAGAAAGTAATGAACTCAGTAGTTATTTTCACCCTCAGGACAGAATTCAAAAGGTTGTCTTTATTACCAGACTTCACCACATGAGCAGGCCATTTTGCAGTCCTGTAGACAACCCCAACACTAACATATTAAAGCTAGATGGTTTTTTTTTAGTTCCTGAAACTGACTCATAGAAGAGATCAGCATTCCTGTACATCTCTGCCACCAGAGACTGAGGCATTTGGACAAGTGTAGACCATGAGAGAAAGTTCATTTATTCCTTCATTTGGAAACAGACTTTTCTTTCTCCCACTGTACACAGCTGTTGCTGTATTTCAGATTCACTGTCTGACTAGAAGCGATCCAGTGATTTTACACAACACCTTAATCACAGAAAGTACTTGTGCCATTGCAGGGCATATTCACTGAATTGTCTTGGGCAGGCTCTTAAGTCAGGGCAGCAATGACTTTTTCCCACCTTCTGTGTGGCACACAAACTGCCCCTCTCCAAAGCACTCCGCAAACACTGGCTGTGAGCTGAAGAGCCTTCACCAAAGGTGGGTACTGGGAGCAGCGTACCCTGCACCTGTCCAGGGGAGCATGCTAGAACCATTCCAGTGTAATGCATACAAACATATCCAGCATTTCTAGGAAAGCTTTTCCCAGGTTTCTTGAACACTTGCCGCATTGTTTCCATCTGTTTGGCAGAATACATGCAAATACTGTACTCTGATTAGATAACCTGTTTTTCTCATATTGCCTGAAATCAAAATTCTAATTTTTTTTTTCTAGACTAGAATCTGAAGGCAATTACACAAATATTGAAGCATTTTTCTGAAAACTAGACATTTCCAGCTGCGGGGGGTGGAAGGGGAGAGGAGAACGTAGAGTTTTTCCCATGACATCAGACCACTTGGGGATGAAAAAAAAATAAAATTATTTCATTACCCCAATACAAATTTAAAACAGTAGTTGCCTGTTCAGGCGATCAGAAAAAAGATAGACTTGTGTAATAACTCCTCTCATATTTACCGTGCTTAGTTCCCAGTTTAGAGTTTCATCTGAAATTTAGATTTTAGCAGCCTTGATACAGGCAATAGCCTGCCTTTATTAAATGTCTTCCCTGGTTGTCAAAGCAGAATTTGGGATGACAGTGCTTCAGGATGACTAAAACAAATGAAAGCCAGAGCAACTTTGTCAGGCAGAAAAGGAAATTACTGTTTATGGAAGGTGTAGAAATTGACGTTATATGCACACACATACACACCCACACATACCTAAAGTGATTTTTATATATTCCTCAACATATATATTTATCTATTTATCTAATTGCAAGTCTTTGCCATATTGTTCTGAATTTAATCGAGATAAAGGCAGAATCTTAAAAAGTAAGCAAGATTCAGCAGTACTTAAGCAAAGGTATTTTTACTGAAGAGAAACAGCAAAGTTCTTTCCAGCCTCAGAGCTGCTTGCAAGTGCCATATGGGAATCCTTATTATCCTTAGCATCCTCAATTAAAGTGTGCATTGCAATAATAAGTAACAGCTGCATGGGAGGTGAATCAGGAAGTCAGAGAGGAAGTTTTTAATCTTTTCTGGGAATGTTGACTGTGCCAGAGAAGGCTAAAACAGTGCTCCTAGACACTGGGAGGACTGCAGTGGGAGGATACTTGTTCTTGTAATTAAAGAGGTGTAGCAGAGGGAATCTTTCTATCATTCCCCTGTGGAGGAAGACTGCCTTTGAAAGACATATGGTTGCCAGGAGCCAGGGTTCCAGCAGTACAAAAACTTTCCTTACCCAGCATGGCTCAGCATTAAGAGCATCATAGTTGAGTACTCACAGTATTAAAAGGCAAGAAGAAAGTTCATCTGGGATCTGATCCAAAGCACACTGATGTTAATGGAAAAAATCCCACTGATTCCAATGAGATTGTGGTCAGCCAATAGGGTATTTAGACAAAATCTGAAAAAAAAAATCTTTAGCTGTGGAATTGTCTATTTTCAACAACAAAAGACAGGTCAGGGAATTATGTAAGGATGAATCAGTGTATAAATTACCTTCTTAGTCCAGAGATAATAGAATAGTTTCGTTTTCTAGTGTTTATGTTTTCCTAGTATTTATGTTCATCCAGATACAAGCTAATGGAAAAAATACCAAAGTCTTTTAAATGTGATCTCTTTAGTTGATAAGAGAACCAACAAGTGGCTTGAAAGCACAGAACTCTTGCCAAGGGAAGTAGAGGATCTCTCATGAGGCGAAGGGTGTGAAGCAGAAAATATTGTTGTTGTAGAGACAAAAATGAGAGGTCAATGAGCATACAGGAAGATGAGAGTAGATAAGTTTTCATTAGAGAAAGAAAAAAGAGAACAGAAAGAAAATTCTACAAAAAAAAAACAAAAGTCCATTTGACATACTTAGAAGGAAAAAAAAGTGAAGATACCATGGAATTTTTTCCTCACATAGACCGTATAGGAGAGGAGAAAAGACAGAAAACAATGTAGGGTGAAGCAGCTGCTCAACACTATCATCAGAGCAGTGAGATCACTGAAGCTGGGAAAACACTTGGCATGGAAAATGCCTCCAGATGAGGTGCTATGAATAATATTATAGGATAGTTTTGTAATATCAAAGCAAAACCTCTGCTGGTAAATGAGAAGATAGGATGAGCCATTATACTCAAAGCTGGCTTTAGATTCCTTCATATTAAAAGCAGAGATTACCAGAAGTTACCGTCAAAGGTTTGTTGTGCGGTGAGATCTTGCATTATGACAGTTATTAATTATCTAACATGTTTTCTTCCTCAAATACAAAGGGCACAAGGCTGAACCTTAAGTCAAACCGGGTGATATAGCTGTCAGAGCCAAAGACCATGGCTGAGTCTATTCTAAATGGTTTAGTTATATGTATTGCAGTACATAACATTCTCACCTATCCCTGACTTGGTCTGGGGGGATTTTTAGTGAGTAAGAGTTTCATCACTCAGCTTTACTTAACAGCAGTGTAGGAATGAAGCTAGAGATGTTTCAGCAGGATTTTCTGAGGTGAAGTCAAAATTTCATACCTTTACAAAAAGGAAACAGTAGATTGACCCGTCAACAGAAAGCTAGATCTAAGCCTCTGTAGCACCCCAGTTCCTGAGGCCCATGAGCTTGATCTACACTAACTACACCCACCAAGCCACCAACACAACTCTGACAAATGCAAGCAACAGACCCCTCCACACCAATTTCCCATCTGGCGCTCAGAAAGGAAGTTATCGTTAGATCACAGTTACTGAATCACTGCAGATGTGTCTGATAATACACTCTTCACAGAAGCTTTCTGGTTTCTGAATGGCAAAAGGGGATGAAGAAGCATTAAATTTCATTTATTGTCTTCAAGATTATTTTACACGTCTGTGAGCTAAGAATTTCTTTAGGTAGCAAGCAGCAAATATGTAAAAGCTGCTGCTTTTACAAAGTGAAAGAAAATTTGTTATAAAAGGTTGCAGAGTCAGAACTGATGCCCAAGTGGAACTAACCACCCAGAGGCACAGAGTAATGATAGGATGTATTGAAACTTCATTCTCATTTTTTCTTTTTCAGCATTCTCACTTCATCTCCTTGAAACTCACCTATATGTAATCAGTTTTTGATTTTGAACTATTATCATAATTCTGTTCCAAAACTTAGCATACAAGGAATGCCTTAGGTGCAGGCCAAATTTATTCCCCCTACACTAACCCTTGTCTACTTGTCATTGTCAAAGAAACACTAGATGGCATAGAAAGAATACCATAGTAAAAGAAAGCAAAATTTATGTGGGTAAGCTGCAGAACATTTATCAAGAAGTCAGAGTGCACACAAGCAGTTTTTTTCCTGGCAGGTTAACACACTGTATGTACACTATAGTTGTGCCACAGCATCAAATTTGCATATACATCCCTGAAGAAAAAGAATAAAAATATCATATCTCACTTTTGAGATATAGTCATTTCTCATTAAGACTCCAGTGGTGACAATGATTCCCCAAAAGTTCAATGGATTCATGATTGAAATGAGAGTAATCTTCTACAAAGGAAGATTATTGCATGCTGAACCATTTCATTTGCACTTTCCTTCCAGCTGAACTGCAAGTAGCAGGATGAGGTGCAATCATCCAATATGAAGGTGAAAAATATGTGGATGATCATTGTCAGACCTGTATCCAAGCGACGAATACAGCTAAGAGGGGGAAGTTGATATTTAAGTTGCTTCTGTGTCCTGGGAATAGAATTTTTAAAAGCCCCATGTACATTCATAGCACTCTCTCTCTTTCCATTTATAAAAAAGTGCTGATACTTCCAGAAACATCACTCAAATGTAGATTACCTTAATAACTATGGGTGGTCCATATCCATTATAATAATTTTCCTTTTGGAAAACTAGAAATAGCATTAGAGCTGATAATCACTCATGGACAAAGGATGTAAAAATCTGCATGCACACATTTCTGATGGGAGGCAGTAGCACTCACTTGAGCTCTTACACAATTTTCTAGCACATCTTCAGTATTTGCTGGACAAAAGGGCGTATCAGCGCTCCAGCAGAGACAGAGTTTTCTAAACAATAAATAGGAGACAAAATCATTATTGAAAATGCTTTTGAATCACAGGGAATTGTAATAAGAGTTTTCATTGTTAGTCTCTGAGGGGTTTTATTGTGTGGATGGGAAAGGAAGAAATCTTAAGGATTTCTATAGATGTAAACCATAAAGGAACAGAATTTATTCTAGTGCAATTACTAAATGGTCCCCTTGTTTGATTTGAAGCTTGCCCTTAATGTGCTCTTCCTCCTCTATCAAGATAGAGCAAAGAAATTTAGTCCTGAGGCAACTTCTCTTTTTTTTATGGAAGTTTGATTTCCTCCTATGAGCAGGCTGCCCCATGTCAAAGAGAGCAAAGTGGAGAAAACAACTTGTTCCCACTTAAGCACAAACTCCATGCTGGAGACACTGCAGCAGCTTATACTTAAGTCATATCTACCCAATGCAAGGATCCCACCCCCAAAAAACATTAGAAAATTTAATGACTAGAACAATATTACCGTAACAAATCCAATCTTTAATCTGTTCCTTTATCTGTGTTCTCATTCTTAGATTAGCCTGTATTTAACTTCTGGCTCCAAGTTTGCAATTTATTTATGCATTCTGAGAAAAAAACTGATCTCATTCTAAAATTGGTTCATTGGAAACATTCAGCATATTATTTTTATTATTCATGGGGCTTAGCCAGATGACTTAAAATTTTAAAGTTTCTCTCTATTATTTATAGAGTGTATAAAAACAAATCCTCAACCTTTATTAGTTCTATTATGTTCAGTAAGTTTTCCTACATTTGCTTCTTTATAAAAGTAATATTCGTCACCAAAAACAACAAAAAACCCCACCAAAACCCCAAAAACTTGAGCAAAAACTAAGGCTCTGTATGGAAAGAATTGTAAAAGTTTGAGATGACAGATCATAAAGCACATTTTTTAATAAAATAGAGACCATATGCACCAAGATTTTTTTAATGCCCTCATACAATAATCCACAAACCTCTATTTTTCTCCTTAAACAAACCAAACACAGCAAAAGAGACCCCACAATATTATATTCAAAAGAGACCCCACCATATTATATTTATGCTGTGAAATATACCCAGCATAACTAAGTAGAGACACTACAGAATTTTCCTAATGGCTGAGATCTCAAAAAAAATCACAATTGCAGCTGACACTAATTGGGGCCCTTACTGGCAGCCTGAACAAAGAGACCATGGCTTAGTCAAACATAGCTACTAATCCTTAACCCTGGAGGAAGTCTCTCTGGTCCAGTGTTACTATACATCATTTTAGCTGCATAGGCAGGCTTGTTTTACAAGGCATGGCCTGCTTTATTTCTGTACTTTCAGTACGTTTCTGTCTTTCCCTTGCTTGTTAAAGAGCACCTGTTTAGTACACTGAAAGTGTAGGTGTGCACTAATCACCTAAATTGTACAGAAAGAGGAAGAGAACAGGAGATTTGATAGGACAGCATTTGGAAACATTGAATAATACTGTGCATACTTTAAAAGGCAAACAAATACTTCACTATAAATTAGAAGACAAAGAGTAGATTAGTGTGATGCAATAAATCATAGATGACAGAGAGCCATGGGAAGAAAACTTCACTGGGAGATACCAGTCAAGTTACTGAAGTCTGATTCTGTCAAATGATGTACAAATCTCTGTTATCCTTTAAGTCTCTATAACTGTAATTTAGGACACAACAGAGCAGCCACAAGGATGCAAATTATGCTCTCTTTCAACCACTAGGATGCTACTCCAAAGTGATAGCACAATGCTGTCAGTAAAATGCTTTAATTCAGAGCATCTTTGTGGATGTTTTTCCCCCTCTTCTTCTAAACCCATGTAAAGAGAACAATCTTAAGAGACATTATCTTCACATTAAATACAGCCTACTAAAATAAATCGGTTTGAGAGAGATGGAAGAATATAATCTGGGCTTTGCCAAGTCATGGTGAGATCAGATGTTGTTTGAGATATATCAGCATAGACTCTATAAAATGAAGCCCTAGCTCTGATCAACAAGATCTGTAATGTTTGCCTCCTAAGGCTCCACTGAATCTCATTCACCAGCTAGAGAGTGGATGCTGCTGTGAACCAGCTATGTGGGAGCACAAAACCCCACATCACCCTAAAATGAGTCCACCATTCCTTATCCTATAGACAGGTCTCATGTTTCAAGGTCAACCTAAATTTCTGTGCCCAAGGTTAAAGCAATTGATAAAATGTTTACTTAATACAGTGAGAAATGTGCTAATAAGTCCATTCTGCTTCTCATTATCTAAAACTATTTAATGATGGCATCGCAATTATCTTAGATATGCAATGGATTCTACAAGAAATTTTTAAAAATTGCTTTGGTGGTTATGCTTTCTTTCCACCAGCCTCTTGTATTAATTTAATCACAATTTCTCTTAAAATACTTACAAAAAAGTAGAAAGAATTATCTTGATTCGACAGCTTAAAGTTACATTAAACTTCCATAGTTTAGCACATGATTTTTAATAACAAAGATGTGGCATCTGTAAATGATATGTGTTCTTATCCTTGTCAGATTTTAGGGTAAGGTTGGTTTGGGGTTTTCCTCTTATGTTTTTTTATCTCTTTCTTTTCTTTTTTGTTGGCTGGGGGGTGNGTGGCAGTTTCTCAAGGGAGAAAAAAAAACCCAGAAAAACTCACAAATGCATATAAAATGCGTACAGAAATAAAAATCTCATCTCAAAATCAGCAATGTTTCCACTCAGATAATTTGGCTTGTTTCAGAGCTTTTCCCTTTAACAACACTTTTATACAGAACGAAATAAAAGGAATATGAAAACATTTTATCCGTACCACAAAATAAAAAGATAAACTATTATGCAGTAAAAATCCACTGCAGCTTCTTGTATATCATCAAATACATAAAGCAAATCCTTAATATTTTAACTCCACAAAGGCTTACTACAGCTATCTTTAATGCGCTAATTAGTATCTTTGAGCAATCAATTCCATCAACAAAATTCCTTTCCTTGCTGTCCGTCCAGCTCTACTTGGTGGTGCATTTATTAGCAGTGTCTATGTAGCTGGGCCTGTTACCTGATAGAATTGTTTCAGGTACACTAGGGAGAGGTTATTCTTAAACTAATTACATTGGCTGCATGGTGAGAAAAACCTCTTCTGGCCCGGCTTTGTCTCACAACAATCTCTTGATAAGCCGCTGTGAGCAGCTGCAAGAAGATCTGTAAATTATTTTCTGATGGCAATAACTGAACTGCTAATGGCTGGAGATTACTGTTTCAGCAATTTATTTTTTTTTTAAGTAATTTCCATATTAGTTACAAGATGTATTTTTCCCCATGTGATAAAAGCAGTCATTCTTACAAAAATCTAAGGGCTCAGGGCACAGTTGTTTTTTTATATATTTTTTGTCAGTGCATGCCCTAAAGAAACACAAGATTCAGATTAGCATATCCATACTCTTTTTGGTCCATTTATATCCTCTTATTTCTCTGCTTGAAAACATGAGGAAGTATTGCCTACAATTCTGGACTAGAAATCAGACATTCCATTATATATATTTTGGTAGATTGGATTAGTCACTAAATTTCTCCATATCTGTTTTTCCATCTCTAATACGTACTAGTCATTGTAGAAATTAAGTTTTGAACAACAATTGAAGCTGACTGATATCTCCTGTAGTTTTCCTAAAGGAATCCAGGAGGCTAGTTTAACTAACTCAAAGGTTTAAAAAAAAATGAGAAAGGCTTCACATAAAATGTGGTTTTTAAAGCTGGTTTTAAATAATGTCACTTTAATTGGATTTATTCATAAAATAAATTGTGTGAAGGCTACTTAGCTGAACAAATAGACTATTGAGGAAGGTGGCCATAGAATATCATTAGAAAGATAATGTTTACAGGCACATTCATGCCCTTCCCTGACCACTCCGTAGGAAAACAAAACGTGTCTTTCTGTTTTCACACTATGGCATCAATTTAAGGAGGTAAGAACTCCAAACACGCACTGCAGTGAGTGTCTGACCAGTCAACTCAGTTCAGGTGTATACCATTTTCTCTGCAATTAGGAAATACACACTTAACTGCTGTTTGCCAGGTGCCAGCCCTAACAGTTGTTGGTATAACATTCTGCCCCACTTGTGAATACTGTGACACTTGTTAAAGTGAATGATTTAAAAGTTTAGCTAACTTTTTAATCCAGCTCTAGTTACTCTAAGCTCATTCAGCCAAAACTGTTGTGCTTGATTGCCTTGGGGATGTCACACTTACATCCACAGAATTACTAGAAATTCAAGCCTCCTGCAATCACTACAGGCAATAAAAGTTCTTAATTTTCCATTTGTAACCGCTGCAAATTTCTCTGCAAACCCTCACATTTTCTGGTTTACTAGGTAACTGAATAATTCAAAAACACAAAGATACAAAAAGAGAAGTAACAGTCAGAAATTGTAACCAACACTATTCTTCAAGTCTCCAGCTAAAATGAAAAAAAAAATACTTTGACGCTTAGCCCTATTTCTTTTTATTCTTTCTTGATGGCAGAAAAGAAGGTTTAAGATGAAAAAATTATATTTTAATTCAAAACAATGGGAGGAAACAGAAAAGCTGGATATAAAAAGATCTCTTTTCCAATAACGGAATGGTTTGAATGAAGATGTTCCCTCCACCTCATGATGAAAAGATGTGGGATTTAGTTTCCCATGGGTATAAAATAGGAGAATGTCCCAAACAGCCAGCTATGATGTGGTCTCTGCTGGATCTTGCAAGTCTATTCAGTAATGAAAAAACTGTAAACAGAACATTCTGCCTGTAAAATAGGGAATGGGTACCAGCAGACAAATCCATTTCCTTCCATCACAGTCCATATTTTAAGACAGAAAATATCTGAGAAGGACAGGAAGAGTTGTCTCACAAAAATGCTACATGATTTGGGACAGTATTCTAAGAGGCAGAGTTTTGGATACACATATCTGTTCTGGTATGAGCAGAAGATACACAAACAACTCAAAGGAAATGAGGGCAGTGTCCTTCTCAAGTGTATATCAGTCGTTTCCATTAGTGATTCCAGTCCTAACATCTATCAAATACACTGGATTATGGTAGGGGATAGCAGTGTTGGGAGGTGGTAGGCAGGGATTTTTAAATTACAGTTATCGCAAGCTGGCTGAAAAACATACCTTTGGCAAACAAGTGGTTTGCCTTTTTAGGATTGATATTATAAAGGTTTTATGCCAACAATTAAGGATTCTGTTGCTTTGAAAGGCACTTAATGGAAACAGTTTTAATTGTTCAGAGTCATGGTATTCAAAGGACTCTGGGAGCTGCTAGTGACCTCTACCTCAGGGAAAAGGATTTAATTGCTGAGATAACTCCATGTTGGTCTACTTTCCTGCCCAATTCCAATTTTAAGCAAGAAAAAGGATGTGTTTGTGAACTGAAAATAATTCAAATAGAAGCAATTAATGGGTTAGGGACATTGAGCTGTATAGGAACCCTTGCAGGTGCATGACAAAAAAATGGGATAACAAAAATTTTCCACAACTACTGCTTTTGTCATCTATTTTTATTTTGTGGTTCTTACTTACCTCCGCAAAGCAAGTTTAAAAAAATGTCAGTTTTACCTAAGATGAATTATTATTTGACATTTGGGTTATGGTGGTTATTAAAACTATTCTCCCAGATGATAATGGAGATAAAATGCACTCTGTCTTCAATCATGATTATCCTTTTACCTTATATTCACCACATCTTTATGAGTAGATTTTATATGAAGTTAAACAATGCAAAAATTACTCTAATGGCTCA
The DNA here is from genome assembly GCA_013397315.1 of Donacobius atricapilla. Classification (NCBI taxonomy): domain Eukaryota; kingdom Metazoa; phylum Chordata; class Aves; order Passeriformes; family Mimidae; genus Donacobius; species Donacobius atricapilla. The sequence goes on from WBMY01003425.1 coordinate 62,402, forward strand.
CGATTTCTGTGTGGTTGGTTGTCTAGTAGCCCAATTAACTAACGCTGGAATGTTTTGACTGGATTGATTGGTTGGGCCTAACAGAAAAGGACTTAGCCATTAGGAAGCAAAAGTAGTAGGGATAACGCAGCCTTGCAAACTGAGTAGGTGATTACTCATTAGGTCTGTAAAGAGAACAAATGTTCTCTTACATTCATCTCCAGGAAGTATGTTATATTCCCACACCCAGCCCCAGCTGGCACCAAACCTAATATAATTCTACTTTGTATTGCTTTGTATCAGAGTATACAGGGGAAGAGTTTGTTTATAACCCTACCTACTATCTCTTTTGCTTCTGGATGTACAAATACAGTTACTCAATTCTTGGCTGAAAAAGTAATTTCTACCTTTTGTTCAGTTACAAAACTTGCAGCTTCTAAATCCAACTGTCTTGAAAATGTCTGTCTTAATTTCCCACATGCATGTCAGCAAATTTCTGTGTACACAAACACAGACTTCCCTTCCTCAGTTCAGGATGCAACTTTCAATTATCTTCTCATGGCTTCCAGCTACAATAGAGCCAGGGTTTCCTGACTCCACATAACCCCTGACCTGTTGTGATAAGAATCGCTCCTGCCTCAGAAAGTGACAGTCTCTCATTATCACTATATTTTTAAACTTCATTTTAACACCTCTTCTCCCCTTTGACATGTTTGTGGATATCTTTGCTATTCCGGCCTAATGGGTGAAAGATTTCATTTGTTTGCTGAACAGAGGTTTTTCTGCATTCAGAAATTCACACTGCATTGCCAACTTGCTTGTTTCTTTACACTCACACTTTGACATCTTGGTTGCATTATCCTAAGTTTTAATCTTGAGCATCTTAAAGCATTAAGAAGTTTGTAATTATTTTNAAAAAAATTAATACTAAAAGATTCTCTAATGTATCTTCTTTCTCTCTTTTTAAAGTTAGATTTAACAGATGACTGACAAAAGCTCTCTGCTCTATTAAAACAAAGCAAGTTTCCTGAGTTGCTTCTCCAGCAGCTCAACAGTGCCAGCAGTGATGCAAGAGAACCTGGAGATCTCCATTAGTTGCCCTACACTTGGACGGAATCAGCATAAATAGTACTTTTTTTAACCTGTCAGAAATAAGGCCAAGATGTTTTTCATTTTTGATACCAGTTGTATCACAAAGCTCATGAATGTGTCGGAAACTATTATTACCGGAGATTGATATCCACACTGAAGGGGTTAAAGACAAGCGTAAAGACTAACATTTAAAGAAGCATCTCTCAAACTTTCTGTAGTGAACCACTTGGACACTGAGGCTAAATTTTGCCTTAATCAAGCTGTTTTCAAGCTAAAGGAGAAGCATCTTTAACTGGAGACAGGATAGAGGAGGTTTTGTGCTGGCGTCTTTCCCACCCCATGAGCCTCTACTGCACAACTGCAAAACTCAGAAAATTTACTCAGAAACTTTGTGCAGAAACTTTGTCTAGGCACACCAGGACAGACAGACACACAGAATCACTGGCCCTCTTGATGTCAACAAACTTCCAGAATCTTCCAGAAAGAAGAATGAGCCTCTCCAAAACTCCTCAGAGAGCATGTTGCAGGGAATTTACTGGAAGAACCAGGAAAACCAATTTTCCATGTGTGCAAGGGCCCCTACCCCTGACAGTGCAGGGCTGCATATCATGACAACAAGCCATGATCACACACGTATCACTGGAGCCATGGGTAGTGGTTATCTGTCTATCTATCTATCTGTCTATCTATGTACCTATCCATCATCTATCTATCTAATCTCTTCTCCTATCTCTCTTTGTCTGCTTTTCCCTTTTCAATTTTCCTCTCATAGGATGATCATAAACTCCAGAATGGCTACAGACCTCTTTTCCAATCTGCACAGATTTTTCCAGTTAGATTTAAAAGCAGTTTCTCAAATAATATTCATTTTAATATCATTTATTTAGAGTCCTTTTTTTTAACCCACCCCAAAATATCTGTTAACAGTGAACTTGGTTGCCTTGCCTCAGAGACAGGTCATAACCCTTTCCCTTGAATCTTTTGTATATATTAACAGACCTTAGCACAAAAAAAAAAAANAAAAAAAAAAAAAAAAAAAAAGAGAGACAGGTGAACAAAATATTCCGATTTCAGAATGCCATGAGGAGCTCCAGGGACAGCCTTACTCAGGTTTGGTGAAAGTTAAATACAATGCCAGCCTATATGGAGCAACACTGTAATAAAATTATGCTCCTGTATTGAAGTCAATGGCTCACAAAGTCATTTAAAAGAAATACTTTTACAACATGACCTGTAATTACCTGTTGAATCCTAATAACTCAGCAGGTTGCAAAGGCCAAGAATTTAAGTGTCATGAAATGAATGAAAAGGGATCATACATTAATTAGAACATCACAAATAACCAGTGCCATAAATGTAGGCCTTTTTCCAAGCACTAGCTTGCAGTAACAAGGGTTAGCCAACTTTGAGGATTTCTTATTAAATTATATGAGTAACGGTGGGTAAAGCTACAACCACCCAACACATGATGTTTCACAGTGTGATGTGCACCACAGACCATGTAATGGGGCACTTCCCTGCTGAATGACAGGGTTAAGGGGGCTACAACATTAAAAAAAAAAAAAAAGCATGTTACAGAGGAAGAGAATGAACATAATCTATTACTTTGCACAAACCAAATTTTCCACTTATTATTAAATTCCCAGGTCACATCTCTCAGCCCTATAAACATGCCTGCCTGTTGGTGGTCAAGCCAAGGTTGCTTTTGTTTCTTGATTGGCCAGACACATCATTTTGACCCTTCTGTTCACCCAGCTCTACCTGCTGTTATTATTAGATCACCTTTCACAGAAACCCTCTCAGTGCTCAGTTCAGGGGTACAACAGTCTGGAGTATCCACAGGAATCCCAATTTATAATTTATAATATTCTTTCCTAAAAATCTACAAACACAGACACAGAAGAGCATACACTGAAACAAATGCCTCTCAAGAACTGTCTTTTTACAAATTTTTTTTCTTCTCAAGTCTTTTCAGTTAAGGAGACTGGGTAAGCAAAGCAGCTTTCCAACACATAACTAAAAAAAAAAATTACTCAATGTTTTCACAAAATACATTCTTGCTGTATTTAACAGCAGAATCCTCCCCAGGATCTCAGATCATAAGCATAAATTACGCCCTCAAACGGGTTCATTGAATTGTTCTTCTAGTGCTGATAGTTCTCCATCAAGGGTCCCTTCTCTTACTGGGTCTATAGTCAACTTCTCATAAAGAAAAGCACCAGAAGATGTGCAGCAGCTGGACGTCTCTGTGGTAAGGTGACAAATATTACCATGATATATCTAAAGAAACCCTAAACACAGAAAAAGTAGAGCAGTTGCACCCACATGAGGCATTTAGAAACAGCAGCAAACAATAGCAAATGGTTACAGCAACATTATTTCTACCTTACATGCTCCACATAGAAAAAGAAATAATTTCTATTTCTGTTAAATATCATTGAGAGGATATTTATCATCACACTAGCATCATCTCACTTCCATCTGCATTTTTCCCTGCTCCCAATTTCTCAGCATGGCCGCTGACATCCCTAGAATCAAGGCAGAACATCATCTAAGCCAGCAAGATGAGGGCTCTAAGGAGAGCCTGACCTTTCCCAGGAGATGGAACACAAACTAATTTCTTTTTTCAGATGGTTCCAAAGCACAGGTCCAGGCACAGCAACTTTACAAGCAAAAGTCATAGAAGTGATCAAGCCTTTCCTGTGAGAGGTGTTTGACAGAATCCCTGCATGACTATGCTTATTCAACGGTTGACAAAAAAAATCTCATATACCTGTGCCTTTGCATACTTAAGGGAACAGTTTAAAGAAAAAATCACATCATATCATGTTTTCCAATGGGACAGCATAAATCTCAAAACAGCTTCTACTTCTTTAGTCTTTCAAAGAACAGAAACTTGCCCACATTCAAATATTTAATTTATTATCTAAACTTTAAGTAAAATTTCTACAGAACAAAAGAAATCCTGTATTTTGTAAAATACTGATAATGCATTTAAATGCTGAAGTACAGGTCAGGCATTGAGTACAAATTACACATTCCTACCATTCCTGAAAACATGTCAAATACATATACATATTTTTAATGACAACAGAAAACAGAACGTGTTGAATTCTGCCACTTGTCTCCATTTTTGAAAATTGTTGTTAATTAGGATTGATCAGATTACAGTAGGGTATGAAATTTGTCTCTAATGTTTCCCAAGAGCTACATATAACACAAAAGTAGAAATTAACACAGAGCTACTACACTATTATATGTTAATTTGGTTTTCTGTCATACCAAGAAAAGTTTATTGGCCAAATTTCATGTTAGATGTGGGAAGGGAAACTGAAACAGAAAGGAATAGGGAAAGGGGAAGGTGATAATGCTGAAAGCCAAACACATATGTGTTTCTCTGCCATTTTAAAAGTTAATGAGGTTCAAGTGATTGTCACATAAACTACACTCTCTGACTAAAAGTTAAATAAAAAATTGAAAAGTAGAGTGTTGAACATTTTACAACCCTGATTTTTACCACTCTAATAGAGTTACAACTAATATTGAGATGGCAGATAAACTTTTTTTCACATTCAGAGCTGCACTTGAACTGGAACAGACAATAATTTGAAGGATAAAAATTAGACAAATATCCTAGCTCGTTACTTAATAATTGTAGCTCTCGTGTCTGTCCTTGGATAGCATAATTCTAAAAAAAAAAAAAAATCTATTACAACATAACTACTTATTAACAACTCATATAAGTCATTTTGAAGGTTTGAAATACGTGTATGCATACTACACAATTAAAACTGATTTTGAAGACATATTTTCAGTGACTAATCATATCCAAAGAGGTAATAGATTTTAAAAAATGGCCAGTATTTCACAAAAATATTTCATTTTTTCTGTAACATTTCTGCTTTAATTATTCTGGTTAAAGTTAAAAAAATTAAAATCCTTCCTTTTGTTGTTTTCTAGTAGGCCTTATCCTCACACAGAAACTTTAAAACATGGCTGAAAAAGTATCTTGTTGAACAAACTAATACAGTTTGCCCACTTTTACAGAAACCAATAGATTTAAGCATCAGAAGAGGGCACAAAATATTTGATTAATCCACAGTAACTATTGAGAATTATTTTATAAAGTCACAGTTCTATATATGCAGACCTATATTTGCTGGTCAACTGTCTTGGTTAGAAAAGACAGGTGTCTGCTAGGGAGGACAAGACCTCCCNCAAAGGCTGTAGCCTGGCCTGGTGCTACACTTTCCTAGCCGTTTGTACTGTTTTGTTCAAGCACCTATAAGTAGCCAGCAATTAGTCTCCTGGCGACTTTGTGGGAAAAAATTCTATAGGGAAAAAAACCCCAAATCTAGCCCCCAGCATCAACTTATGTGTTTCTCCTAATTTTACAATGTTTTCTTAAATTCCAAAATAAATACAGATTAGGAAGTGTAGTTGGCTTATTTGAACAGTCAGTTTCACCTCTTGAGAAGTTTCAGTGAACATGGATTTTAAGAGCGAAGTAACCCTTCAGATAGTTCATGAAGTCACACTCAGAATTTTTTTTTTTTCCACCAGATATTTTAAAATAAATACATAATGACCACAACTTCATCGAAAAAATTTCAAGTTTTTCTTTCTGCAATCATTTTCGATTACAGCTAGAGACACAGAAATAAGGCCACAACACTGGAAAACAGACATCACAGGTGGATTTAGTTGCCTAGAATATATGGGTCTTGATACTACTTTAATAATAATAAAAAAAATCCTAGAAATCCATACACTTTTTCAGAGGATATATATTAAACATAATATTCATACTTTTTTGCTGAAGATTAAAACACATCAAGAGCATTCTGTTCTTATCTAGCACAATTTGGCCCTGTATCCATTCTTTCGTTCAGACTAAAAGACAAAATTAATGCCAAGAACTTTATTGAAACTACAGGGGTTTTTTCCAACAATATTAAGATTTCAGCTAGCCTATGACTGCATTTTTTGAGAACAGTGCAAGAGACTGTCAATACTAGAACTGAGAATTTTCCAGGAAGCTATGCCAGAAAAGCTGGAAAGCAGTGAAGAACAGAATGGATCTGTATTCTAATGTCAAAATGTACCCTCTAGACCTTTTCCCAGGAAATTAAGGAGTTCAGAAAATATTTCTCTTTTCCATTCTGCTTCTAGAAATTTGGTGTACTTAGTTTTGTACCATCCCAACAAAAGTAATATTGCAAACAAAAATCTGGACTTGTCTCAGGAGTCCTTTCAAGTTTGAAACCATAATAACATCATTTCCAGCAAACATGGAAAAATGGGTTACTAGTCTGACATGGAAAAAAGACGAAAAATACTCATGTAAGCACACCAACTGCTATTTTTGTGCAGAACTTTGCATTATGGCAGCAACTCATACATCCAGACTGCTCAGAAGAAATTACAAATTGCTGAGGTGATGCACCATATCTTCTCTAATACCTCACTGAGTGCCTTATGAAGTACTGTACTGCTCTGTAGGGGTCAGTCAGCACATTTAGAGGCAGATAAAATACCCCCTGACTGTGCAGCCTAGAACTTTGCCACTGTTGTCAACAATATACTATTCTACAAATGCACTACCAGTCAGACTCACAAAAATTGTTTCTACTTGAATACATATATTTCCTTTCTTCTACTCAAATAAAAAGAAAAAGAAAACAATTTTTCACCACAAAAAGTGTCAGCTGCCTCACAGTACTTCTGTGGAAGACAGTGTTACATCTCCCATTTACCTGAACAGCATCAAAATTTCACCAACATCAAGTACTCTTGAAAAATCACAGTCTTCGTCTCTGATGTCTTGAGAATATATCCACAACAAAGATTAAGTTGTTACCATGTATGTTTCATAACATTTTCTGCAAGAGATAGCACTATTTCTCACTTAATGAGCTGTGACATTTGGTGGTGAAATCAAACCTGTTGCTCTAAAGGTTACTTCTATGCAAGCTCTGATGGAGCAAGCAACTGAAAATTTATATGGATTTTTTTTCTTTCATTCTGTGACACAAAAGGAATAAAAATTAAACCTAAAATCTATTCTTCCCTTAGTACTGAACTGTAGGCATGCACCAGAGAAACATGGCAGCATTTTGAAACCCCCCAGGTATTTTTGGCTGGGACAGAGGCCAGAGTATAAAGAAGAGCAAAGAGTACTTTTCTTACTCCTCCACCACGGTGTGGCTATTACACTCTCTCACCATGGCCTGAGAGGTGGGCTGCAGGTTTGTTGGATGGGTGGGTGGGTGGTTATCCTTTTCTCTGTACCTCTCTTCACACACAGCAAGGAGAAGGACGTGTTACTGAGAGGTGGTTTTCCACAGGAGCGTTGGTGTTCCTTGGGCTTGATTTAAGGACAGCAACAGGGTGGTGTAAGTGTGGAGGAGAGCTACCTGTAAGAAATGAGAGGTGTAGAAGAGGAAGGAGGCAGACATCAAAGGTTTTGAGAAATATCAGTTCAGCATAAAAATACCTCAGAAACCAAGATGGGAGAAAAGTAGAAATCACTAGGGTCACAAAAAATTGAATAGAAATAGCCTGTTAATCTATAATAAGATATATGGACAGAGTTGTTATGGAAAATTCTAAGTGGAAAACCTTCAGAATTCATAACTGAAGCAAAAATGCAGCTGTAGTATCTGAGTATTTCCTGGCTAAAAAAATTACAAAATGCAGAAAGCACTGGCTGACCAGTCCATGCAGAACTCCCTAAAGCAAACAGAAGAAAATTACAATTTTAGATTGGCAATAAAGTTTTTAATCTCTGAAAGAAGGGAAAAAACTGAAACTTTTCTTTCACTGAGGTATTAAAAATATATTGTGCACCGTCCTCTCCTGCTCTACCATATGAATGTTCATTAGGTGATTTACAAATCAACAGCAATTGTAATGCATCTTGCTTAAATGTTCTGAATGAGAAGACACTGAAGGACTGAAGGAGTGAAGAGCTTTTTCTCTGTGGTGGTCTTGAATGGAAGAGTTAAAATCTGCCAAAGTAGCTGCTTTGGTGCTATGTTTAGTGTTCGTGCTGCGCACGTTGTTGATAGTACAGGGCAGTTTTCATTACTGCTGAACTGCACTGACACAGCGTCAAGTCCTTTTTTTGCTCCCCATCCCACCAAGCTGACCCGAGCGAGAAGCTGGGGCAGGGGACACACCTGCAACAGCTCACTCCAGCTGACCAAGTGGATATCCCATGCCACATGAGGACCAGCTCAGTAATAAAAAGTGGTAGTAAGAAGAAATGGAAGACATTTAGAGTGATGGACATTCAGAATAACGTCATTCGTCTTCCCAGGTGGCTGTTATGCATGGTGCAGGCTTGCTTTCCTTGAGAAGACTGAACAGCTGCCTGCCCATGAGAAGTGGTGAGTGAATTCCTTGGTTTGCTTTGCTTGCAGGCACAGCTTTTGCTACTTTTCTGACTCTCTTCCCCATCCTCCCAAGTAAAAGTGAGTGACTGTGTAGAGCTTAGTTGCTTGTTGGAGTGCTAGAAATATTGACTGATAAGATAACTTAATGTGAAAAGAAAAATCAAAGAAATGTTTTCTCTAAACTATTTTCTGTAGAATTCAAAACCTGTATCTCTATACCAAAATATGCTCTTCCCAGAGTCAGCTGAGATTTTAATATTAAAAAATGGTATATGTTTAACTTTAGATATTTCCTGTGGACACTGGTGCAATCATTACTATTCAGGGAATAATAATGGTTTGGGATTTGAGAATTTAGTGACATGAGGATCAAGCATTCTTAGTCTGCATTTTTCATGTCAACAAGATACAATATGTCAGAGTACATCTAAAGTGCCAATTTGCAATAACAAAAAAATGTATTTTCTACTGCCTAACCTTCTATTTACATTACTGCACAGGGTACATTATCTTTAATAGACTAAAAGGATTTTGTAGATAGTGAATCTAATTTAGTGACTGAGTAAAATTAAGATATCTGCAGGGGAAAGATATGGATTTATTTGTGTGTGGTAAAGGTGAGAAAGAATTCTATGCATCTCTCATAAATGCCAACAGAAGTATGAAGTTAACAGATGTCTGATCACGTGGGATTTTTTGCTTGGGCTGTGTTTTGGAAAGGTTTTGTTAATAACTGCCAATAGTACTAATGTTCCTTCAATCCAGCTATGCACAGCTTTTTTAAATCTACATAATCTAGCAATATTTCAGATCTATGACTTGAAAAGTTATCAGATAAATATTTGATCTATTAGACCTGCTAAAACAAATCCTTTTGTATTAAGGGAAAACAAGTGGTTTAGTATGTCCCAGTAACTGCCAGAAACAAACGTCAGTAACATTTGAAAAACCCATATCTTACTTTTTCTGGCAAACATTTCTAACACAAATCAGCCATTTAATACAAGATAAAAGCCACTCTAAAGCAAGTCTGCTTGCAAACAGGATTGTTATTTTCTGTTGAGTCTAGAAACTAATACTAACTTTCAAAGATTATTCTTTACAATAGATTACCTATGTTAGAAAGAAAAGAAAAAAACCCACAAAACAGTAACAAAAAGACTTGTAAGGAATTCAGAGATTCAGAGGTTTGTTTTTGTTTTGTTTTTTTTTTAGTGTCTCCCAACAATTACTTTAGCAGAAATACATTTGCAAGCAACTTACAGAAAGGCAGAAAAAAGGACAACGTGAATTTAACTGATGGCATGGTTTTGAAAATTATATTGTAAATACAAATACAGCCTTCCCAGAGCAACATATAAATTGGATCCTTTCTAAATTCCCAGAGTGGTTCAGGGAAAAGCTATCTGCATTAAACAAGTATCCAATTCTTACTGTTGAACCAATTTACAGCATCCAGCAGAAAACTTTTGAAGAATTTACAATAAGCTGGAAGGCATTCAACAATTACAGAAGGAAGAAAACACAACAAAAAGAAAAAAGTTAAGTGTGAATACTACTGTTTCCAAGCAATGCATTCTGTCAACTTGGACATTAGGCGGTATAGAGAGGCACATTTCATGTGTTGACATACATATGAATGCAGGTATCAACTTATAAATTAATATGAGGAACAAAGCTGGTAGTAGATAATGACAATTTACAAAAGTAGACAATAATGCAGACTGGATTCACAATTAAAATATAACGTTTATGCATGATGAATACCTCTCAACACTACTGATTGTAGACAGAATATTAATTTGCAAATGGATTCAGACTTCAGGATAATTAGAGACAGGAGCAGAGATAATTGCCTAAGGTATCACAGAAACAGCAGAAAAAATCACTAAGTAGAAACCAAAGATATAAACAAAAAATTATCCTAAAAGAAGAGAACAAAACCAAATCTTCTTAAATATCCTTTGCACAGAGGTGCTTTAAAGCATATATTTGAAGGAGTTTTAGGCATACTAAATCAGAAAGAAAAAAACATTTATACCCAGGAGTCAAAAATCTCACCAAACCCATATATAGGACTTAAAGCCTTTAAAATTATGGGATGTGATTTTTTCACTAATGTAAGATAAATCATGAAAAATTCTATTTTTAATTGACCCAAACCAGAGGTAAGAAGGTAATATAAAGGATTTTTTACATCCTCTCCAAAATATTTTTCTTCCACCATCCTAACAATAAGATTTTACCGTGCCTCCAGTTGCAAAAGAGAGACTTAATACACCCACTTCAAAAATAAAATAATAAAAAAAAAATTAAAAAGAAAGAAAGAATAATTACTCCATTCTTTATATATTTTATGTTTATGTCTTATTAGTCCTCTCAGAAAAGGTCTTTTCAGGTGTTATTTCCTTTTACTGCAAGGAAAAGGTTCGATTAAATAACTTGTTTGACCAGCAAAAGACATTAACCAGAACACTGTGTTGCTGAAATCAGTTGTGACATCCACAATTCCAGACTGTGGGTTGGAAGACTCTTGTGTTATTTTTACCCCTTCCCACAAAGGATAGAGCTCTTGGTATATAAAAAGCAGCTGCTATTTTTAAAATCTTACTGATTTAGAGATTTAAATGGTTTCTAAAGCAGACAATATATTGATGACGACCTGCAGACCAGGATGGTTTCAAACAATTTAAAACTGAACAGGAGGAATCACACCTGGAACAGGTAACATGAGACTTATTAGGTAAAAGAAATTCAAAGAATTTGAATGGTTTGTAATCATTCAAGTTGCTGGAACAAACAAGACCTATATAACACAATATATCAAAACCCAAACTAACATTTTTGCTGAAGTGTAATGTATTCAACCATGGGAGGGAGCCACTTATAGTGCCATAAAGAAATTTGTAACAAATTCAGGGGAAAAAACCCACCAAAACAAAACCAATAAAACAAAACAGAAACACAAACAAACAAAAGCAACACAAACAAGTCAACTCCAGTGGAGGAGTCAGTAACTCACCAACTCCTGAAGATGATGATTTCAAAAATATCCCTCTAGAAGGTTAAATGTCAGATCCACAGAGGACCTTGCAGCACTGATTGCTCCATCGCATTCAGAAACACAAGCTTAAAAATCTTGCCCAAACTCATTAGTATTTGATTTTAGAAGATAGATTCCACAGCTCCAGATCTGCTCTGTTACGTCACTAGAAGATCTTCTGTTTTATTAGAGAGGAGTAAATCCTCGAAGACTGACAAAAAACACCCCTCCTAACAACATTTCTCAAGATAGCAGATATACCTCAAGCTGCAAACACACATCTGTGTTTGCATTAAGTTAATGCACATAAGCATGTGTTTGCTTTAACAAAAGTCNTTTTTCTGGCAAACATTTCTAACACAAATCAGCCATTTAATACAAGATAAAAGCCACTCTAAAGCAAGTCTGCTTGCAAACAGGATTGTTATTTTCTGTTGAGTCTAGAAACTAATACTAACTTTCAAAGATTATTCTTTACAATAGATTACCTATGTTAGAAAGAAAAGAAAAAAACCCACAAAACAGTAACAAAAAGACTTGTAAGGAATTCAGAGATTCAGAGGTTTGTTTTTGTTTTGTTTTTTTTTTAGTGTCTCCCAACAATTACTTTAGCAGAAATACATTTGCAAGCAACTTACAGAAAGGCAGAAAAAAGGACAACGTGAATTTAACTGATGGCATGGTTTTGAAAATTATATTGTAAATACAAATACAGCCTTCCCAGAGCAACATATAAATTGGATCCTTTCTAAATTCCCAGAGTGGTTCAGGGAAAAGCTATCTGCATTAAACAAGTATCCAATTCTTACTGTTGAACCAATTTACAGCATCCAGCAGAAAACTTTTGAAGAATTTACAATAAGCTGGAAGGCATTCAACAATTACAGAAGGAAGAAAACACAACAAAAAGAAAAAAGTTAAGTGTGAATACTACTGTTTCCAAGCAATGCATTCTGTCAACTTGGACATTAGGCGGTATAGAGAGGCACATTTCATGTGTTGACATACATATGAATGCAGGTATCAACTTATAAATTAATATGAGGAACAAAGCTGGTAGTAGATAATGACAATTTACAAAAGTAGACAATAATGCAGACTGGATTCACAATTAAAATATAACGTTTATGCATGATGAATACCTCTCAACACTACTGATTGTAGACAGAATATTAATTTGCAAATGGATTCAGACTTCAGGATAATTAGAGACAGGAGCAGAGATAATTGCCTAAGGTATCACAGAAACAGCAGAAAAAATCACTAAGTAGAAACCAAAGATATAAACAAAAAATTATCCTAAAAGAAGAGAACAAAACCAAATCTTCTTAAATATCCTTTGCACAGAGGTGCTTTAAAGCATATATTTGAAGGAGTTTTAGGCATACTAAATCAGAAAGAAAAAAACATTTATACCCAGGAGTCAAAAATCTCACCAAACCCATATATAGGACTTAAAGCCTTTAAAATTATGGGATGTGATTTTTTCACTAATGTAAGATAAATCATGAAAAATTCTATTTTTAATTGACCCAAACCAGAGGTAAGAAGGTAATATAAAGGATTTTTTACATCCTCTCCAAAATATTTTTCTTCCACCATCCTAACAATAAGATTTTACCGTGCCTCCAGTTGCAAAAGAGAGACTTAATACACCCACTTCAAAAATAAAATAATAAAAAAAAAATTAAAAAGAAAGAAAGAATAATTACTCCATTCTTTATATATTTTATGTTTATGTCTTATTAGTCCTCTCAGAAANTAAAACAAAACAGAAACACAAACAAACAAAAGCAACACAAACAAGTCAACTCCAGTGGTGGAGTCACTAACTCACCAACTCCTGAAGATGATGATTTCAAAAATATCCCTCTAGAAGGTTAAATGTCAGATCCACAGAGGACCTTGCAGCACTGATTGCTCCATCGCATTCAGAAACACAAGCTTAAAAATCTTGCCCAAACTCATTAGTATTTGATTTTAGAAGATAGATTCCACAGCTCCAGATCTGCTCTGTTACGTCACTAGAAGATCTTCTGTTTTATTAGAGAGGAGTAAATCCTCGAAGACTGACAAAAAACACCCCTCCTAACAACATTTCTCAAGATAGCAGATATACCTCAAGCTGCAAACACACATCTGTGTTTGCATTAAGTTAATGCACATAAGCATGTGTTTGCTTTAACAAAAGTCACAACAGGTGATTTTGTCATCATATTGCAAGATGTAGTGGCTTTTCTCCCTTTTACACAAATTTTAGTGTCACAAACTCAACCTACAATGTTAATCACAACATTTTCTACTTAGCAATAAGCATTTGAACCCAGTGTTTCGAAAAGCACCATCCCAATTCAAAGACTACTGTAAAACCCTGGGAATAAGAAAAAAAGGGGGCCCTAGCCAATCCATTTTATTTAGTTTTGCACAAAGGAGTTCAGCTGCCCTGCAGCAAGGTAAGAAAGAGGATTTTGTACCCCTCTAACATTGATTTCAGTGCCAGTTAGATATAAAAAGAATGGCACTTGTGACTCAGCTGCACTGAGCTATTTCTGTGATGAAACAATGTCATAAATCCAGCTTAATTTAAATGGGTACATTTTGCTTACAGCTAATACGTGTTACTGAAAGAAACTCAATTTCATGTTTTTTAGGCCACAGACTATCTTTTCCACAACATATTTTTAAGGTGCAGGACAAAAAGGTTGAGATGCAGAACAGAAACAATTGCAGCAGACAGAACCCACTTGTGAATCAGCTTGACATTTGCTCTTTACAGCTATTTCAGAAAATTACTGTTTAACTTTGGGTCACCTAATTAGACGCATAGCAAGTATGTACAGAGAGAATCCCTGGTGACTTTGTATCATGTCCAGAGCAGGTAAATGACAGATTTTTCTGCGTCAAATTTGCCAATGAAATGTTTTTGCAGACTTCAGAGTGATGGAGACTAAGGAAAAGAATGAAAATGCCCCTTCCCAGCCAGATTCTCCATTCTTGCTCTCAATCACTTTTAAGAGTTCAACATTTCATTATCAAATGTGACACCTAGAGTTTAATTAGTCAGCAAAGCTACAGTACACAAAACCAGTCTGATAAGTTTGGTATTATGAAGAGTTAGCTATTACTTCACTTTATGGAGCTGTAAATAGGAATATTACTCTTGTCAGCCTTTTCTAAATTGAATATGACAGCTTTGATTTTTTATATGAAATATAATATATCAGGTTGAACAGCTGGATAAGCTAGAGCTTTAACCACTTACAAGGTTTTGTGAAATACTAAATCAGAAATTTATTTACCATATAAGCTATATGCTTTACAGCTGCAGTCAAAAAACCTCAAAGCTTGAATAGATCTCATTTGTAAAAGTAAATATATATTTGTGTGTGTAGGATTGTGAGTTTATGTGTAAATACATTTATAATATATACAGGCAAGGGGGGATTGCATGTATCCACATATACATGTGTGCTTGTATGTACCATCTCTCACATACAGAAATCACTGAATGAAGGGTGAATGAATCACCCTGCCACAAATTCCTGTAAAACCTTCCTAGGCTAGAATAGAATAGAATAGAATAGAATAGAACAGAACAGAACAGAACAGAACAGAACAGAACCGTTCTAATGATGCCTAAAGAGGCTACCTGGAATAGAGGCGGAACAGAGTTAAAGGAATAAAGTAGGTATTTATTTAAAGGCCTTCAAAGGCTACACCTTGGGCAGTACAAGAGCCTGGCTGTGGCTCTACCCAAGATGGACACAAGATGGACACAAGGTGGGCCAGCAGTCACAAGTTGTCATACTTTTATAAGCTTTGGTCCATTTACAAATTGGGGTTAATTGTCCAATTACAGCTTAAGGTTATGAAGTCCCATCCTCTCAAAAGAGAGTTTGCTCTCTTCAGTTCACTGTTGTTTATTCTTTTGGGGCCTGAAGATGCTACAGTGTCCTTGGTTCTCAGGCTGGAAAAGGATTGTTTTGTCTAATTAAACCAAGAAGAGAATTTGCTAACACTTTGTATGAAGTTCAGAGTTACACACAAAGATGTGGGCTTGACATTTCTGAGCCTGAATTTTAGCTTGCTAACTATTGCTACCTCCTTTCCCAAGGGAAGGTTGTCAACAGTTTCTCTTTTCAAAACATCTCTCTCCATTTCTCAAAATAAGTTAAGTAGACAGTGTTCCCTTTCCCATAACAACTGTCCCCAGGTGTTGTTTCCTATTACTTAACCAATGGAGAGAAGTGTCAGTCTGATGGACCAATAATATACCTTTCTAGTGCAGCATGTTATAAAAGAAACTGTTACAACTGTAAATAAAGCCTTCTTTCTCTTCTGGCAACTATATGGAGTCAATCTATTTCGTGTCCTACCATGACACCAAGGAAGTATAGAATCTGAAAAATACAAAAGCTGAAACTTAAGGCATCACCATTAGCTGGGACCATCTAGTCCAACTGCCTGATCATTTCAGGGCAGACCAGAAGTTAAAGTCTATTTTGAAGAGCATTGTCCAGATGCCTCTTTTAAAGAGACTGACAGGCACAGGGCATCAACATATTGTCTTGTTTGCACCTTCATTCAGGCACAGGCAATCCTTATAACTGGATCACATGACAGCATGTGACATGGTTGCCTTTTTCTGGCTTCTTATCAGCCAGGCAGCCTGATGCATGTGCTGGTGCCTGGCTTTGTCCTTTCCCAGGGGCAGGAGTTTTCACTTCTCCTTGATGAACTTCTAGGGGCTCCTGCCTTGGCAGGGTTGGACAGCGGGGTGGCACAGAGAGCAGCACCAAGTCCTGACTCCAGGCAGGGGGCGGGAATTGATCACGGCTGCAGTGGGGCTGCACCGTGCGGCACAGGCTGGTAGGAGAGCAGACACCCAGGATGTGGGGGCAGAGGCTGGCACTGAAAAGCTCACAAGTGGCCTGGGGTGATGAGCTGTGTGGTACACACTGGACCTGGATACCCCCTACTGCTGGAAATACCTGCCCTGGGCCTGCCTACAGGAATGGACCTGGAGAAGGCCAGGACTAGCATTCACGGGGAACAGAAAATGAGTCTGGAACCTGCTACATATAGAAGGAGCCCTCTGCAAACATCCCCACCTAACCATCAAGAAAAGCAAAAAACCATGAGGACAGCAACACCACATGCCCTGTTCATAACACTGAGAGTTTTCTTGTAGTTCTCATGCAATTATTTCATTTTAATAATTTGATCTGAAGGGCTGGGGACCCTTGAGGACTGGTGCCCTCCCCAGCTGATGGCTCAGTTCTGGTTTGGTCAGCCCCCAAGATACACTCCAAGGTGACTGATGCTTTGTCAGCCTCTTATTAGCTGGAGAGATGTGAGGGCTATTTGTCCTCCTCTGGCCCACAGCGGAGTTTTCACTGCCCTGGCTAGAAGTGGAGAGCCTAAGCACAGCCTGCTCTGCTTCCTTCTGGGTCTCTTTGTGCTCTGCAGGGATGGCAATTTGTGGCAGTGCCTTCAGAGAGTGTCTCTCTGCTCGCCCGGGCCAGCCCTGGCACCAGTGCAGCGTGTCAGGCACAGCTCCAGCTACAGATAACCAGAGCTGATCCTGTGAGTTCTGAGAACCATCGACCCACTCTTCCTTGTGGCACAGGTTGTATTTGTGCAACGATCGGTAAGGAGGAAAGGAGTCTGGGTTGGGGGAGCCAACAGGTTTATTGGAAGGCCGTGCCTGGGGCCTTCTCACCTGAGGCTACAGCCCAGCCCAGCNCGGGCAGCTCACCGGAGGGAGGAGCAGGGAAAGGACACATCCAATTTCTATGGAAACTGGGGAAGAATACATTGAGTGACAGGAGACAGAGCAGGGAACAACCACGCACGGGAAACCAAGGGGGGTGAATAGAACAAACCATTTTAACATATCAAATAAACATAAAAAAATCCACACCGCTACAGCAATTGCAGCAAATGGGAGCTTTCTGGTTATCTGCAGTATGTGTTGGGTGGCTCTGGAAGGTGTTCATCCAGTTCAGGGCCTGGAGGTTACCTACAGGATACCTGGGCACCCTTTCTGAAGCCCACCATTAGGTTGTTTCTTTCCCTTTTCTCTTCCTTTTCTCTCCAATTCAAAAATTTTCAGCTTAGAGGAAAACATTCCAAGCGTAACTGTGATCTTATGCAGCATACTGTGGCTTGTGCCCCAAGGATAAGAACATATTGCCTAGATCTCCAAGCTTGCAAAGCTCCTTTAAAGCCTTAAGAAAATTTATTTCTTTGCATCCCTTCAGGCCTGGCAGGACCTGGTCTCTCAGCTGTGAAGGCACCACATGGTACCTGTGCTGTGTGGAGGAGTGGCAGCTGATCATCTTCCTAGGAGCAGTGTTCAACACAAGGTACCCAACAAACTCAACCAGCTGCAGGAAGCAAACATAGATCAAGTAGACAGCCTACTTTTGGGTTTGTTTGGGGGTTTTTTTGTTTGTTTGTTTTGTTTTTATTCTGTTTTTGTTGGAGGGGGGAGGACACATTACAAAAAAGAAAGAAACTAAAGATCTACACATCTTCCTCTTCAACAAGGCAGAGTAGTACACGTATTGGAGGTAATTATTCTATGATTCTACCTATAATAATCATTTTAAAGGTATCTACAGGGAAATTAAAGTCTGTAGTCTTCTAGTTTCCTGAAAATTTTCACTGGTGGTGGAAAATCTTATATACAAATAGAATCTTTCATTGAACATCTTCACTCTCTAGGTGCACATAAGATGGTCTTCATACTCATCTCATAAATATTTACATGACCTGTAAAAATATTTCTAGATTCACTCTCAATTTCAGTAGCACCTTAGAATACTTTCTGCAAAACTTCTTAACCCATATAGTGCCCTGTAGCCTAGTGGCTAGCAGTGGGAATTCTTGACAACTATCAAAAATACAGAAAAAAGATAATTTTTAGCTTTGCCTCTCATCAGAAGAACATAAAGAGTTTTACCCAGAATTTTTCTCCTAAGACATTTTGATAATCATGAATCTCACTTAAGGAATGCCCAAACTCATATATTATACTATAGTTTCATCAGTGGAGAATCTAACCAATTATAATGTGAGAATTCTTAGGGGTGGGGGGGAGGGAAGAACAGAAATGAATTAATTCCCCTTTAAGTTGTTAAAAAGTACAGCTAACTGATACAGCTCCTAGCATGCCTGTAGGAAGCTGACCACTTCCTTGGCTTCAGAGCTGTAGAGTCAGTTTGTGGGCCCTAAAATATAACATTGTGTTTTTCAGTGCTAGGATGTCCATAAGTCTAGGTCCTCATAGACAAGAGTTTTGTTCCTGGAACTGCTGTCAGATTAGGTAAAACAAATTCTATCAAAGCTGTTTATTACAAATCAAAAATTATGATATTTTAAAAAAATATCTTTGCATTATTACTTTTAAAGTGAATTAACAGAGTGTTATAGCTGTTATAGGTGAGGGAAAACCTATGGAAGTTAAAACTATCCTGGTATCTTCAAAAGAGATCAGAATGTCGAATATATAGCTATCAGACAACTTGCCCTGTACAACTGTAGCATTACTGGACACAATGTGGCAGTTGTTTATTCGCTATATTATTTTTTAGAGTTCAAAATAAACAAACTAAAAATTAAAAAAAGTTTATTTACCAGGTTTTTTTTTTCTCTTTAATTCATAGCAATCTCACCAAAACAAATGTAAAATCACCTAAACAAAAGCACTGATTTTAATATCCACAAAATTTCTATTCAGACCTTACAAACAGTGTGGAAAGATTAAGAATAGGCAGCTCTATAATTATTAAAAACAGCAATCACTCTGTTTGACCTATTTATTAGAAGACATAGTCCAGATGGGCTCAAAATAAATGAAACACTAGATAATAAATGTACCTCAAAGTGCCATTCCAATCTAGCTTTTTCATAATACTTCACATAATAATAATGAGATACAGGGGTGCATTTTCACTTTTGTACAACCTGTCAATTCTATCTTAAGGCTTTTTTGTTTCTGCTGTGAATATCATCCACAGCGTCAGTTCAGTACCATCTGCTATACACCTTAGGACTCCCAAACAACAGCCTTTCACTTCAAAACAGCAATCATTTGGAGTAATAAAATCCCCTACTGGGTTGGTATAGTTTGGGAGGCATCACACAATCACAAATCTCATTTAATGTTTCTCCATCAACTATTTTACTTACTTTTTTTCCTTCATTTTTATTAGCACTTTGAGCATTCTAGATGGAATTGGTCTCTTTTTTCCTGCTGATTTGAAAGTGATAAAACATGCAGGAGAAACAGCATGTTAAATTTTCTGTACTGTGATACTGTCTTGCTCAGATGTTTATGAAGAATTGGAACCTTTCTGGAAACCCTTGTCATCAGTTCTCCAGTTCCTAAAAACAAGAAAAGAGATAAGGCAAATTCCAGTGCTGAGGCGGCAACTGGTTGAGTACAATTGAGTGAAGACAAAGATAGGTAGTTTTTTTAAGATGTCCTTTGAAACAGTGTTTCAAATATTTCAAATACTCAGTCTTGATCTGTCCTGTTGGAGTCCAGGGCACGTGGAAAACCCCTCCAGCTGCCCTGANTGGTTCATGTCCCTGTAGCTGCATTTCTTCAGTGCACTGAGACTGCTGTAAGACCTTGAACTAATAAACACCTTTGAAGACCAAGCTACAGGTTCGATCTCATCTTTTCAACCCTGGTACGGGACTCTGAGAGACAGAAAACCCCTAATTAGGGGAATGTAGGAGTGAAAATCCATGCACTGTCCAAAAGGAAATTACTCAGTTTAGAAATTTTCCTCAAGTTTGAAAAAAGCCTTTAACAACCCTGTAGAACCTTCTAAATTGAAGAAGTGAAGTATAGTTGCATTTTCAAAATGCTTCCAAGAGCGTATCATGGCTCCACGCTTAGGCAGTACTAAAGCTTGTGGAGCCAGAGTCTCAGAAGCTGAGATGCGTGTGTGGTACAGGTACGTAAGTTGCATCTAAACAAGTGAGTATTTGCACCAGAAACATCTAGCAGCTCTTGCACAGACCTTCTTATGATAAGCAGGGCAAGCCAGCCTGTAAAGTTAAGCCAGACTATGAAAGGACTGATTCCAGAATCTAACCTAACTTCACTAGCTCTTGTTTTTTCTACAGTCTGCACTGCAAGCCGTCCGCGCACAAAGTGCTTGGGAGCTTTGCTTAGTTTTCATTAGTACCCAAAGCATATCCTAGCTTTGTAACTGTATGCATACAGAGTTTTTCCTGTTCCACAGTTCAGCATCACAGAGCACAAGTACTCACATGACTAGACTGCACTGTTGTATAATTAGGAGTGTTGCCATCACAAGGCACTTCAAATATCCCTCATACCCATAACATTTAATTTTCTTTAGTTTGCCTATTTATGCAGGAAATTATTAAAGCAAAAATTAAATGAAAATTGACTCCAACTATGCTAAAAATGTAAGTAGTTTCTCAACTATTTAGTCAATTCGTGAATGAAAATACCCTGTACTTTCTGTGTATTGCTAAAAGAGAAGGCCTTAACAAGATTATGAATTAAGATATTGTTTGAGGAGATATGAATAGCTAAACTGACCTTGTCTATTTGAAAATAACCAGAACTGTGGTTACGGTCCAGGAAACTTACTTACAAAAAGCCAACAGTAATCAAGAGTGTTTTGATACAACATACATAAAATGATGATAGCACAATATACATCAAGCTGGGGCTTGGGGGTTTTTTTGTTGTTTTTTAAGCTATTGGAGGAATGTAACTTGACTGAAAAAGCCAATTAAATAAAATTCCAGGAATCACTGAACACTTACTGAAACCTACAGGATGAGATGAGAAAAAAAATTATTTCTTTTTAAAATTATTGCTCTAGATTTCCACAGCTGTCATGGTGTCATGGTGCAGGTATAGCAAGGATAGTCTTCTCTGTTTATTCTTTTTTTTTTTTTTCTTGGCTGATTTGTTGTTTGCCAGTTTCATTGATAGATTGGTTGATTTGTCATTACACAACAAGTTTGCTATAACACAGAATTAAGAGTTTTGTTCTTAATCATTAACAATGCCATGACACATACAGGTTCATAGGTCTGTACAAGAATTCTGCTCTTATAGGATTACGGAACAGTTTGGGTTGGAAAGAACATTAAAGATCATTTGGTTAACACTTCCTTGCCATGGGAAGTCTTCCACTAGACCAGGTTGCTCAAAGCTCCATCCAACCTAGCCTTGAACACTTCCAGGGATTGAGCATCCACAACTTGGACAAAAGTGCCAAAAAACTAAACAAGTGTTTAGATACCATGACTTTTCAAGGACAGTTTCCCTCCAGCAGTGAGTTTTTTACCAAGCTTCAGGACCCCGCAGTTCACCATTTAATTTGAAGATTTTTGAGAAAGCAAGTCACTACTGCATGCTTTTGAAATTAGTTGCAGCCTGGTCCTGTTGGGCGATTTCATGGTCATCTGTGGCCCTTAACATCACTTGCTCTTTATCTTTCATTTCTTGTTCCAAGGCATTAATATGTATCCTATGTTACTTCAGTAGTTCTCTCTTTTCACATCATGAGTTAATTCTTTTTTCCTGAGAATAAATACTTCTTCTTTAACCTTCTGATATTCCTATTAAATGAACATGCAGCAGGAGATAGCAGAGAAATAAGAAACTATATGTTAGAATTGACGGCAAAAAAAATACCCTTGATAACTGCAGTCAAAAACATTCAGAATACAAGCTGGGAAGGCAATTATACAGAAGACATTTTGGTCTTTGTGCAAAAAATGAATATCGTTAAGTCTCTGTGTTACACTGTCTTAACCTGAATTATTTCATACTCCATTCAGATTTGTCTGGTTCAGTAGAAACCTTATAAAAATTCATCTTACTTTCAGCCACAGCACCAGAGAGAAACATGAGATACTTCAGCTCCATAACTTTGTAACTACACTTATATCATAACTTTTTTGTACATGTGTTAGACCTCCTAAATAGAGTGTAAACAGGGACTATACAATGTGCTGTTTTAGAGCAATAGAAAATTTTATTACCTGTATATCTTCTCTGGAAGATATAAGGTTCTCATAATAAGCATCCGAAGGCCACTGTTTAAAGCAAAGAACATATTAAAATTACTTTTTATTTACCTGACTTTGAATATAAGTTAATCTTTTAATGTCTATAAATTGAAATGCTGTTTTAGGCGGTGGTTCTCTCTGATATCAGAATCCACAAACACACTTGCATGAATTCAAAACAAGTACAAAGAGAATCCTGCGCACTATAAGGCAAATCACCACACTAGTAAAGCCTCAGTGTCATCATCACATTGATGGAGAACACAGGAGATGGTGGCACTCAATAAATAAAATTACATAGATGAGTGTGGAGAACAGGTGGAAAACAAACAAGCAAACGAACAAAAAACCAACCTAAACCAAAACAGAACAATCTAGTTTAACTTGTGATTATATTTAATGCTCAAAACCACAAATTTCCTTATTTAATTTCTTTTTTCCCAATCTAAAAATATGGAAATTCTTTCTAAAAAGAGGGCCACCTACAGAGTAATTCATATTATAGATTAATTCTACTGAAAAAGTGATAATTAAAGCAGGAAACATTTCTTTTGTGTCAGCTTCAGAATAAATGCAAACTGTTTTTACACATCTTTGGTTAGCCTTTTGAAAGTGGAAAAAGTTGGGAGAAAAATCATCTTACTAATTGCAAACAAGCCTCTCTGCTCAATTAAAATTTAAACTAAGTGGAATAATTGTACATATGGCATGCATAACAACAGCAATAACATCCTGTTCAATTCACTGCAACAGAAATCTTCTCCTGACATTAATGGTATATTATGTCATTAAATTTAAAAAATTAGATTGAATAAAAGGCAAAAATATGGTCCCTTAAGACGCCTCATACAATGACAAAATGAATACCTGAGAGGATCTCAGGAAATATGTTTATGACTGTAAGATGGCCAAAGGCTTAAGAAGGATGACATTCATTGCATAGGCTTGTTTCCTGGTGCATGCAATAAACTTCTCCCAACAGAGGGGGTGAAAGATGCGATTGCAACACCAGATTTTTAAGCTTCATAAACTCAAGACTCCAACACAATAGCACAGAACTACAAATTTTGAGTCACATAAGATTAAATTGAATATTGTGATTTCTATGATTAAAAGACAACTTCAAAAGGGCTGTTGGCAAGATTCTGACACCAAATTTTTTTTTTTTTGTGATTGTTCCTGACTCGCTAGCAAAAATTCTGCAATTCTGCCACAGATTAATGTAATATTTTTTATTATTTGGAACATCAGTACCAGTATCAGAATTTTCAGTCCTTGCATGCATAGGCAGTCCACTTCTCAACAAAAAGACCTCAGTTCCTTGTCAATTAGAATGTTTTGAAATGATACCACAAAATTTATGATCATCAATGGGACATCTTAGTTCTCAGTACGGTTAGCTGACTAGTGTGTCATATGTAATTAGGTCTGAGCATTACAATATTTTCTTTACTGATGTCCATTCTCATTAATTTCTTTAAGCTGTAGGTAATACAGGTTCTAGAAGCAGCTGATAATCTTTATCTTTTACATAAGGTTTCTACTGATTTAAAACTTACCCAACTGCATTTTTAATAGAAAAACAACCAGGACATTGTCCCATCTAAAAGCAAAAATTACAAAAATTATCTTTTTTTTTTTTTTAATCAGTGTTAGGTGGGCAACAAAAAACTATCATTTTAACCATATTTTGATGGATTGGGGAAAAGAATAAACTATTCACATAGCCTTTTTTAATCAGATTTTTTCAGGAGTTCTCACAACGTGAAACACATTTTTAATCACATCAAAATTGAAGATTTCAGCTCCCATAAAAAGATTTTATTACAACTCATAGATAACTAGCATCCAACTTGCAGTTTGTTGGTCTCACAGAATTCTTTTTCTTATTGATAATTTAATTCTAATTCTAAATATACAAAAACTGTTGCCCTAAACATGACTTGAAACTGATTTCCTTTTATTCTAATCACTTTCTTTTTTTTTTTGTTTGGTTTGAGACTTTTTGGTTTTGGCTTTTGATATACAAACCGGCTACGTTCTTCAAATGCACAACACGCTCCTCTAGATCAGAGAGCTGAAGGAGAGAGAAAGGAAAGGAAGGGCTTATGGAGAAGGACACACTAATTCATCACCCAATCAGTCTTCATTGATTAGTTTACTGTCAAGTCTTTATTTCCTCTCCCTCTTCCAAAACAGTTATTTCTTCTTGAATATAAGTTGCATTTAGTTTTCTGAGGCCAAGAAAGACATGGTAGGCTTGGAAACAAAAATTATGGCCTTTAAGGGAATGACAGTCCAATGTCTACAGCAAGTTAACATGAAAATATCTGATAGATGCTTCATGGTTATTCAGAAACAACAGCCTAATAATTATGCAAATAAAACCTTTCTCAGTCAGAGTGCAGAGATTTACATAATTGAGAAATAAACATACAATTATGGGTCAGTGATGGCGCAGCATCAGGGTACTTGACAGAAAGTATCTCAATATCACTATATTTAAACCAAAAATGTGCAGTAATTGAAGGGCAATAGATGTAGCATATTAAGACTAAGTCTACAGAAATATGAAACCTATGAAAAATCTCATTATATGCACCAGAATAAAGTATAAATCCTCAGCTGCTAAAAGCCTACACAGCTTCACTGATTGAAATGGAGCTACATCAATTCCAATGGAAATAGAGCACTGGTAGAATAAGTCAGTGTACTGTGCAATCAAGATAAAGACATGGAACCAAGATAAAAGTTCTTACAGAATAGCAGCCTTTCCCACATCCACCTCCCTCCCGTTTCCTTAGAAGAATGAATGTTGTGTGAAATCAGGATTACCTCTAATGTTAAGAAGATTTGATCAGTGCCCTGCCAGTACTGAAGGTGCAAGAGGAGCAGCAGTCCCACAAGCTCTCTGCTTATGCTGCACACCAGCACTCACTGACTTGGTGGCAGATGCTTGGGCAAAACCATTTTGTCCAAAGATGGGATTAAATAATGTTTTCTGGTGAAATTCTCTTCCAGTTACATCAGGTAAGTACCTGGCCTATTTGGTTTTATTTTAAATTTCACGACTGCATAAAAAGAATGTCTGAAAAATAAATACTATTTTTACCCCTTTTTAATTCATTAAAGAAAGTAGGGGAAAAAATGCCTGTAATAGGAAAAATAAATCTGTCACACTTGTCCTATCGTTATTAAAAAGATTAACGACTTTGTTAGAGGCTTTAGAACAGAGTATGAGCTAATTTTCAGCTAACAAGATTATGTAGTTTTCTATGTATCTCTTCAGACCCTGAAAGTCTGGACCTCTATTTGTTCGTGATTTTCAGATTTCTCTTTTCTTCAAGCAAGAACTTCACTATGGTTTTTCAGCTCAGTTATCCTACTTTCTAATTTGGCTTCCTGCCAAATATTTTTTCCACCTCTTGTTTTTTGCTCATGCTGGAGTCAATGCCATCAACCCCTCGAGCATCAATCAAGAGAAGGGAATTAATGAAGTCACATAAACATTTCAGACGTTACAGACTTTCCTTAAACCACGTAGCAAAAAGAGAGGGTGCTAGACTCAAGACAGAAACCAGATTACAAAAACACACATACACTCTGTATTTGTTCTCTGGGACAGGGAGCTGGAAGAACAGGATAAGATTTCCCTGAGTGAAAGATCAGTATTAACCTTTGGTGGCACTTCATACATTATATTACAAAAGATGTAGGGAAGTTTGAGAAAAAGAGCTTTGTCCATACGTTTAGCATTTTTTGCCTTTCTGTTGAAATGTCTTCCATATACTTAGCCAAAATAGGTCTGTGCTTTAATTCATCTGTTTGCTTGATTGTTTGTTGTGCAAAAGCATAAATAAACCCATAGGATGATTTCTGTTTAGGAAGCTAAAATATATCTAAAGGAAATTGAAATAATATTATCAAATTAATAATGAACATAGTGTCAGGTTCATACTGGGCTTTTTGCTCTCTGTAGTCTGTTTCCTGCCTGTTGGGCTACAAGAAATTTTCTTGAAAATCTTTATTTTTGTCTGTCTAATTTCATTTTCAATTGTTATTTCACAAGTAGTTACAAAAACACAACACAAAAGCATCACAGAAACAACACTTGTTTAAAAAATTCAACCAAAATGTGTGTTCTTATTTGTCAATATGAAACATATACTTCATAATTATAAACTATTGGTTATAATAAAAATCTCATCTATCAAAATACTTAATAAGGCAGACTCATAAAATATAACAAACATAAAACAATGGAATGGCTCAAAGGGCCATATTGAAACAGAGAATGTGTACCATGCAACATATGAGTTAGGCTTTATATCAGCATTGATTTTAAAAGGCAGGTATTTTCTCTTTTTAAATTGAAACAGGTTTTGGGGGTTTTTTTAATAAACAGATGAATTTAAATACAAGAAAGATATTTTAATGCCTGTGATATCCATTGGCCTTCTACTAGTGTTTTCTGCCTCATCTTTATATGACCTAATCTTACTAAGTTGAATGTTTCTGCAGTAAATTTAGCAGAAGTTTTTATTTATCTTAGCAGAAGCTATAATAAATCTATTTCCACTTTTATCTGAAAGCTCTTATAAAACACGGGCACTTGTTTTCCTTTCATTCAAGATGGTTTGAAAAGAAAATATAACCCAGAACTGCATCCAAAAAATCCCTCTTCTCCTTAGCTGCACAACTTAGATGCAGTGATCCGGGCAACCTGCAGTTCATGTATCCATAAAATTGTGGAATTGTTAAGGTTAAGGTAGGAAACCTCTAATATCATTAAGTTCAACTATTTAACTAACCCCTTTTATGGACCCTTCTTTTCTCCAGGCTCAACAATCCTAGCTCCTTCAACTGTTCCTCATGTTGCCAGGTGAAGAATTACTTGCCCCTAGTGGGCTAATACAAAAGTTTACAAAATCATTAGGCTATGGAGCTACACAATCAAAAGTTACAATAAACATTAACCAAGGAGAGGAATAAGAAACTACTCTTCATTGACCTAGGGACTCACAAAATAATGAACTAGACCAGATATGTTAACCTCTGTCCTAATTTGGAAAAGTAACACCAGTTCATCATGTGGTCAAACACAACAGTGAGGTGCTGACCACCAGAGATCACCAACACCCCCAAAACAGGAGAACCTATATGCTGATGGAAGGCAATACATATGTTAATGGCTTTGGGGAAATTATTGCCACATATGTTTCTTCTGAGAAAACCTATGAATATGTATGTAAAACAGTATGCTAACAGGAGTTTTTTCCATACTCAGCACATAAAACAGGTGGAGCTATCCCCTGTGTATCTGGTGTCACAATGAAGAATGTCCTGCTCCCAAATACAAAAATTATAGTCTTAGGGAGTTTGGGTTTTTTGCTATTGTTTGGCAACACTGACAGAACTTGTGCTTCCTACCCTTCCCCAGCTTTGATGACCTTCTTCCAACTTTCTCCAGCACTTCAAAGTCTTTCTTGTAGTGACGGGTCAAAATCTGAATGCAGGATTCAAGGTACACTGGTGCAGAGTACAGGGAAAGGATCCCTTCCCAGTGGTGCTTGACACACTATTTCTGATATTCACACTAACAATGGCAACATAAAAACATGACTTAGCTTCTACACTAATTAAAAGCAGAAAATATTTTTCTTATCCTTCTGTTGGGGGTTAGATATGGGTGGTTTTTATTTTTCCCTATAGAATTTTTTCCCACAAAGTTGCTAGGAGACTAATTGCTATCTACTTACGGGTGCTTGACTGAAACAATACAAACAGCTAGGAAAGCGTAGCACCAGGCTACA
>WBMY01003425.1:92836-109406 GCA_013397315.1 Donacobius atricapilla
AAAGAAAGAAAGAAAGAAAGAAAGAAAGAAAGAAAGAAAAAGAAAGAAAGAAAGAAAGAAAGAAAGAAAGAAAGAAAGAAAGAAAGAAAGAAAGAAAGAAAGAAAATTAAAAGGGGGTGTTGGCTGTTATTCACAACAATAATACAGAGTAGATATCCTAGAATCAATGCAAATACCATGGAGAGAGAACTGCAGCTCTCACAGAGTAGACGAGAATTGTTTAGGAATGAACAATGTTTCTGATGGTATGCATTAGAGAAATATGTATAAGGACAGGGAAAAAAAATCTGTTTAAGGGGAACCTTGGTACAGAACAAAACAAATACTGACTAAACAAAAATAAAAAGGGAGAAGGAAGTTTCTAATTGTCAGAATATGAGGCCTGACAACAACATTTGAGAACACTGATAGTATCAACTTGGAGAAAGGATGTTATAACGTTTCCCAGTCTGCTTGACATGGAAAATGTGCATTTACAGATTTTGAAAAAAGTTATATCTATTCGAAGGTAGGTTGATGTAGCAATTTTTGCAATAAGACATATGAGTCGTCCCACAAGAACAGCAATTGTCATATAAAAAATTATACTTAGAAGTTAGCATAATTTTGCAATATAAAACTATAAGGCTGGACAATTTTCAAATAACAATGAGTAACCAGCTTATTTAACTTTCAGTTAAAACCAGGCAATCAAGAAATACTGTGAAGAATGTGGTGAATCAATTGCAAACTTCATCAGCACATTCTCTTAATGACTTGTAAGTTTGTTATGACATCTTAGAGGATTTTTTGTGAAGTACAAAAATCACTTGGCATGTGGTATTAACACCTATGTTGGTTTACAAAAACAGCAAAAATAAAAGTATTTCCAATAGCTGGTTAAAGAGTAAAACAGCAACTGCTGACTTTAGATAAATAGAGCACTTGTTCTACTACTGTCTATGTATCTATATTAGTCTAAATTCTGGGGTTACCTTCTTTTAATATCTTCAGAATTTTTCACCAATTAGTAACATCAAATGATAACTTCTGTTGTGAGAAAGAACTACATTTTCAACACCAAAAATTAGAAGAAAATAGTTTTCTAAAACAGCTAAAAATGTGCTGAAGATATCTGTAAACTTAGGGGAGAAAAAAAAAGAAAATAGGTATGGTCTAAAAGGCATGGTTGAAACAAATAAAATATTAATTTTCTTTTTAATTGTCAAGAAAAACAATAAAATAACCTTGTGAAATTCATGCATCTGTTACATAAGTCCAGCTACATCCTATATGACACTAAAGCTGGGGTAATAATCACAGTTCTCTGGTTTTTTCCCATCACATGATAATTTCTGCAGATGTCTCCATGTAATTGTTGTGGAAGGGAGAGAGACTAGAGGATTGTTCTCATTTCTGAAAACAAATCTCAGCTTTCAAGCTGAATCAACAGGTTCCTGAAACTTCACAGAAGAAAAGTTACTAAGAATGGTGCTTCAAGTATTCTAATGGAAGTTGGCTTCAGTGAGACAGAATGAGACGCTCTACAGAAGTGAGAAAACGCAGAGGTCTCCCATTTGTGGGACAGTGGGGTCTGCAAGATAATTTGGCAAGAAATCAGTCACAGAGTACTTATGTTATGAGTTACAGTCACTACAAGCAGAAGTAGTGCATAAAATCCATGGGATATTTACAGCTTATGAGTCTAAAGATATTGCCCCCCAGAAATGGAGGAGACAGTTGTAGGAAATGTGCAAGCTGGAGGCAAACGGAAACATTTGTGCAGCTCCAGAACTATTGAAAAATTTGCATGCAATCTAATGATGATGGTACTGTGAATTCACATTTACTTTCTATTTTTTGTCATTTTATATAAAGATTCTGGATGTAGAGGAAAGAGTGCATTTGACAGTCTTTCCCACAGTGCTGGAAGTTTCATCCAGATAACTTAAACTTATTTATTATGCTAAATAATCCCTTTCAAACAATTTCATTGCTACAGTGTATTCATTGCTGTGGCCTTTTCCCTTCAGCAGTTCTATTCAAACAGTTGATTAAAACAAAAATTATGTGAACATAAAATTCATGCTATTTTCTTTAACTAAACTGATCTGGACAGACATGAAAATGCAGGCAAGTGTCTAGCCTGAGACTTGGTACTGCAAAAGAAATTAAAGTATATGAGGGTATGTAATTTCTTTATGATTTCTATTATGACATCAAAAGTCAAAGCAGATCATGGGAATGCTTTTCCCCTGGCAAAATGCCACTGATATCCAAGGCATGAATAATATGGAATCAATCACTCCAATGCTGGATAACTTCCTTCTAATGAACCTTTCTACATCTAATGTATGGCAAGGCTTTATATTAAAGTGTTAAATATTACAGTAATCTTCAGCAGAACTAAAACTGGAGAGCAAAATCTTTGTATTCTAAAGTACACATATGAAACGTGATTCCTAATAATTTGATCACAGCCTCCCTAAAGTGGTTGTGAAATGGAAATAGCAGAAATATGTAACGCATTTATGCTTCTGTGCCATAACACCAATCCCAAGCATAAGGCAAACAGCAGTACATGTAGCATTTGTGCTGGACAAGCCACTTTCCACACCTGTAGGCCAGTCCTGGGCACGCATCTTTTCTCCAGCCAGGCAAGGAAGGAACATGAATTGCCAATGAAGCAAGGTGTTCTGCCCATCTTGCCCTACTATCCGTGCCTTTTGCAGAACCACAATAACCAGGGTTAAGTAAGAGAATTTAAGATTACTGAATGGGTGGGAGCTGTGCTTTGTAAATGTGGGGATTCGCGTGGGAGCAGTTAGCCAGATCCCCCCAGGATTTTGAGTAAGATCAAGGCACAAAGCAGAAGTGGGGAGAAGGGGCTGGAGGCTACCTGTCAAATAGGGGAAACGGACTACCTGTCTCCCCTGTTTGACAGTATCTGTCAGCAGCAGCTACTCACACCTCTTCTTTGTTCATACCACTTGTGGTGCCAGAAATATGTCACATTAAGCATCTCAACCAGAAAGCAAATCTCCCCTGCACTTAGCTGCCATTTCTTTACCACTCTGCTGTCACACAGAAGACACATGAGTAGGTATCTTTCTTGTTGCCACAAAAATCATCCAGATACACCACTTGTCTCACTATCTGCCTTTACTATCTGCCTTTACAGCCTCCCTGGTCCCCCACGTCCCCTACAACCGAGGAGCAGTTTGCATCTGGCTGAGTTGGAAATGGCCTTGTGCTTACCTTTAGACTCCTCACTCTGCATCTACGTGTGACATGGTTACCATTTACAATAGTAAATTGTTTAAACTCCTTACGAAAGACAGAAGAACAATACTAAGCCACGGCAATTTCTACCAACAGGTGTAATTGCTGTGTTTTCTGTGTACAAATACAGCCTCTCTAAAATGAAAATGAAAATTTCTTTCTCACAGATGACCATGGAGATTCAGAAAAAAATTACCTTTCTGCTTCCCACAGTGCAGTACTTCTTAATACATAGATTTTTTGAAAGGGAGCTGACTAATTTGTATCTTGAAGTGACACAAATGTGGAGCAGCTCAATCTTCTGGGCTAAAAATCTTTCTGAAACTTCAGAAAGCCAAGCTCATACAAATTTGGAGGCATACTTGTTTTTTATAGATCACTAGTAAATGATAAGCTAATAAAAACCTTTCATGTTGAACATAGAGATATGAAGACTAGAGCAGAGAGTATATCGTCTTTTTTTCGTGAAAGAGACAATCTCTGTGACTGTGAGATGCTACACTTTGTTTACCATCCCCTCTTGAAACCAAAAAAATGTCCTACGGCCTTTACTGTCTCTGCATTACAGAATTTCCGCTGGCTTGCCTCTCCTTGGTTTTTGCCAATAGATGCTGAAATTTTACCTGCAGGAATAGACAAATAAAGCCAAATTCTAATTAGATGCCTGTATATTGCTTTTTCTGCCACAGCTGTTGCTGTATCTGGACACAGGCTTCCAGAATGCTCCTTTTGGTGAGAATGAAGACAAAAACTAGGTTCTTAAATACAAATGTATTTTAAAGCTTCGTGACTCATAAGTAATAAAATATTAAGGGTGAAATGTAGGGTGAGACATGATGAAAAGGTAAAACAAGGAAAACTCATACCAGATAGAGGTGTTTGATAAAAAGTAACCTTGAGTGTAATAGACAACACAATTTCAAAATATACAGTATTAACCTAGTCTTTATTAATCTGTTGATTTTGTTCTGTTTTTGTTTGATTTAGTTTCCATTAAAACTACCTCTATTTGCAGTTTACATAAAAATTGTGCTCACATTTCAAAAGACCTACATAAGACATGAATCTGGAGAATATCAATTTCTAAATAGCAATTTGACAAGACAGCCAGAGCAATTACAGGGAGGAAGAAGTGCATAACCTACACACAAATTCCAGTATCTTTGAAATGAAAAAACTTCTTGAGGTATTCTAGTACAGTCTGAAAACCCTTCAGATTTGGAAGAACAGACCTGTTTGTATATTGCAACATTAACACAGAATGAATAGAAGTCACAATACATTTTGAAATTTAAAGGTATTCCTGGCTGAAGATGTACATTTCTGATGCTGTCCAAAACTCCTTTCTCATGTACGATGCAACTATTCTCTCTCTAGTATTTGCAGCCACCTAAAACAACAACTGACCAAAAAACAAGTGAAAACTTTGAAGCTTCAGGTCCATGCAGCAATATAAATTAAAACCTTTCTAAGACTCTCTAGTTTACAATCGTGCCTCACAGACAATAAAAGACTGCTCATTTAATTCAGAAACACCTAGAAAAACCTGGTTTGTAACTTTTTTGGTTCTTGCCTTTCCTAAAGCCTCAAGCTTTCCCTCCATTCACACCATTTTTCCTGAGAATATCTTATATTACCTTCTAGAAATTTAGAAAATTAAATAGGAGGAAAATGCCACAGAACTGGAAGCCCTTAAAAAATCTGAGCCTTGCACTTTGGATTGCAGCAACACATTGACTATATTTCAAAGTGCGCATACATCAATGTTTCCTTCCAATCGGTAGACCCTTGATGTTGTACAAAAGAAATAAAGCCTTATTAAAAAAAAATATTGAGAATACATTAATATTCACCAATTTTCCCTTTAAATAATCTATATGGCTTGGTTAAATTAAAAATTTCAATGGAAAACTTGTCCAGAAATTTTTATCAGTGAATTCTCAGTCAGTGGTTAGTTCACCTTGGGTTTTCTTTGTTTCTCACATTTTTATGTCTATATGGTTTTAAAAGAAAGGATAGAAATATTATAAAGGATTCATTGGGAGGTTTTGAGGAAGGAAATTGAAACCATCAGCCAGATATGAAAGCTGTTGAAATTAGTAACTGCACAGTGCATGAGGAATGGATGACAATTCCCAGAAGATTGCACGTAAAATACAATACTTAAGTATCAAGAACATGGCTGACATTTTGTTTTCCAGACTTCATTTCTGTTTTGATATTACAGAGCTGCCACTTACAATTGTTATTCTGATAGTTCACAGTGTCACTTCCCATGTGTATCCGCTACATTGATTTTAAATACATCAGAAAATGTCAGGAGCCAACAACTGGATAATCTACAATGGATAACCCACAATTTCTTCACAAGCTGGTTGCTAATGAGGCAAGGCTGTAGTTTGGTGAACATTTATTTCAGAGGAAACGCTTTACTAGACCCCTTTGTGATAGTAGAAACAGTCAAACAGGCAGAGAATTTATCAGAATTAAAACACTCAAAAAACTTAATCCACATGAGTTCCCTGAGGGGGCCAAAAGCAATATGAGAACCTAATTATGCTAACATAGCACTAAAAAATGAAATTACTATCAAACTCTGACCAAGATACCTTACTGGTGACTTCAGAGATTTCATCTGAAACTATTCTCACCTCCTCTTGGTATTGTATATTCAAAACTATTTTACTTATTGACCTGAGCTTCTCAGAGCTACTCATATTTCTGATTTGATTTTAAATGCAGAAAAGAAGCTGCTTTTCCTTTACTTTTATTTTTTTAAACATCAAAAGCAAAACACCTGTAACAAAACTGTAGCACCCAAGGACACCAATCCAATTGTTTACTTGCTGAAAAAGTGTCTACCTTTACTGTAAAGCCTTGTAGTACTAAAGGAAGAAAAGGGAGTACTATAAAACGCAAAACATTTATGGCACTGTTTCCACAATTCTGGGTTAATATGAGATGTTAAAAGATCATGCTTTTAACAGGAAATCCTACTAACAGGCTATACAGATCTTCTTTATGGGCAATTCCTCCTGCACCTGGGGAGGAACAACCCAAGTGTCAGCACAGACTGGGTGTAAAGACAGACAGAGCAGCTCTGCAGAGAAGGACTTGGGACTCTTGGTGGATCACAAGTTGCCCATAAACCATCGGTGTCCTTGTGCCCAAGAAGGTCAAGGGTATCCTGTGTTACATCAGGATAGGCATGGCCAGAAGGTTAAGGGAGGTGGTGCCGTCCCTTTGCTTGGCCCTGGTGAGGCTGCATCTGGAGTGCTGTGCCCAGCTCTGGGCTCCTCAGGACAAGAGAGACAAGGAGCTACTGGAGAGGATCCAGCAGAGGGTCACAAAGAGGATTTAGGGGTCTGGAGCACCTCTCTTATGAGGAGAGACTGCAGGAGACTGCCTGCTCAGTCTGGAGCTAAGAAACCCGAGAGGGAATCTCATTAACACACAGAATTATCTCAAAGGGTGATTGTCAGGAGAATAGTGCCAGACTCTTTTCAGAGGTGCCCAGAAAGAGGATGAGGATCCATGGCTGGAAACTAAGTACACAAGTTCCACATCAACAGGAGGAGGAACTTCTATGCATTGAGAGTGCCAGAGCACTGGAACAGGCTGCACAGGAAGGTCATGGAGTCTCCCTCTTGGAAGACATTCAAAATCCACCTGGATGTGTTCCTGTGTCACCTGCTCTAGGTGACAGTTGGCTTTGCAGAGGGATTGGACTAGATAAACTCCACAGGTCCCTTCTAACCCTAATAATTCTGTGATTCTCACCATATATCAGGAAGGGATATGCAACAGAGAAAACTTCCCACGAGTGTGAAAAATGGCATCATTGCAAACATCTGCTGAATTTCTTTGCAATATTCACATTTATTAGTCCACACATCTCATGCACAGTACAGCGATACTCATTCCATGAGACAGTGAAACAGTTCTAGAGCTGCACCAAATTTCTCTGTTTACTGAAGTTACTTACAATTCCACAAGTGCTGATGAATGTCAGGCAGTATTCACCCACGACTTAAGATATTATTTCATTTTCTCTCTTCTGAACCTTACTGCATTATAGAAATATTCAGTTAGATTTTATATTACAGACCTCAGAGTTGACAACACAGCAGATAACACTCTTCCTAAATATGCCATAAATGAACCTGCACATTAGGCCAAGCAAATAAACTTTCTGTAGTGCTGAAATATACAACTGGAATTAGCCACATGAAGAAAACTGTTTTCAGGACACCCATCCTCTCCCTGGGTTACAGAACAACGCAAGATGGAAGGCATCTCTAGGCATCACCTTGTCTAACACTCCATGCTCAGAGTAGATGGTCATGGACTATTTCCAGAAAGCTTTTGTTCAGTTTTAGTTTGCATTCTTTGGTTTGGGTTGGGATTTTTTTTATTCTCAGATAATGAAGACTACCACCTCCCTGGAAATCTGTGCCTGTGCTCAGTAACAACCCTAGTAAAACTGCGTTTCCTGATTTTCAGGAAATGCCTCCTGTGCTTTGATTTATGCCCACTGCGTCTTGTCCTGTCACTGAGAGCCACTGAGGACAGCCTGAGTCCATATTCTTCACACCCTCACTGTAGGTACTTATATACATTGATAAAGTCCCTCTGAGCATTCTCTTTTCCAGGTGGAGCAGGGTCAACTCTCTCAGCCTTTCTTTGTAGCAGAGATGTTACAATGCCTTAATCATTTTCATGGCCCTTCATTGGACTCTTTCCAGCACGTCAATACATCACATGAAGCACCGACCCGGACACTGATGGTGTGACCTCACCAGTGCTGAGGAGACGCGAATGGTTACTTCCATCAGCCTGTTGGCCAGACACCTCTTTATGTAGCCCAGGATACCATTAGTCCTTGCCTTCTTGCAGCAAGGGCACATTGCTGACTCATGCCCAACCTGGTGTCTACCAGGACACCCAGCGCAGTTTCTGCAAAGTTATTTTCCAGCTGGGCAGCCCCCAGCATGCACTGATACCTGGCGCTATTCATCCTCAAGTGCAGAGCTCTACAATTCTCCTTAGTGAACTTCTTCAGCTTCCTATCAGCCCATTTCTAGAGGTTTCTCCAGGATGAGAGCACAATCCCTGAATGGCAGCAAAGCCTACTATTACATCAGCTACTCCTGCCAGTTTTATCTCATCAGCACACTTGCCAAAGGTACACTCTGCCCCATCATCATGATAATAATTAGTTACTAATCAATTTCTAATGAAGATACTGAACAACCTCAGACTCAGTATTGTCCTTGGAGATCACCAGTTGATACTGGCCTCAAATTAGACTTCGAGCAACCTGACCAGCTCACTCTGGGCCTGGCCACCCTTCCACCAGGCCAGGTGGAAGCTTATCAAGCTGGTCAGGCATGAATGACTCCTGATGAAGCCATACAAACAGTTCCATGATGTTCTTGTCAGTGTGCCTAGAAATAGTTTCCAGGGACTAAAGTGGCATTTGCTTTCTGTCAGCAATCAGACATTTCTCCCAGACACCATGATCAATCGGGAAGGAAGGGAAGGGAAGGGAAGGGAAGGGAAGGGAAGGGAAGAGCAGGTTCTGTCTGCTGTTCCATATTTGTAAGGTTTTTCTATCCCCTTATTTAGGGAGGATTTTTGCCAAGTGAAATATCTGTGTGTCTAGGTGGTAAATGCACATTTTCCCAGAAATGTATTCAATCACGCATTACATTTCCANAAACCCCATGGGACATCTTCTGAGCAGAAACTTTCCTGTAGGAAGACTTTCTAACATATTCAAGGCCTACTTATAGCAGGCATATATTTTTAACCATATCAAGGTGTTATCAGAGATCCCTTCAGTGTAATTAAAATACTATTGTTTTCTTTGAACTTTCATTCCTGAATCACGAGCTACCATAATGTGCCAACGTGTTCTTTGACAGACAGCTTCCTTAGCTATAGAGAAAGTAAACCTGGCATTATGGACCTCTTTAAAATGCAAAAAAAAGACCCTTTTTTTTTTTTTTTTTTAAGATTTAATCTCCTTTAGTTGCCTGGTTGTATCAAGTATTGCCAGTAGTTGTTCCTGAAGTTGTCAATATGTGACCACTGAACTCACCTTCTCTGAATGCCCTCAGAGCAAACAGATGACCTGTTCTAGTTCTCTGAGGCCAGAGCAGCACCACAAGCTTGGGATCAACTTATTTTCAAATATTTATTTTGACAGAAAGTTGTATAGATACCACAGGTGACAGATAATTACAGTTTTGAAATCAGCAAGTACAGAATAAGAACAAAATGCTGAATAACATTTTATCAACGTAGAGCCCTACAACAAATTGG
Organism: Donacobius atricapilla; assembly: GCA_013397315.1. Taxonomy (NCBI): domain Eukaryota; kingdom Metazoa; phylum Chordata; class Aves; order Passeriformes; family Mimidae; genus Donacobius; species Donacobius atricapilla. The sequence continues at coordinate 102,425 of WBMY01003425.1, forward strand.
TTTTTGGAAATGTATTATTTTATGTCATTACATAATACACAGGCTCAAAGGCTGACTGTGCTTCAAATTTTCTGAACCTCAGTAACAAATGAAAAAGAAAATGCAACACTGTATACGTAAATTTGAACTCAAATATTGCTTTTCTATAGACTAAAACTGATTTTCAGTGGTCTAAGCTGATATTCTTCTTTATAGATCTATTCACCAGCATTTGACAACTAATTTAATTACTTTATAAACGTCACTGTTGATTTTAGGAAAAGGCTGGAAATATTAATGAAAAATAGAAACTCTGAGCATAGCCAGGGCAATATGTTTAAGATACAGTTTCATTTTAGATATAAAAAACATCTTTACTAAGATTTTGCTCAATCTTGAGTGGTTATGTTGCAGCTGGCAACAAGAAAAGAAAGTTCCAGAGAGCAGTAAGAGACAGTAATGATCCTTTCATATTAATGACAGTCAGCAGATAATGAAAACACCATGCAAATCTCCTGTTTACACTCAGCAATACCATAGCTGTTAATGGACCAGTGAAGGGAAGAAGAGAGCAAGCTGTAATCACAGCTGGAATCAGTAGCAGATTCAGCTTTTGAAAAGAGAGGGGAGACTCTTCCTGAACTNGACCACTTCATCTGGACTGCTACCAGCGCCCTGACTAACAGGTTGTATTATTGAACTTACTTTATTTTACCTTTTTCTTCCCCCTCCTATTAAATTGTATTTCTGACTTGGAGTCTTTCACTGGTTTTACTTTCAAACCAGCACAAGCAGGAGCTCCCCTGTGCAAAAAGAGTGACACCAAATAAGCATGAACATTGCTGAGTTCTCACTGAGAGTTGCTGAAATACCCATTTACCATCTGGAACTCTCTAGAGAGGTTATCTGTCTACTGGGGCTTGCATTCTCAATGTCACGAAGAGGCTGCCACACCTGAGGACTATCCTGCACTTCTACTGTTCCACATGGGGTCGAATTGGGCTGCAACAAGGAGTTTGCAAAGTATCAAAAGGGGCTTCACATCCTTCAGAGAGATGTTGAAGGGATCAGAACCATAGGAAGTGTTCGCCTCTATACCCCTAGCTGGAAACTGGGGACCCAGAAAGAAGATGAGTGGATCGAGAGAATGGTTGACTGCATGGCTGGTGCCATGCTCAGGGCTTTGGCTTCCATGATCTAGGATGCACCCTTGAGAAACGGCTGACACTCAATGGAGCTCACCTGACTGGGTGAGGTGAGCATGTTCTGGGAAGGAAACTGGCTGGACTTCTTGCCAAAGCTTTAAACCATACTCAGCAAGGAAAAGAGATATATTTCCAAGTATCAGAGAGGAACAAGGAAACAACACTTCCAGGAAACAGCAAGGAAATACCTGTAAATCATCACCAAGGAATTAGGGAAGGATTCTCCCAAGGGGCAAAGAGATCTCCAGCCCAGAAGGGGCTATAAGCGTGTAGGCCAGAAAATAAATTCCAAGGAGGATGTATTCCCATCTCTGGTACATGAGAAGGGAAATCTGGTATCAACAGATGTGAAGAAGGATGGAACACTCAAAAAGCTCTTTGCTTTAATCTTCACCCACCACCAGACTTCTCATTTCTCTCAAGTCCCTGAACATCTAGGTGGGATGGGGAACTGAGTTCCTTCCCACTGTCAGTGAAAAGCAGGCTTGAGATCACTTGATAAAGCTGAATTACCACAAGTTTACAGGACCTGGTGACATGCATCCAGGGTCCTGAGTGGTGATATTGCCAAGCACTTCTCCATCCTATTTGAAGAGTCACAGTGATCAGGTTAAGTCTCCAATGCTTGGAAAAAAAAGGAAACATCACTCTTATTTTTAAAACGGGGAGAAAGAAGACACAAAGAACTGCAGACCAGGGAGTTTCTCTTCGGTGCCTGGGAAGATCATGCAGCAGACCCTCCTAGAAAATGTTTTAAGGCACATAAAAGACAAGGAAGTGATCCAAGGCGGCCAGCACAGGGACTGCTAGTAGCAGAGAGGGGTTGGATGTGTTGGGTGGACTCCACAAACTCCACAGCCCCTCCTTCAAGCCCAACTAGAAAATGATAACCCTTCTGTTTCTGGCCCCAGCAGAACCAAGACTTCACACTAATGTGGGTGATATGGAAACCACACCCCTTTTTTTCTCTAACCACAGAACTAAGGGCAAATTTTGCCTGACCAAACTAGCAGCGTTGTATGATAGAGCAACTGCAATGGTCAACAAACGAAGACTGACCAATGTCATCTATCTAGACTTCTGTATGGCCTCTGACGCTGTTCCACACAACACCCTTGTCTCCAAAATGAAGACCAGTAATCTTTGAATTGGACATGGATTTGAAGGGTGGATGTTTGGTAGGCAAGGAATTGGCTGGACAGACACATTCAGGGAACTGGCTTCAATGTCCAGGTGGAGCTGATGACAAGTGATGTTCCCCAGGACTCTGTGTTGGGACCAGTGCTCTTCAATATCTCTCTCAATTACACAGAGAGTGAGGTCAAGTTCTCCCCTCAGCAAATTTGCAGATGAAACAAAGCTGAGCAGTACTGTTGACACATCTGAAGAATGAGATACCATCCAGGAGGACCTAGAAAAACTTGAGAAGTGNAGTGTATAGTAGTTACTCTAGACATACAGAACCAGAGATATGCTGAGTTACAGTTCTATTTATTAGGACCAGTTCAAATGAGGCCTCAAATCAGGGGAAAAAAACCCTTATTTTCCAACTTCCTCCCATCCATTATGGAGCAGTGTCCTAGGTTACACTGTAAAATATGCCCAAGGTATGTATTTTATCACCATCTCCATGAGCTGTTGAAACCAGGTGGGGCAGTGCTCCCCTTGTCCCCACGCTCCGGACTATGTTCTGTTAATGGGCCCATTCATGCTCTGCTGTATGACTCATGGGTAACTCCCATCCGGGAGNTGATCTAGGATGCACCCTTGAGAAACGGCTGACACTCAATGGAGCTCACCTGACTGGGTGAGGTGAGCATGTTCTGGGAAGGAAACTGGCTGGACTTCTTGCCAAAGCTTTAAACCATACTCAGCAAGGAAAAGAGATATATTTCCAAGTATCAGAGAGGAACAAGGAAACAACACTTCCAGGAAACAGCAAGGAAATACCTGTAAATCATCACCAAGGAATTAGGGAAGGATTCTCCCAAGGGGCAAAGAGATCTCCAGCCCAGAAGGGGCTATAAGCGTGTAGGCCAGAAAATAAATTCCAAGGAGGATGTATTCCCATCTCTGGTACATGAGAAGGGAAATCTGGTATCAACAGATGTGAAGAAGGATGGAACACTCAAAAAGCTCTTTGCTTTAATCTTCACCCACCACCAGACTTCTCATTTCTCTCAAGTCCCTGAACATCTAGGTGGGATGGGGAACTGAGTTCCTTCCCACTGTCAGTGAAAAGCAGGCTTGAGATCACTTGATAAAGCTGAATTACCACAAGTTTACAGGACCTGGTGACATGCATCCAGGGTCCTGAGTGGTGATATTGCCAAGCACTTCTCCATCCTATTTGAAGAGTCACAGTGATCAGGTTAAGTCTCCAATGCTTGGAAAAAAAAGGAAACATCACTCTTATTTTTAAAACGGGGAGAAAGAAGACACAAAGAACTGCAGACCAGGGAGTTTCTCTTCGGTGCCTGGGAAGATCATGCAGCAGACCCTCCTAGAAAATGTTTTAAGGCACATAAAAGACAAGGAAGTGATCCAAGGCGGCCAGCACAGGGACTGCTAGTAGCAGAGAGGGGTTGGATGTGTTGGGTGGACTCCACAAACTCCACAGCCCCTCCTTCAAGCCCAACTAGAAAATGATAACCCTTCTGTTTCTGGCCCCAGCAGAACCAAGACTTCACACTAATGTGGGTGATATGGAAACCACACCCCTTTTTTTCTCTAACCACAGAACTAAGGGCAAATTTTGCCTGACCAAACTAGCAGCGTTGTATGATAGAGCAACTGCAATGGTCAACAAACGAAGACTGACCAATGTCATCTATCTAGACTTCTGTATGGCCTCTGACGCTGTTCCACACAACACCCTTGTCTCCAAAATGAAGACCAGTAATCTTTGAATTGGACATGGATTTGAAGGGTGGATGTTTGGTAGGCAAGGAATTGGCTGGACAGACACATTCAGGGAACTGGCTTCAATGTCCAGGTGGAGCTGATGACAAGTGATGTTCCCCAGGACTCTGTGTTGGGACCAGTGCTCTTCAATATCTCTCTCAATTACACAGAGAGTGAGGTCAAGTTCTCCCCTCAGCAAATTTGCAGATGAAACAAAGCTGAGCAGTACTGTTGACACATCTGAAGAATGAGATACCATCCAGGAGGACCTAGAAAAACTTGAGAAGTGTGCCTGTGAGACCCTCATAAGATTCAACAGGGCCAAGTACAAGGTGAGGCACCCGGGTCAGGGCAAGCCCAGACATGAACACAGATGGAGAAGTCATTGAGATCAATCCTGATGAGGACCTGGGAGTTGTTGTGAATGAAATGCTGGACATGAGTAAATAGTGCGGACTAACAGCTTGGAAAAACCNTGCCTGTGAGACCCTCATAAGATTCAACAGGGCCAAGTACAAGGTGAGGCACCCGGGTCAGGGCAAGCCCAGACATGAACACAGATGGAGAAGTCATTGAGATCAATCCTGATGAGGACCTGGGAGTTGTTGTGAATGAAATGCTGGACATGAGTAAATAGTGCGGACTCACAGCTTGGAAAAACCAACTGTGTCATGAGCTGCATCAAAAGCAACATGTCCAACAGGTTGAAGGAGGTGATTTTCACCCTGTCCTTGTGAGACCCCATATGGAATGCTGCATCCCGCTCTGGGGCCTTCAGTGCAACAAAAATGTGGACTGTTGGGAGAGCCATAAACACAAGCCAAGGGTCGCCTTCTATGAAGACAGGCTGAGACAGCAGCGATTGTGCAACCTGGAGAACAGAGGGTTTTGGTGAGATCTTATGGCAGAATTTCACTACCTTAACAAGACTTAAAAAGAGAGGGAGAGCTATTTTTTATTCAATCTGATAGTTTTAGGTCAAGCTGGGAACCATTTTAAAATTTATATTAGAATTGAATTACACATTAGAAGAAATTGTTTGCTCAGAGTCACTGTAGCAGAGAAGTTGTGGATGCCCATCTCTGAAAGCGGTGCCAGGTAGGATAGGGTTTTGAGCAAGCAGGTCCAGTGGAAGTTGTCCCTACTCACGGCAGGGAGAGGTGAAACTAGGTGGTCTACGAGGTCTTTTCCAACCCAAGCCGTTCTATGATTCTATGAACTCTTCCACGAACCAGGACCTAGAGCCTACAACATCAGGAAAAGGCCATTCCATTTTTCATTGTGCTTGGTGCCTCCTTTGCAAAAAGCAAACACACTAAATCAGTTCTGATATTTCATAAATGCTCAAGGGGGGGAAAAACATAGTATATAGTATAGTGTTAACTGTAAATTAGGCTGATATCTGATGCAAGACTATGCTATTCCTAGATATTTGTTAATTAAATATGAGGTTATTTTCTATCCTGAGAAGTTTGTCTTCCTGGCTGATAATATGCTATCCTTAGAAACAAGGCCACAATACATAATAAGGAAAATGAACAAAATTAAATGTGACTTTCTGATTTACTTTTGCACATTTAGCCCATAAGTATTCTAGAAGACACCTTTCACTTCCTCCCAGTCTTGCTGCTTTGAAATAGGAGCTACTTGTAAAGTAGAACTAAGTATTGAATTTTAGGAGGTGTAGTATTTGGCAGTTGTAAAAAATGCAGTGTAGAAAAAAACCACATTATTTTCCTTAAGGTGTCTAAGTACATGACATCAGAAGCTTGTAAATAACATAACTTGTCATTGTACACAGAATTCCTGTCATTCATAAAATTATTCACTTTGAAAAGGTATTAAACATGGCAATATCAGAATTCTCTTTGGTAGTGTTGTTTTCTAGAGAAAGATAATAGTTTTAATTACAGTTGCTAGTAAAATAGTTGAGGTAGAAAAGCAATACAATTATATCTAATTAAAAATGGGGTGCCTTTTGAGATGTCTATTTTTTTACTACAGTGGAGGACTCCAGTAAAGTTATATTCAACATCATATGATAAATATGTAAAGGACATAGAATTTTGACTTTCTGTAAAGGACATAGAAGTATGACTCAAATGAGATTATGCTGAAATTAGTTATTTCAGTAACAACTGGCAGTTGTCATTGCCCACTGCATGGCTTAGGTGTACACCATCTTCCCCTTAAGCAAAGGTACTCAACCAATTCTGTTAACAACGGTGACAAAAAATTCTTATCTATGGATAGCATTTGAGGAAGTAATGTTCTACAGCAGCTAGGAATAAAAGCTCTCAGCTGTGTGGAGGACTTGGGAATACTAATGAATGTAAAATAGACCATGAACTAGTTATGTGTTCTTGCAACACAGAAAAACAGCCCTATCCTGCAACAAAAGGATCAAGGCCAGCAGGCGAAGGGAGATGAGTCTCTACTTTGCTCTTCTGTGACTCTGTCTGAAGTACTACATCATTTGTAGCACAAGAAAGATACAGCCCTGTTATAGTAGATCCAGGGGAGGGCCACAAAAATCACTGAAACACCTCTCCTTTGAGGAAAGAGCTGAAACATCTCTCCTTTGAGGAAAGGCTGAGAGAACTGAGGTTATTCAGTGGGAGAAAAGAAGTCTTATTGCAGCTATTCAATACAAATAAGCTTATGAGAGTGTTGAAGATATTTTTAACCAGATTTTTGGTGACAAGAAAAAGGGTAACTTTCAGTGAGAAATTGAAATCGTGTAGATTTAGTTTTAGATTGGATCTAAGGAAGAAATTCTTTATGACAAAATTGGTAAGTTACTGGATGCAGTAGATGCCTCATCATGGGAAATATTCGTGATCAGCTTGGACTGAGCTTTGAAAAACATGATCTAATGAAAGATGTCCCTGTCT
>WBMY01003425.1:109420-148635 GCA_013397315.1 Donacobius atricapilla
CTGTCTATGAGAGAGGGGTTGGGATAGATGATCGCTGAATGTCCCTTCCAATTGAAATCCATCTCTGATTCCATGAAAATTCGATTGACAGATGTCTGAAGTCAAGCTGGAGAACACTACTTGGACCTCCTGTATACTACTGACCTTGCATTTCCCATGACTTAATTGTTACTGATTTTTTTTCAGGAAAGTGTTGAACTGAACTTAAAGATGGCTGGTGATTGATAATTTGTGTTTTAGAAGTCATCCCATGGTTACTTTTTTCGGAAAAACAGACATTTTGTTTCTAATTCAGGTATGTGAATTTAGGTTTTAGCTTTCTGCCTTTTGTTTGCCTGCTGCATTAAAAAATCCCACATCTAGACAGTGATCTTTCATTTGTAAATACTGATGAGCAAATGAACTTGGAAAAATGCATGGGTTTTATTTATGCAAATTTTTTGTTTCCAACTTGTTCCAAAATTATTTGTAGCACTCTTATCTGTGAACAGCAAAAAAATTTTTGAGTAAGATTAGCAGCAATGCTAAGGATTAATATGACTTCTCTATTCACACACTTTCTGTTTATATAACCAATACTGACGATAGTAGAATTTGCACTGGCACTTTTGTTTTGTTAACTGTGTTTGCATCCCTAGATTTTTGTAGTTAGAACTCCATTCTATAAACACAGCCTTTGTGATTTTCATTCCTATAATTTTCAGTGGATCATATTAGACTATGACAGAATTCTAGAAATAGAATTTCAAGCAATATCAGAAGAGATGTCTTACAGAAGTTTATTACACCAATATCAATACTTAGTCAACTAAATTTATAATTTCAATAAAAGAAATTTTGGTAGGATAGTTTCACATAGCCTAATTTCTCAAGCTCATTTTGACACTTTTTCATCCTGTTTCAATTTCTTCAAAATAATAATAATTAATAATAATAACATTGTCTTCTATTATTCTGTTTCAGATCAAGGTCAATTTTTCTCTTTTTTTTTAAACTTCCCCCTGGATCAGAACTTGCTTAAAATCTGCATTAACACCTAGAGACCAATTTGAATTAATTTCATTTTGATAGTAATGTAACTGCAGAAGACTATAAGTGGAATAAATAACAAACCTACTATTTTTTTTTTTCTTTTAAAAGACTGAATGCTAGAATGTTAGAAAGAAAAGAAAGCATCTAAAATTCTTTTTCTATACGGAAGCCTCAGGAGCATATCCTTCATTGCTTTGCTTTTTAAATATGGCTACTGAAAGGGGTATTCTACTGCACAAAACTGGAAATAGCTCATCCATAACAAAAAAGAAGGATGTAAATATTGTCTCACCTAACTGCATCATAAGTTTAGGACCATTTAAATTCTATATTTTGAGTCTAATTTGAGTCTCAATTCTCAAAGTCTCAAGTCTTTTTGGATTAAAAAGGTTGCTTTATTAAACAAAAAAGTACATGTAAAACTAGGTTTCTGGAACTCTATTCTATATACACTTAAATAATGGTATATAAACAGATTATTAAAAGCAAGCAAAATGTTTTGCCAGCAAACTCATTCTTACACAACTTGGAAAATTCCAACCAATGTCCACAAAATCCTGTGATCTGAAACCATTAATGGAAGACCTGTATCATCATTCTGCTGATGGTATTAGCTGACACTGCTTAGTGACTTATAATCTTACTTAGTACACTACTATGCTATAAGACTGCTTAGCACAGAAATTTCAATCACATTGGAACTTGAATTTGCAAACAGGTAAAAGCTTAAAATGTGCTTAAAAAAAGAAAAAAAAAGAGAGAACTGTGACAGTTTCTATATGTAAAGTTGTTGAAACTTATCTAAAATTACAAGGACAATTTTCCTGCAGAACAGAATGTAAATGCAAACTTTGGGTTTGTTTTCATTTGAATATTGTAAATACATAAATGTATGTTTGGTCTTAAGAAAACAACAGATCACATTCATTTTCTAAATCTGTCAATCCCCTTTTATAAAATCAAATCTCTTCCTAAGATCTCATTTTGTGTTTCACTGTTTCAACTACAACATACAATGCCTTCATTCTTCAGCTATGCCTGTGTATACTTAGTTGCAGTGAATATTTACTTTCAGCAGGTCTACATGCAAATTAGTGGCTGTTGCTGTGGACTTGAAAATAAGCATGTTGACTCAAAATGTGAAACAGCATCTTATGAAGGTTCTAGTGCTCCTTGTTTTATCTGTAGTTACTTGAAAAGACTACAGAAACAAATAAATAATTCAATATGATTTTGACGTCATTCTGGCCATCTATATTTTCATGTGTTTACTGTTCAGGTGGATAAAATGAGAGTTATTCAGATATTCCATAGAGATCTAGAGATTTTAATCTTCAGAGCTGAAGACTGAGCATAACTTTTGTAGTGTAGGAAGGAGTAGACTCTGCAAAAAGAGAAAAAAAAATAAATCTCAGACTTTAGCTATGTAATACAGCACAAATAAATGGAGCCCTCAGCTAGAAACAGCTGGGTTTGGTCTTGTTTCAAAGGTACTTTGCAAATGAACTCTGTGCTATCTTTCAGAAATGTTGCTGGTTCATATTTTACAGAAGATATTCTTCTATAAAGTATGAACCATATTCTTCTACAGTCTGTTTTTCAAAAGTATTGACATTATCTATAGCGCAGAAGTTCAGAAGCAGGAAATACAAAAGTGATTCATGATCCAAACTCTTCAGAAAAAACAGGGAGGTAAGTTCTGGCTGGGAAGGAAGAAAACTGTATCCCTGACTTGCTTTGCCCCAGGAAAGCATAAAGCAGGCCTATTCTAAATAGGGTCAAATGCAGGTTTCAGGAAGCTGAAGGACTTCCACTATTCCTAAGACTGTAGATACAACTCCATCACTACATATTTGATGGCTGTATCTAAAGCCAAATTATGACCTTAGGTTTTCCTCCATTGCCTGCTTCTCTCCATTCTAACTGCTTTTGTTACCATTATCAGGTTCCAGCACTTTTGTAGCAGACTTCATTTAGAAATTAGAATAGAATTTAGAAATAGAATATTCAGATGCACAACTTATAGATGTTAACAAACAGAAGTCTGGCAGGAGAACATGAAAAGTATTATGAAGCCACACCCTGGGGCATTTATATTTCTCTTTTAAGGGTTTTTGCAGGACCACTGTGTAGACAATTTAAATTAAATGCAAGCAATGAAATCAACTGTAATATTCATTCCAAAGGTCCTTTCTACACATAAGCTATTAAAGGAATTAAAATGAGCCTATGGGGTATTCTGTCTCAAGGGAAGCTTTCCCCTTTTTTTCCTAACAAATAATTAAAGAACACTCAAGAGAGTGAGGATTTCTCAATGATGGTAAATATAAAACAGAATAGCAATATGAAGTTATATGTACAGTTTCAGGTGCTATGTAAAAAAAGATAAGAGCAGGTATTTTTCTATAATTGTACAGTGGGTAAATAGGTAGTACCTTGAAGCAGATAATATTGTCAAAGAATATTCTACCAATAAAATGAGGCTTTCATATATACACTGTGCTTCATTTTGAGTAGAAACACTTCTTTGGGAATTCAAAAAGACTAACACTAATATCAAGAGAAGTAAGTAAATCTAGAGATTAAGAATATTCTTTGTGTACATCAATTAAATAAGGTTAACTCATGTACAAACACAATTAATTTTGTATACATTTGTTCAATTTCAAGGGTTTTATCAGGGTCCAAACTTTTAACAAAGCAGATTCAGCATTTCACTACTAGTCTTATTTAATACAATAAAAGACAACTAGAGTTTAAGGGTACATTGCTTGTCCTCTTAAAAATGAATGTTCACAATGTATTTCTGCATTTATATCCCAGATAGCAGGGAAGTTACTGCAAATTTACACATACCCCTTTCCCTTAAGTCTTCAATGTATGCTTTCATAAACTCTTTTTCAACTTGCTCACGCTCACGTTCATTTTCTATAATTTCTTCAGTGTCTTCACATACAATTGTTTCAACTGGACCGTCCTTGAGACTTACAAACCTAGAGAGAGATTAACACAAAAATGCATATACAGGCAGCTGAACATGACTGGCCATCATGAATGACTTTTTAGAAATTTCTATCAGAGCCAGAAGCAGAAATGTGAAGAACTTTATCTCAGTTTTGCATTATGGAATAGTTAGGATACATCTATTATTAGAAATTCAGATTTCAAGTGGAACTTTCTCTATAATCCACTTTTCATATAAAAATTATCAGGTTTATTTTTTTTCCATCCATTTATCTAAATCATTCTTTGTAATAACAGGTATAGTTCTTTATTACAGAACTTCTGACTCACTACACTGTAATTTCCCCATCTGTTAATGAGCAGTATGAACTTCATCCTAACAATATTGCCTAGCAATCTAGAATTCTGCTGGCAATATGTACCTCAATTTTTTGGTTATTACATTACTTGTCTTTTACAATACATGATAGGGCATGCATTACTTTGTAATTGTCAATTTTTTAAAGCTACACTTTGCAGGTGAAAAACTAGGTGGTTACATAAACAATGTATATAATGTGCAAATAAGTGCATAGTGTTCTGAAAATCTCTGACTTTCACTCCAGGAAGGAAAAAAAAAAATTAAAAATTGTTGCTTTCAGAAGAACAAATGTTAAAACAAATCATATGGCTTTTTAAAAACCAGATGAATTGCTGTGAGTTTGTGATCAACTGACTTTTGTGGCCCAGATGCTCACCAAGCACATCTCTCTTCCCCTATCCTCAACTAGACAAAGGAGAATAGCAGATAAATAAATTGTAGATAAGCTTGAGAAAAGCGAAGCCTATGCATAGAAGAAAAGCACAGCAAAACATTACTCTCTATTTCTCAACAGGTAATGCATAGACACTTCCTGGGAAGTAGAGACCCAGTATATGTAGTTGGTTTCTTTGGAAGACAAAAGCTTCAATGACACATGATCTGCCACCCCTCTCCTTTATTTTAGCTTTATATGCTGAGCATGACACCATACGGTATGAAATATCCCTTTGGTCAACTGAGGTCAACTGTCCCGTCTGTGTCCACTCCCAAACTCCGGCTCCCCCTCCGCCTACAGTGCTTTCTAAGGCGAGAGTTGGAGAGACAGCCTTGATAAAGTGCCACCACTGTTCAGCAATCGCTAAAAACATTGATGTGTTATCAACATCTTTCTAGCTACTAGTGGAAGGAATAGCTCTGAGAGGAAAGGAAATTCCATTCAAGCTAACTCCACTCTGAGCCCAAACCCAGTATAGAGTCTGAAATGGATCCATAATCAAAAACATGAACATTGCCTGCAGAAATGCAATATCTCTGTAATTGTAGACTGAAAGGTCTTTTAGTCTTAACCTGCATGCAGCAATAAAGTGGCATTTCACAACAAAGCACTACTAAACCCATGTGACCTTACTTGGCATTTTACTAGCCGTGTCTCCCTCCCCCTGCAAGATGCTTCAGTCAGCACTGAGTTTATCAGCAGTTAGCTCCCAGGCTACTGGAACCACTCTGAAGCAGGGGTTTGCCGCTCCAGAGTTGGAGCTACTATGATCCAGTCTAACCAGTTTAGACATGCAGATGCACAATGTGGGTAAAAGGTAGATGAAAAACATCAAACTGCCGATCCTCTGTAATTTCTAATCTTTTTAGTGCCTCCTTTATGACTGGTATAAATTGGGTCAGAATTTGTAGAAACTGATGCTGGCAAAAGCATTTCTCCTGGGTGTATCTTACCTTATCTTCTTAAGAATATTTCCCCTTCTCTCTCACTTTTACTTACTTTAAACCCGTGGTTGACTCACAGACGGCTGTAGGTATCTCAACAAGGTCATCACCACTGACAACTAGCAAACTGAGCTTTGGCATATTGACAAGAGCTCGTGGAAGATAAGTCAACTTGTTTTTCTGTAGGAGAAGTGTCTGCAATTCATCTAACCTGTAAAAATGTCAGATAGAGATGATGTAAAATATTTTTTTCAAACAGGAATATCCATCCAAGATAGTAATACTTGCTTAATCTTGTGTGCAATAGGAGCAATTGCATGCAACATCTTTGTCTTTTTAAACAGTCACTCAAGCACTACTTTCACAAGATTTCATCAACTTTGATGGAAATCTCCAGTACTGATTCAGCATTATAGTGTTAATGGCATACCTCTGACAAGTAATCAGAAGCATGCTCAAGATAAAAGGTTTTTCAGTGCTTTCACACAGAAAATGTTGACAGAACGTGATATAAAGCCTCACCACAAACATCCTGCAACTAAAGAAAAATACAGGCCACTAGCTTACACCTTGGCCCGTATCCTGGTTTCTATGAATTAGATTTTTCTATGGTAAGCAGTACATCTCCATCTACTGTTTTTCACTAGTAATTAATACTGTGGGGAGCAAGAGAAAGACCAGCTCCTCATCAAAACACTCTTGCAAGTTGTCCCAATGAAATCAATTTAATGTCGGTGTTTTGTGGAGGAACTTTTGTTTTATTTCCCCTGGCTTTCGCTAATACAATAGAAATTTGTGTCTGAGCCTTTATTCCTTGTATTAGGTAGAAGACAGAACGCATAGCAAATTGATGAAACAAATTTGTCTTACTTGACTGGAAGGGTCCATTCCTAAAACACTGCTGGCAGGCTATGTATATCAGGCCCATGTGGTTTGTTTGAATTCAGATAAAAATATTAAGTAAGGCTTCAGTTTACTGTCAAATCATCTTTGTTAATCAGACTATTGTAATGTCATTACAGACAGTAATAATTCACCGAGGTTCTTTGACACCACAGGCATTGAAATAATGAGTCTGAATGAGAGTATAAGTTTACTGATGAGAGGGTTATCATGACATTTTTTATTCTTCTGAATGCACATGAGGCCAAAGTCAAGCAAAGAAAATCTTATTTTTTGGTATCTGATTATGATATTCTAGCATCAAATCTGGCAACTCGGTACAGAATAGGGAAGATGAAATGTAGAAAGAGAGTAATTTGAAGCTAAGGGAATATAGGTTACAGGGAAAAAAAAGTTGTTTAGGTTGAGAGGGTATCCTTCCCTAAAAGAAAAGACCCTCTTAGAAACCCTTTGAAGTTAGTTGAATCTCTGGTCAGATCCCTTAGGAAAAAAATGGCAAGTTTATGTTGTTTGTTGTGAATTACTAACACAAAGTAAGACCAGCACTGCTGTCAGAATAATCTGTGATTACACAATGTCCCAGAAAAGTCTTTTTGCCCAGCAAAAAAAGGTCTTGTGAACGTTAGGAGTGAATGAGATTTCTGTGAAGCTTCTTCTGCCTCGGGGACTTCTATTCCCAGATAAATAAATAATCATTAATATTTTTTTAACAAACTTTAGTTAATGTGTTTGGGTTTTTTCACTTAAGGCTAGGTAAATTTTTGCTAACCAAGTCACCGCAGCAATCTAGAGTGAATAGATAAGCTCAGGGATAAGAAAAGTAGTTTCTCAGGCTAGCAAATCCCATTAAAAGGATCAGCGTGATTTTTTAAAAAAAACTAGGTCAAAGTGGATATCTAAACTGGGAGAGTGAGTATATGTGCACGTATTCATGTATACATCAGAGTAGAAGGGGAGGATTGTCAGTGGGGTTTTTGAATCTTATCAATATTTTTCTTCTTTACTAACAAAGTTTATCAGGCTATTTGAGTAACTTAAATATGCTTTAGTTCACCTTCTCCTCCTACACATCTACCCTCCAGAGAGTTACTTCTGCCAGTTCCATATGGTGAGTCCCTTTTGCTGGAACTGGGGCAGAGCATATCTGGTGAACATTCCAAAACACAATGTCTAGATATAATGGCAAGTTATTATGAAAGAAGCAGAAAATATATTTTGTTAACTGACTACCATCATTGAGCTAGTAAAAGTAGTTTTTGTTCTCCAGCCCAGTCCATCAATAATAACAAAATTTTTTCCATTAAAAAATAGTTGCTACATTTCCAAACGTGACTTCCCATCAATAGTGCCCCTTGGAAGCTTGTTACTTCCTAAATTCAGGTGAGAATTCCTATGCCTGTCATTGAATTAAAAGATAAGCTACCTGTCTATGTCTTCTGGGAGATCTTTCAGGCTGTTGCTGCTAATATCCAACCACTGCAAATTAGACATCCGGAGTACACAAATTGGAATAGAATGGAACTTGTTTGCTGACAAATCCACAAATGTGAGTTGTTTCAGGTGACTTAGCTAGAAAGAAGTGGTGGTTTATTTTAGTTACTTTTTGCAAATACAAGACGACATTTCATTCATCAACCACTTTTATTCCTCTAAAAGCTCTTAGAAAGATAATAATTCATTCTTTTTTTTAGTCAACTATTTTGCCAGCTTTGTCTCTTAGTCATCATTTTATAAAAAAAGTAATTCAGAAATACCTACCTCCCAAATTGTTCATCACCTTTCTAACAGCATGAGGGGATTAAATGAAATTTTTATTCTTTAAAACCCTACAGGTTTAAATGACAAGTCCGGAACCAGAAAATTACTTGGTTCCGAGGTAACAAAAGACTATTTTTATAACTAATAGATACCAGGTTACCATTCTCAAAATCAGAGATTTCATAACCCCTATCAAAATTACAAAGATGCCCTTCACTATAACTTTACTGTGCACTGCGAGTGTAATACTAGGACACAATTAGAAAACAAAACTATCAATTTAAGCCAACAGATAATTTGGTCCAATATTTTTCAAAGATCTTAAAAACATATCTTCCATACTGCAAACTAAATATATAATAAAGTACAGTAGATATTTTTATTGGAATAATTTTCAAAGTAATTCTATTTTTAATTAATAAATACTAAATGCAATGAAGATCAAGTACAAATATAAAATATACCTGTTAAATAAATTAATGAGTTGAATAGAGCTCTCCATGTAGTGAATCAATTATGCACTCTACCAGTGTTCATAAAACCATGCAGATAGCTAAAGTGAATGTGAAAGGAGTATAAATGTTACCCCCAAAAATATTTAAGAATTGAAATTGTATTTCTGAGATTTCAATCATCACTCACCATCGCAATTAACTCTACAGATCATGATACAGAAAAAAGTAGCAAAAAACTTTCCTTGGCCTTTGCCTGAGGGTACCTTAGAATATAGAAAAAAAACCTCTAACCAAACACATTTTCCACTTCCAAAGGGGCAGAACACATGCAAAAGATAAAATATGAAAAAATGATAAAGTAATAAAACACTTCTGAATCCTTGACAATTATTTTTAATTATTAAGAATTAAGACCTGGGGTTTTTTTACATAATCTATCCAAGCTCCTTTTTATTGCAATACTGTCAGACTTTCATCTTAATTTGAACTCACAGCATGGTACTGTGACAGAGCTAGATTCTTTAGAGACTTTTTGATGGAGGCTTTTTGTGGGTTGCTTTTGATTTTGTGCTTGGATTTTTGTTTCTTGTTTTTGTGGGGGTTTTTTTGCTTGTTGTTTTTGTGGGATTTAGGTTTCTTGTTTGGTCTGGGATTTTGTGGATTTTATTTGCTTACTGTTTCTTTTTTTCAGTTATAACCTCATAAGCTGCAAAATCTTACCATCTTGAGAAATATTTTTAGGGAGATTTACTGAAGTTATCCTATTACAAATGACTACACAATGAAGTCTATCTTTCAAAAACATAATAAAGTTTCAGAGTTCCTGAAGTCCAAGGTATAATTACAAAAATCTCCCCTCCACTCTCTTCAAACAGTCCTGGTGAGTCATCACCATGGATATGTCTCACTACAGATTCAGAGCAGGCAAACACATTTCATTGTGACACTTTTTACTTTCCAACCATTTTGTCATTTTGGGGACTGACTACAAGCAGTGAGCGCTCAATCATATTCTGTAAATTTTCCAAATGCTAAATCTTTTCTCCAGAAAAGCAGAATCTCTCTTTGAACAAGGAAAGTACAGTGATTCTTTCAGGTTGTAGCGGCAAGACAGTATAGAAAAAACTGACACCATCTTTATACTGCAATAACTTTGTGGTTTCAAATTATCATCATGATTTCAAATCCCAAGCAAATATTTAAAGTTTCTCTGAACTCAGAATAATGATAATGCTGATACATGTATTTCAACAAACTCTCCTCCCAAAAACTTTGCAAGTACATTATTCAAATACTATCCCACAGGTTTAAATGCCACCCAAAATGTTCTCAAACCATTCCCAAAGAAAAAAAGCCATGACCTTTAAACACAGAGTAGCAGATATATGTTAAAATATACTTTTCATTCAAGTTCCTAAACACTTCGCTTTTACATGCAATCACCCATCACACTGAAACAACTTGGTAACATTAAGATTAGATGGCAAATTTACATTTCTTTGACTTGTCTTCCCTGAAAGTGCTTTATTGCTTTAAATATTACAACCAATCTTAATATAGCAGTATTACCTTTTTAAGAAATACAGCTGTTTCTTCCATTTTTCAAA
Source organism: Donacobius atricapilla (assembly GCA_013397315.1). Lineage (NCBI taxonomy): Eukaryota > Metazoa > Chordata > Aves > Passeriformes > Mimidae > Donacobius > Donacobius atricapilla. The sequence continues at coordinate 119,881 of WBMY01003425.1, forward strand.
TAGTATGGTATATAGATTGGTTTAATACTTTAATACTTGGTTAGATTAAAATATACATTTTCAGGAGTTTTTATTCCCACAAAAATGTACAAATAAAACATTGCCATCTACTCTATCAATACAAATTTTGGTTCAGCATGCCACAGAACATTTGGAGCCATGGTTACACTGTGTATGCTGCAAGCCTTCAGTACTTGTACTTCTAGGGTAATATTTAACAAAGCTGTCTATTTTCCAGAGTATGTGGAAATCTAATGGAATTTTTAATTTAATATCTTCATGATATGTTATCAATAAATGCCTATGAGAGATGATGCATTGGAAATCATGGCAGCTGTGTATTATATTTTCTAAAGACAACACTGTATTTTATTTCTTCTTAAAGGACTGATGGATTTTTGCACCTTTTACAACATTTCATTTTCAATTATATGGCTTTTACAACATTTCGATTTCAAATTATATGGCTTCTATGTAATTTTTAAATTATCATTTATTTTTGTTTGATGTTGATTTTTACTATTTTCCTTTATGATGTAACTTTGAATCAATCACTATATAGGCTTTATTCAAGTCCCATTTTTAAAAAAATAGCTATATTTAATAGTCTAGCTACCTGGACAGACTTATTGTGGTACTTATGTTTAATTATTCTTATCATTTTTCTTTGACAAACTGCATTATTTAGCTTATCTTCATAATTTTGTTCACAGAATTAATGCAGATAACACTGTAGAGGTCCACTGCTTCTTTTTCTCCCTGGCAATTAAACCTTCCATTGAAAGAAAAGGACAACATGTCCTGGACTGAACTATTGTTTGATTAATCCGTGTGGTTTTATTTTTCTTCTGCTTTTTTGCTGTGAAAGGAATTTGCACATAAGGTTACATGCTTATTTACCATGAATTGCCTACTACTTAGCATCAACACATTAAAAGGTGTAACATTGCATTAAAACACCATGTTTTTCAGTGACATGTAAATAACAGAAACTGCAACCCATCAAAGTCAGTACATGACAAGTCATGCAAAGGATTAACCTAGAAATGTCTATCCATGCATTACAAATGCACCTTTGTCCAGAAATCTCAGAAGTTAAGAAAAAAAGGATTTGTACCACTTCAGTAGTATAGGCTACCACATATATTGTTGCCCATAGGTTGGCACTCATTATTAACCTGCTGAACACAGAAGGATAGATATGAAAAAGAAGCTTCCTAGGAGCAAACTGCACAGTTGTCCACTCTAGATATCGTGACTTCAAACCAAGTGCCTATCTTTTCTTTCATTGAGCTGTAAGTGTAACACCTCTTCTATAATCCCATTGACATTCATGGATAAAAGCACCCTTTACAGAAACTTAGTACAATAATCTTTAGAGGCAGAAGATGCCTTTCATGAAGATATGGTTGTATATTTATAGCCCAGTCCACCATCAGACTGCTAAATTGGCCTCTCAAACTTGATCAAGCACAGGCATTCAACAGCCAATCCAATGGCTTAGAAACGATGAATTTCATGTGTTTTGTGACTAAACCCTCTGAAGCCTAAAAATACATTAAATCAAACAGAACTTCATTTGGTTGTATCTTACGCAATGCCTTAAAGAGCACAGCTGTCTGTCTCAAACACTGTTAAGGCCACCGCTAAGAAGGGCTTAACCATGAGATGAGATAAGCGCAGAACGAAGTGACAGGATGGCACTAACTCCAGGCTTGGTGGAGGGGAGATCTGGGTAGTACATCCTGGACAATGCATCCAGAAAAAAAATTCACACTGTGGTGAACTGTGTAAAGAACAGCTCAAATGCTTATCGTGAGTTAAATAAAGCTCACCCCAAGCTATGGCATCAATAGTATCCATAATCACCAAAGCCCCTCTGTGGATACCTTGGTCAGTAAATTAAGCCACCACATCAGGAGCTTGAGATAAGATAAAGATGGTGCTATTTTCTGAGTGCTATCTCATGAGGTTAACAAGGCTTGGGGAGAAGAATCTACCACTGATAATGACCACAAAGTATGCAGAATTTATGGGCCTCAAGGAAAGCCAACTCAGCAACTGTGCTGAAATAATCTCCATCTGTGTCAAAGGTAATTCCTGCAGAGGAAGATCACGAAAGTCAATTAAAGATTTTTTCATCAACTTAAATAGGTTCTGTAGCTCACTTTGGAAGTGTACTCTTTATATGTTTCAGTTAAAACTATTAGAAGAGGAAGCACAGCAATGTCAGTAGCATATGGACATTAACTGACCTACCCAGCATGTTTGGAGACAAAGCATCTCTGAACCTATCAAAAGACTCTTTAAAGACATATTCTGTTCCTTCACCAAGGGATGATCAATATTGCTTACTCTCACAATAGAATAGAGACAAAGCCAAAACATTTTTCATTTTTGCTTCAAGGTGCATAGCAATTGAAGAAATACAATTCAGATGGTGTCATCTTAATTATGATTTAAGCATGTACAATGATTCTGGTTTGCCATGGCAACACAATGCACCTTGTGAAGTTACCCTTCTCATTCAAAAAACTAAGTATGTTCATTTGAGCTCATTCTGAAACCCAGAATAAATCACTATTTTCCAAAATGAGGTGTGGGAAAAATATCCAAAATGTACAGAAGTTTTATTGTGTAGTAGTTTGAAAAATATATTACAAAAAAGATAATGACTCAAATAAAGAATTACAATACATTGGCTATTTGGTTTTACATTAATAAAATAGTAACCATTCACTTCAAGTGAAAAGAATATCAAGGATATTTATAGAGATAATATCAGCAGAAGAGAACCAAGTAATGATGCAATATTGACAGAGGCAAAATAAATAATTAGGAAAACTGTGGGAGAAAATCATAGAAATAAAACTGCGAATGTGGTTCTGTAGTTCTAATTTGTTACAATCACACCATTTTGATGATTAATGATGAAATTATTTCACCTTATATATATTGAGGCTGTGCAATAACAACAATCTGTGTTCTCGGTCAAGCAGAGACAGCCTGATAAGCTTGGAAAAAAGACTCATTAAATGTCAGACAGAAATCAGATTGCTAATAAATTAAGTGGAAGACAAAATGTTATGACAAAAAAGACACTTCTACCTCAGCAGCAGAGGTCAGAAGATTTGCAGTTTGTGAGCCACCTTTATAATACCAAGAGAACATAACTCTATGGGTTTTTTGCTTTGCAAACAGAAATGGTGGAAATTCTTTTTGTCATGGCACAGAGTAATTTCACCAAAATCCACAAGATTCTTGCCGTTTCTGGTGCTGAAAACTACAGCTGTTGTGAATAATTGTCTATCAGCAGGAGACCTGCTACTTGGATCTGGATTTCTCTTTTCTTGAAGCGGGAGTTTCATAAAGAATATCCCCAGATTTATCTCCACTCACAATGGAGACAAAACTACTTTGTACACTGCGGCATATCTGGTCTGGAATTGGGCCATCTGCAGTCCAGCATATTGTTGCAAAATATCCATTGTAATTTTTTTTTTTTTTTAACTCCACAGACTACATGTATATGACACTGATAATACACAAACCTACAACTGAGGACACTGTCAACATTTTAACATGTCACTGCTTTGTGACTTGACAGGATTACAGCAAATTTTCTCTCCCTCCTCTTAGTTCCTTTCTTATAGTGATGCTAGACACACATGGGGTTTTTATATACTTTCTTTCAGTTAATGACAAAGCTAACAGGACTATATCTCTTTGACTGTATCTCTTCCCAAAGGATTCTGTTCTCCCTATTTTTAAAACAATATTTCTAAGAAGTTTTGTCTTGCTTTGACACAAACATAGAAAACCAAATTGAAAATAAAGCTAACATTAGTAAAATAAGCAGATATACAAGAGTTTTTTTCCTGACTTGGATAAGAAAGCTAAGGAATGGCGCATATATTGTGTGTACAGTGAGCAGTTTTTTGTACATATAGATATCTGACTACTTTTTAAGAACTTGTTGGTAAAATCAAGAGCATGAGGCTGTGAATTCTTCCAGTTCTTAGTGCTTCAGTGCTATTTTGCAATACTCCATCCAGTCTGTGATCAGGTAACCTTAGGGCATCCACTGAATTATGTTGTTCTTACTAGGTGCCTGATAAATATAAAAATGAATCCTTATTCATATACATACTTTAGAAAGCTTGCAAAGAAGCTGGACTTTAGAGATGTATCTTAGAAGTAGAATTCCCCTAATGTGAAATTTACAGAGCTGTAGCACAGGTTCTGGAGAGCAGCCCTCTAGTAATATCACTCAGCCATGTAATCTTTGTCAGGGATGATAACATAGCAAGCCTGCAAACATCATCTGCCTTTTACTAGAAAGTCTAGAAATATCTTTTTCTTGGTTTTTTTGGTTGGTTGGTTGGTTGGTTGGTTGATTGGTTGATTTTTTTCATTATACACTAATGAAGAATTTGCTGAAATGGTCTTTTAAAAAAACCCACCAGCCTGCATAGAATATATCTAGCCAGGTCTTCAGCGTAGCCAAGAGGCTCTTGTATTTCAGGGAAGCTGCCAGGTCTAAATTATATCAAGACCTCCTCCATTGGCTCAGAGTACCTCAGCATGATATAGGCACAAAAGTATCTGAAAGCTTATTCCATAGGTTCCTTGGATAGCTAAATATCGTCCTGTGTCTCTTAAACAACAAGGAAAAAATGGCTAACAAAACGAGTCATCTAGCCTGTCCCAGCATAGCTGTTCAGAAGATAAATTGTGTAGAACCAGGTTTCATGGTACTGAAACAGTATAAGCTGAGATACATTTCACACTTTTATTTCTATACCCTATATCAATATAAGTAGTTTACAAACAGATGTTTTACTACTCAATTCCCTTCAGATTGCATCCAAGCTACTTATCTTTGTTTAGCTACATATTGCTGCTACAGGCATATATAGCCCCAGTAATTTTTTAATAATAAAACAAAAAACGATGTATTTGTGTATATCATATGCAATATCAGATAATGTTTTCTGCGACCATGACATTTTACAAATATCTATATAATGCTTAGAGCAAATAAAAACATGAATACAACAAAAGAAATTATGACTGCTGAGCAAATACATAAGAGTAGCATTTATTATTAACAGCGTGCATCTGAAGCTGTCAAGATTTTCACAACTTCAAATAAAACCTAATACTGAGAAGTACAAGCTAATGCGAGAACATCCCTTAAACTGACTGAAACCTGGGAAAAGATGGAAAAATGGAAAAAATAACTTTGTGAAAGTCTTGTGCTCACTATGCATTAGTGATCAAAAAAGAAAATAAATAGTTGGATATATATGTAATGTGTTATACAATAATTAATCCCAAATCACTTCCCACTAAGTAAAACAACACTATACAAAAACACCATAATTCTCAATTTTTCTATAGGAAAATAATAGTAATGGGATTTGGAGATGAACAATAGATAATAACAGAATGGAAATACTTTGTTATTTTCTTTAAAATTTGGTTTGCAGTAGTTCTGAAAGACCTGAATCAAGATTAGGAAATACAATAAAGCTTAGAACAATTGAGCAAGAAATTGGTAATTCGTGACATATTTTTCCTCCACAATGTTCCTCACAACAGCAACATAATCAGAAAGCATTGCACCTCTTGATGAAATGAAACCTCTACACGACTAGATTCTAAAATTTGCAATAACGTGTTTTTTTATAACTTTGCAGAATTCTGACAAACTGACATTTACAGAAATAATGAAAACTTCTATTTCTATGTCACAGTCCAAAGAACCACAGTTCATTTTCAACCTCAGAATACAGCACAAACACCTCACCAGTGTTCTTACAGAATAATACTGCTTATTGAGATTTCAAATGTCAACACACCTAAAAGTTTATTTTTTTTGCAAAGCAAATCTGAAATTTAGGGTTTATTACTGTACTGATATCATCATTACCAGAGCACAAAAACTGCAAATAAATCTCTGTGATGCAACGCTCTAAAAAACACATGATAAGAGTTCTCAATTGTGTTGTTTCAATACCATTAATAGTCTCCACAGGCAAATGGGAAAAAGTGAACAGAAACACAGTGGCAGAAAGTCACTTACCAAAGTGAAAAAGTAAATCAGAAAAAGTATGACTCAGGTTTCCTGATTTCTAGTCTTGAGATGCTGAGAACCACTCCAGGGATGTAATATAACAATTATATCAAGACCTTAATTATGGCAATGAAATTAATTGAGGTTTAGGGTGACCTATATTTTTAGAGCCTTCTCATTCATTCCCTTTTTTTAAAAAATGTAGTCCAACATTCTACATTTCTGAAGCATCACATTAGGTCATCTAATCTTGATGACTTTTTTGTTGCCTCTAAACACTATTTCAAAGAGCACTTTATGTCTGAGAATTAAATGTATTTCAGCTATATTAAAGACAGTTTGAAGTAGCCTGGCCTCTCTTTAAACTACCTCTCTTAACTGAATGGAATGTGTTCAAAGAGAAACCATAAGGGCAGAAAAGAACAGCAAATCATGAAATGGTGACGGCCACAAGTGATCCAGAAACCAGCAACCCCTCTGCTACCACTGTCACACTCTTCAGACATAACTTTCAATTGACCAAATCTGTGTTTCAAGATGAAATGAAATAACAGGCTCAAAACTACATGCCAGCCAGCATATGACATGTCAGACAGAGTCAGGGGAAGTTGTGTCACATAGTTGTACATATTCTTCACACAAATTCTGCACAAAGGCAAGGACTGGGCACATATACCCAACATCCGCACTGCACATGGAAACTGACATGTGGAATCTCAAATTTTACGCCACAGAAATTTGGCAAACCAAGATTATCTGTATCACCTCAGATTAGTCCAGAAAGAAAGAGTTTGATGTGACTACAGTAATGCAGGTGGTGGGGAATCTAATAAAACACATGTCAATTAAAAATAGATTGGAACAAAAGAAAAGGTTGATTTTGCAAAGTAAAAGATAAGAAGAAGTCTGTAAATCTTATTCTTACAAACTACCTTTCCATGACCTCTATAACATTTGCTTTTATTATTCATAAAGTTATACATCTCCTTTTAAGTTCCATCAGTAGTAAACAGCACTATGATAAGTCAAAATAGTGAATTAGATAAATAGTCTAAACAGCAAGTGAGGAAATGTCTCAACTTTTTGTATTTGTTCTGAGCTTTCCAGCCATTCATTTCTTAACCTGAGCTCATCCTGCTTTGTACTGCCATTTAGAATGACAGAAGTCCAGGCTTGTGAATTGGCATCTCTTCAATAAGTAAAGTAGGAACAACTAGGACATATCCATCTTTGAATTCCCTCACAAATTTGACATCTCTTCCACTTCACATTGAGTATAATTCCATGCTCTTTTGTCCAGGACTAGTAAGGCAGAGATCTTACCTGAGTTCTATATGAGATAAAAAAATCCTGGGATGATGTCTACTTTCAACTGATCAGGCTATCTCTGTCTTTATAGATTTCCCACTGATCAATGACGATGAATAAAAATGACAGTCAGCCTTACCAAGTGTTTTTATATCTGTGAAGAGTTGGTCAATCATGTAACTATCTGTCATTAGTTAACAGCTGATAGAAATATATTCAGTAATAAATTAAACACATTAATTTCAATTATACTCTCCAACTTTATTCTTCTTAATGAATAAATAATGCCTTTCATTATCTGCTCTTTGTGGAAAAATAAATAGCATGCTTTTCTCTCCCTTCCCTCTGTTTTGATTGTCATCAATCCATGTATGTTGGCAGCAGAGACATTTTTTTGCAAGACAAAACATGCAAGTCTGATAGTACTATGTATTTGTTCTGCTCTCTGCTTCTATTCAGTAACTATATAAAATCTGCCTCAGATTATCTCACAGATGAATGGAAGATATATTATTAGAATTTTGAAAGCCTATTTTGCTTTCAAAGAGTTTGGAACTGTTTTGAGAGAAAGCAGAGCTGGAACAGTACCAAATACTCTTTCCCACCACTAAATTCTTTTACAGTTATATTCATGTTTTTTGCAATAATATAGCCATGTTTTAATGTTCACATTATGCCCCTCTGGTCATTGTTAAGTCTTCCCTTATGCTGTAACACTACTTGTCTGTCATTTCCTATTGAAAAAACATTTTAGACTATGAAAGGTGATATTACTTTTACTGAACTAATGTGAAAGGTAAAGGAAAGGTCACTGGCATCACAGCATGGAGGTAAGCATGAGTCAGATCTCCCGTGAAGTGGACTGTTATTATTAGCTGCTGACTTATTCTGATAGTGAAGTGGTTTTAAAATGATGCTATATTAATTAGAAGGCTTTGGAAGTGCAGTGTCAAGAGTGGGATCAACTAACACATTTTCCCATGCTTAATGGCATAATCCTATTTCCTAATATAGATTCCTGTCCTTCTTTAGCTCCTCAGCTATTAAAACATTTATGAGAACGCCTGCAGCAATAAGGCCTCCGAGAATCTCTTTGGACACCTAACACCTTTGCACCTGCTTTTTGGGGTTTCACACCCCTCCTGCTAATGTTTGATATTGCATCTTATACCAGTTCTAAAACACAGCTGTTGTTTTGCATGGATTGACACTTTGACCAACTGCATTGGAAAGCAACTCACCATGAGCTTTAAGCAGATTCAAAGAGAATATAAGCCCTGAGCAAAGAAGGACTATAGGAAATCCTGTCTAATGAAGATGCAGCCAAGCCAAGCAATTGGAAAAGCACTTCTGAGACTGAAAAATGTATGTATGGAAATGTTGGCCCAATTACAGTCAATTGGACTATTCCTAGTGATTTGAAATGAAAAATTTACCGGAGGTTATAGCTTCCCATTACCAACTTAATCTTTTATCACAGCACTCCTCTCTGCTTTGTGGTCCTGAAAAACCCCACAAATAAAATGCCATTTTTAAGAAATCTTATACATGATTCTTTTGCAACTTACCATTCCATTTTTAACAAATATGGTACATGGCTCCTGTACAACCTACGAAAAATCTTACTGAAGTAAAGATTTAACAGATTCATTATAGTCCCATTTAAGCAGACAGGAAGGACCTACGCATGAGTTCTTTCAGTGCTTTATTGGATAGTGAAACCTCTGGGAAGTTACTGTCCTGTACATTTGATTGCATTATTTATTTATAATTGTCACACACATTAAAAAAATAAAAAGGAAAGAAAATAAATAACAGTGAAACAAGAGAGGTTTGTAAGCATACAGATTTGAAGAATAATGTGGAGGTAAAACAACCTAATGTTTTACATTTCTATAGAGTGGCTGGTGTCCCATCTACCAGGTATTGGCTTTGAGATGTGTCAGTCACTGATCACAAAGACAAGAAGTTACATGAATATGCCCAATGGGGACTTATTTGAAGCCTGCACGCACACACCTAGAGCTTGTGCCTCTACTCTTCCCGCTAGAAGTGTGGCTTTCATGAAAAGGACTGGACAGACAAACAAAAAGAGGACAAAAGACACTGAAAATTTTCCAGTTGTTGAACCTCAGTTTTAAAAGATCAGTTGGAATCATATTAATGTATAAAAAGTTATTGATGTATAGTGTGGATACTGATGCTTTTGAAAATCATAGGTGACTAATGCTAGTGCCTAATAAATCCCTGATCATGTCAGGGTGTTTTTAGGACCACACCTGCTAGCATTATTAAATGATTTAAGAGGAAACTATTTATAATTATATTTTTCAGGTAAGCAAAGCAGAGAAACAGCACCAGTTATAACTCCTGTGACACTAGAAAGCCTTTCCAGAGGGGATGCATTCCTGGACCTGCAGATCATCAATGCAAGTAAGCTAATTGATGGCATAAAGATTAGAAGTGGCCCGGGCTGTTGTTATCATACACTGATGGAATTCACAGTCCTGAGGGATACAAGTCAGTCAAAGAGTAAAGTCAGGACTCTGAGTTTTAGGAAAGCAAATTTCCACCTCTTCAAGGGCTTAGTCAATAGCAATCCCTTAGGAAACTTATGTCAGGGACAAGGGTGAAAAACAGAGCTGACACATATTTAAGGTTGCCTTCCATAGTGCACAAAATCTTTCTAGCCCCGGGTGTAAATGATAGCAAGGATGACAAGGGACTGGAATGGCTAAGCTGGAAACTGCTGGTCAAACTGAAGGGAAAGAGGCAAATACATAGCAGAAGCAAGGACAGGTAACCTGAGAAGACTGTAGGAATACAGTCCATTTGTACAGGGATGGGGTGAGAAAGGCCAGGGTGAAGGTATAAAAGTGGATCTCTGCATCCCTGTGCATTTCCATGGGCTGCAGGGACACAGTTGCCTCCCCATGGTCTGCACAAGTGGCTGCAGCAGAACCTCAGCTGTGGCACCTGGACCATCTCCTTCCCCTCCTTCTCCACTGACTTTGGTGTCTGCAGAGTCGTTCCTCTCACACATTCTCACCCCACTCTTCTCTGGTTGTAACTACATCTGCACAATAACTTCTGTTTCGTTCTCAAATATAACTGAAGCATTGCCACCATTTCTGACCAGCCCAGTCTTGGCACTGGCTCTCCCAGCCTCGGAGGAAGCTTCTAGCAGCTTCTGATAGAAGCTACCCCTGAAGAACCCACACTACAAAAACCTGGCCATGCAATCCCAGTACGGTATGCTAAGGCACACAGAAGGCTGGGAGGTGATTCAGGACAGCCAGCAGATCTTCAAGGAAATGTTCTGCCTGCTCAGCCTAGTGGCCTTCTATGACAGAACAACTCCATCAACAGATAAGGAAAGAGATACACAAGTCATCTGCATGGATTTCTGTAAAGCCTTTGACATGGTGCCCCACAACGTACTTCTTGCTGAGGTGGAGAGGCAGGGATTTGATGGCTGGAGTGGCAAGTGAATGAGGAATTGGCTGGTCAGTGTCATCCTCAGCGTATTGGTCAGTGTCTCAATATCTGGACGGAAGTTGGTGAAAAGTGGTGTGCCTTATTAGTATGTATTGGAACAGTGCTATTCAATTTCTTCATCAATTATGTAAGCAGTGAGATCAAATGCACCCCCAACAAATTTGCAGATGACACAGAAGGGTGCAGTTGACCTGTTTGAGTGATGTGTGAAATGTGATGTCATGTCATGTGATGTCATCTGGAGGGATGCAATGTCATCCAGAGGGACCTGGAACTGGGTACATGAAAGCATCATAAGATCTAATAAGAAGAAGTACCAGGTGCTGCACCTGGGTCAGGACAACCCCAGCATCAACACATGCTGGGGGATGAACAGATGGAGAGCAGCCCTGAGGGAAGGACTTGGGGTGCAGGTGGGTGAGAGGCTGGACATGACCCAGCCATGGGCATTCCCAGCCCAGAAAGCCAAACGTGTCCTGGGCTGCATCCAAAGCAGCGTGGACGGCAGGGGCAGGAAGGGGATTCTGCCCCTCTGCTCTGCTCTGCTCTGGTGAGACCCCACCTGGAACCCTGCATCCAGCTCTCTCACAGGAAGGACACGGACCTGTGGGAGTAAGTCCAGAAGAGAATAACAGGAATTATCAGAGTAATGGAAAACCTACTCTGTGAGGATAGGCTGAGAGAGCTGGGGTTTTTAACCTGGAAAAGAGAAGGTTTCAGGGGAGACCTCACTGCAACCTTTCATTTCTTAAAGTGGGTTTCCAATAAAGGTGGAGACAGTTTTTAGTAGGGACTATTGTGATAGAACAAGGGGTAACCCTTTTAAACTAAAAGAGCTTATAATTAGATGATAGAAGGAAGGCATATTTAATAATGAGGGTGGTAAAACACTGGTTCAGGTTCCCCAGAGTTGGTAGATATCCTATTCCTGGAAACAAGTCAGATGGGAAGGGGCCTTGAGAAACATGTTCAAGTTAAAGATGTTCCTGCCCACGGCTGGGGGTTGCATGATCTTCACAGATCCTTTCCAACCCAAACTATTGTACAGTTCTATGATTTTCAAAGGTCCTCATGTCTGTGCTTGCTTGTATTAGGACATAGCTGAAATTGTGCACCAGAAATACAGAACAAGATTTAATTTGATCTTTTGAAAACACAGTGTGTTAAAGCAGCCATGAAGCTGCTTTTCATTTCTCTGAATTTCAAAGATCAATTTATACAGGATTGACATGAAAATGTAGGCACTCATAGATACGCACTCTGATGAAAAATTATTCATATGCTTTAATAGTCTCTAATTCCTTCACTTTGCCCTACCCAAATGATACAGGAAAAATTCTGATCCCTTACTAGGACTGCTCAGATGTAGTATTGAACACGGTTCAAGGCAGAATAACTTTTAAAAAACTTTTAATTTGTTTTCTGTATCAGAACATCTACTGATGAAGCAAACATTTCTGTCTTGTTCCTGGTACTATGGAACTGTGCTGACTGACTTGTGACTGAGAGCATGTGCCATTACCAGATGGCACAGATGGAGGAAATTAGAACTTCTTCATATTCCCTCTCTTCTTATTGAAGTTCCTTCGGGTCACATAGATGCTGTTGGCTGCAGCAATGTTATTGGCAGAAAAAAAAAAAGAAATCCACAACAGAGCTGTCTCTTTGAAGTATCAGGCACAAGAAACTCTAATTGTGTGATTCAGTAAATAACTGTAGAAAGTAATATTTTCTGAAGAAAGCACACTGGAAAATAAGGTCAGAGCAGGTTTTTTACTTTTATCAGAAAATATATTATTTATAATACAGGGTTTTTTTCCTGAAATTTACTGCATAACCTGTATGATGATGGTAGCGCGAGGAACTCTGTCTAGCAGTTAAAATACAAATATCAGCATCATACTAATTCTTGAATTCACACACAAAATATACAAGAAATTCAGAAATAAATCCATTCATCTCCTTCTCCCTGTAACTATTAATATATAGTATCCATTCTAATCACACTATGGTAAGAGAGGGACTGGATAAGATGCAGGGTATGCCTCTCCTGAGCATCTTAGCTAGAAGAACAAAGTCCTCTCCACCTAAGAATCTTATGAGGCATGTGTCGTATCAGGGAGGATTGGGCCATAAACCTCATTGTGTACCTTCCTCTGCTAAACTTGGCTACTGAGGTCTAGAAGTATCTGTTACAAGCTGACCACATAAATGTAATGTCATGTAGGTTGACTTTTCTTTTATGTACATTTATATTTAATTTCAATTTATATTTTCACTCATGTCCAGTGGAAGACATCGCTAATTTGCAAGTGCAGCTAAAATAGATTTTGAAGTCCACTGCAGATCCATAAACTTTCTCTGCCAAATTTTACTTTCAATGGATATTAATGAGATATTGATCTTAACTGTAACTTTTTAAATATCTAATTAAATTAATTTTAAGTCTAAATAAATTAATTTTAAGTCTAATTGTTGTTAGACACCCAACAATAGAATAAATTTTTTAAAATTGAAAACTAGACTTTGAAACAGATTGCTCTTCCTTGGATACAATATGGAATGGTATCAAGTCCTAAGCCTTGAAATAGTAAAAGATTAAAGCACACATCCTCAATTTTTTTTCATGTAACATCAGATTACTTAAAATCAGGATTTAGTGAGATAACTTACAGAGTGCTGAAAATGGCCTTTACAAACAGAGGAAGAGCCTTCTGCTAGAAATGAACAGACAAGTGAGCAGTGTGCTTTCCTCCTGATGCTGTGGCACAAGGCACATCCTGCAAGGAACTGTTCCAAAGCACACCCAAACAGAAATACTGAAAAAGTCCAGGCACTTGGACATACATGTTCCCAATAGGCTGATACAGCTACTCCATGAGATGCGCTTGGACTACAATGTTATGGGTTTGGATGGGGTGTCTCTCTGGCCATTACTCCATGTAAAAAAAAAAAAAATTANAGGCAAAATTATACTTGAATAATTTCTACTGGGCTGCAGTTGGTCTTTATTACTTTTGACTAAGTTTTACACTGAAGAATACTGATACCGCTCTCATACACTCCTTTAATCTTCACAGAAGCAACTTTTAGGGATTTGAAAGTCAAATAAAAAATTAATATCCTAACAGAGGATAAACAGGAAACATTTTTAGCAATGCTCTATGTTAGTTTTTCTATTAGTTGCCAAGTTATCTCATTCTTCCTAATGTTGTAAAGGGAACCTATCCTCCTACCAAAACAGAGCTTGCACATATTTGCTTGCTTATAATCTCCAGTTCCCAGTACTGGCTCCACATGAGAGATACAACCAACCCTTATGACCATTTCACTGGATTAATGGATGTTACCCACAATTGTATTAGACAATAGTGATAAACTCTAACTTGCGGTCATAAATACTTGTATGGCTTGTCCATGACAAGATGCCAGCAGTGTGGGGAGTTCAGGGGAAGGTATGCTGCAAGAAGACACTAAGGGCTGCCCCAACTGGATACCAACAATTAGAGATGGCTCTGATGTACTGAGCACAGGACACAGCAAAGCTCCTCTCCAAAGTGTGTGGTACCGCTCAAAAAACTGATTTAAGAAAGAGGAAAATTCCACCAGAGAAGCGGGAAAATAAAAAGAACAGAGGGACTATCAAGTCAAAGCAGGAGAAAGCAGAGGTGCTGCATGGTGGAGTAAATCACACTACAGCTCATGGAAGACTCATGCTGCTGCAGATGGATATCCCTAAAAATATTCTGCCCATGGGGACCCCACACAAGGGGAGAACAAAAGTGTGAGGATGAAGGAGAAGCAGCTATAAACCGTGGTTTACTGGGTATAACTTCCCTTGCCACCCTGCACTACTCAGAGATGGAGGAGGAATCTGAAATGAAATTGACCTCAGGAGAAAGGGAAAGAAAGATTTTTTTTTTATTGTCTTTTTTTTCTGACTATTGAAATATATATTGACAAACAAATTAATCTTCCCAAAGAACAGTCTGTTTTGCTCACGAAAGTAAATGAGAAGCAATCTCCCCATCTTTTATCTTGAACCATAAGCTTTTTCAAGCTGTTTTCTCACAATGTTGAGCTGAAGAGGGGGCTGAAGAGGTCAGAGAGGTAGGCATTTGGCTATTAACCAAAGCTAGCCCAGCACTGTCTTTCTGTTTTTCCTTTTTAGACTGTTTAGACTAATACAATATTTTAATTCATTAAATAATTACCTGCTAATCACTATAAGTATTTGTCTGAGGGTCAATATTAGATACCTATTATGTTAACAAGGATAGTGATGTAATTGTTCTAAATAACATGAAACAGAGTGAGTATGCCAAAGGCCAAACACTTTGCATTTCACATCATTCAACTAAAGTGTTCCTTTAAGTGTATGTTCGGCTTCCAAAGCTGCCCTTGAAATGTTGATTCTGAGAAAGTGAGTTTATAATCTACATCAGAAGAGCTTGTGTAGCCTACCTCTCAGATCACTACAAATATAAATTGAGTTTCAGCCTCCAGAGAACCACAATAGATAATGCAAATATTTTTCTTCTTGACCCTTTGCACATATTAATATGATGTTGCTTGCAGTTTTTACTGTTATATAAAGTTATTTGCATAACTCCATTTTTTTCATAGGTTTTAAGTGAACCATTAGGCTGTAACCTACACTCAGTTTTGTGTCTTTCAATCTCATTGAATAGGAGAGTTTTGTAAGGAACCAATATTTTTGAGCTCTCCAAAAGAAATACCAGTCTCTCAGGCCCAGCCCCGGAAAAACTTACATACACAGGTAGGTTCACATGCAAAGGCTACCCATCATCCATAAACATGAGTAAATCTTTGGTCTACAAGGTTTCTTGAAGCACCTGGGGAAACACTCAGTGATTTTAGAACAGCAATGACTGGGGTAAATTTATGATCTACAGGTTTTAATATACTCACTATTCTGAGATAATTTTATTTAATTCCATTTCCTATTCAGGACATATGATTTTCTGATTCCATTATGATTCCTTTTTAATGGTTAAATTCTATCTGTTTTGTTCCATGGTTTTGCTATCCAAAGGAGAAGAGGCAGGAGAAAGGAGACCTGCAATGCTTATTCTGTTGCTAGCATCTCTTTCTCATGTCTGCTTACAGTAGAAAGGTTCACTCTTTGTTTCTGTTTCGTTCACACAATTTTTTTAGCAATTCTTTTGAGACAAAGTACTTTACTATGAAAAGACAGCAGAGAAAATTAATTACTATTACTTTCCTCAGAAAGGAACATAAGCAGGGCTAAATCAGATCTCACATAAGTTTGATCAACTCCAGCATTGCCTGTGAATCAACCGTAACAGATGTTTAGAGAAAAAGTACAAATCAGTAAAGAAGAGCCTGACACTTTTCCCTAAAGATCCGTCCACTCAGCCCCTAGAAATCAGCATATTAAGAACGTGAGAAATACAGTTGACAGCTAAAAGTGTGGTTAGGCACCAGCCAATGATTTTATTTCTCCCTGACAATAAGTCTCAGAGCAGCTGTGGCAGAGAACAGTTATGCAGCCAACAGAAAAAAAATAATGTTGGTGCATACCTGGGGGTCCTTTTCTCAGTCTATTATACATTCATGCCATTCCTCACATGCAATATCCTTTTCAGAGAGATATTTGTGCTTTTAGCAAAATGCAGTTCTGTTTATAGAACTGTCCAAACAATTTTTTAAGGAAGACACGGGGAACAAAGTGTGTATGTGAATTTGATTATCAAGATGCACTTCGTTTTTACAGAAAACAGCATTTTACAGTGTTCTGCTTATTACCACAGCCAAATCTCCTTTAGGATCCTGTCCTCCTTCCTATATCAGAATATGTACAACTAAAATTTAGTCACTTAAAAACCAAAACCAAGTATCTTGGCCTATATAAGTGCTTCTAAGACATTTTCAATGATATTATTACAAAAACATTAAAAACTGCAAGGAATTTGGGTAGATCTGTTAAGAAAAGATTTGAACACTGCAATAAAATACCTTTTAAGCCAAATAAAAAAGATGAAAACAAATATAGATTGTTATCTTACTTCAAATGGGAGCTCTGTTATTTCCATATTTCCAGACAAATCCAGTTTTTCTAGATTTTCACAATCACCTAGTTCTGGAGGAACTGACTTCAAATTATTGAAACTCACATTGAGCACTTTGAGGTTTTTCAAGCAGCCTGTGAGGGTAAGATAATTCAAATCAGTTTGCTTAAAAAAAAAAAAAAAAAAAAAAAGCAAAAAGAAAAGGTATACTCAGTTAAGCAAAGAAAAAGCTCCTTATTGTGATGATGAGTAAGATTAAGAAATATTTTTATCAGTGATCACTAACATTTTGAGGGTCAATAATGTCTCTTAATCAGTAATGGTTTTGGAGAGAGTTTGAAAGGAGACAGCAACGACTTTCAAATAGCTTGTTTCTTCCAACAATGAAAAGTCCCTTTTGAGTCAGCTGAAACTAAAGAAGTTGGCTTTTGGCTTGGCCACTGTAGAAAATTTGCCTGCCAACTGAAACACCTCTTGGCAACCTCTTTGTTGGGAACAATCACTTCTACTAAACTTATAACACCAAGAATTCTGTCTTTAGTATCCTGCATTGCACACTTTTGATTATATAATGGATGTGTGCATGTGTTTCATTCTTCTTTTTATTTTGATTTGTCATATCTACTGGCTTAATTAAAAGGTCATAATAATACTCTATGCTACATTTAGTAACAAAGATTTTTGTTTCTTCAAATTATAACATTACATAATTGTCAGCAAAAAGAGGGTTCAAAACATAATTAAAATGTAGCATCCTGGGAAAAAAATGCAAGCTATTCTGTGATATAATCTAAATGGAAGAAATTTGAACATATCAAATAGCTGATGTGTTAGCAACGGAATCCTTAAATACATAACAAGATGAGAACATTTTATGGAAAGTCCAGTTGTTGTACTGCATGAATGATCACAGAATTGCAGAATCACAAATGGTTTCATTTGGGAGGAACCTTCAAAAATCATCTAGTACAAAGCCCTGTCCAACCTGACTGAATACTTCCCATGATGAGTCATGCACAACTGTTCCAATGTCACATCACCTTCATCGTAAAAAATTTCTTACATCCAAATCTACACCTACTCTGTTTAAAGCCACTGTCCCTTGTCCTGTCAGTACAGGCAATGTAAATTTACTCCCCCAACCTTTTTCATAAATCTGCTTAATATGTTGAAAGGTGGCAATATGGTGCCAGTGGAACCTTCTCTTCTCCAGTCTTAACATTCCCAGCTGTCTCAGCTTTCCTTTATAGAAGTGTTCCAGACCTCTGACAATCTTCACAGCCCTTCACTGAAGCCATTCCAGCAGGCTCACATCTTTCTTGTACTGGAGGCCCCAGAACTGGATGAAGTATTCCAGATGGAGTCTCACAGTGACACCCTCCCTTCAACATACTGGCCACACTTGTTTTGTTGCAACTCAAAATACTATTGGTTTTCTGGGCTGCAAATGTACATTGCCAGCTCATATCCAATTCTCATTCACCAGTATTCTCAAGTCCTTCCCTGTGGGGCTGTTCTCAATCCCTTCACCCCCAGTCTGCACTGATATTAGAAATTGTCCCAGCACATGTGCAGGATCTTGTACTTCCCCTTGCTGACTTCCTTGAAGTTCACATGAACCCGCCTCTCAAGCTTGTCAAGGGATGGCATCCCTTCCTGTAAGGATATTAACTGCATGTACTCAGTTCGTTACCACCTACAATATTCCCCTCCACTCATTTATTTTCCTGTAGTATTCCCTTCTACTCAGGGACAGAATATAGCATTCAGAAGGAAATGCAGAAGTAAGAAACACAACTGCAATTCAGCAGTTGGAAACAGGGAGAGAACAGTATCATCATCAACAAGGTCTCAAAGTAGACTAGAAATTTCTAAAGCAAGACAGGACATATAGAAACCAAAAACTTATATTAATCAGAGTCTCAGGTCTGGCCAAGAGAGGGCTGATTTTTCCAGTAGCTGATAAAGGGCATGGCCAGGGCCCAGAGGTTATTCTATACCAGCTCACATCATTGCCAGGAGTGGAAGAAAGAGACTTTCTTCCAGGAAGAAGGAAGGGGTCCTGGTTCAGTCAAATAAACATGGCAGAGGGAACCATCTGATTTATTAATTTTCTATTATCAGGGGGTTTTTTTTGTGTGAATTGAGTCTTTTCTTGTAACTTCTATTAGTGTTGTGGTTGTTACTGTACATTTTATTGACTTATTGCTGTTTCTGATAAGTTTTTCTTCTCCCAGTGTGTAATCTTTGCCTTTTGTTCCTCCCATTCTTCTCTCCAGAGTGCTGCAGAGAGGGGAGAAGGGGAAATTCAGGGACCAAAAAAGAGTAGTGCATAGTTTGAGGAGTCTCAGGGGGGCACTGAATTGGAGGGTACCATTCCTAAACAACAACGTCTTCTATTTATAATTAAAAAAAAAAAAAAAATCTGGTATTTCACTAGATTTGGTTGACATTGCTGAGGATGAAGTGTCCTCAAGTCGGTGTCATAACAGTGATCTTATCTTTAAGATATTAAGACTTAATTAAACTTCTTCCAAAGCAAATGTGGGCTTAGAGTTGCTCACCTTCTGTAACCTGTGGAAATCCTCACCAGAAGCTATTTGGTGCTTCCACAGAACAGGACAGAGAATAGGCATAGGGAGTAGCAAGTCCTACATTTTTTTCCTGAGAAATTGATGTTGTCTGGGCCAGAGTCATGCAGTTTGATGGCTAACACTAACAGTCACCAGATCACACTGCATTTTACATAAACTTGATAGTTTCCCTCGGACACAATATTGTCTTCAAATGGAAGTTCATCAAATTTGATGACCACACATGGCAGACAAGGCATATTTTGTGAGAACTCTGTTATATTAATCTCTACAGGTTGCAACAAAGGAAAACATAGGGTCTTCCACCCATCTTCTTTCTGTTTTAGCTCTGTTTTAAAATTCAGCTGTCTTTTTAGGATGGTGACCTTGTTTTCCTTTACTGTAAGCTGCTGGTTTAGTTAAAATAGAAGAAAGCATTTCAGTAAGACTATAACAGGCATTGTTTTGCCAGTACACTACTATCTGGCAAAGGTTGTTGGGGTAATAAAACTAATTTAATTGTGTCAATGTATGAACTACATTTTTTCCATATTTTTAAGCACCTAAAAATAATAGAAGTTCAGTCTACTGATCAGGAAGCCTCATCAGGTTTAGTATCATAATGTAGATGAAGATCTTATAACACATGCGAAGTGTCATAACCATGAATTTACCACTTCATTGCAACAAAATAATCACCGAAACAGAAATGCCTTAAAATCAGAGATTTAGAAAATTATAGCTTACTTCCTTAATCAATTAATCCCTTGTTAAAGGAGGGAAAATCCTACTGGAATGAAAAAAGAACCATTTATTCAATAGCCCTGGAATGTTTTGCCTGTTCTTGCAGCACTGGAATATTGTACTGGTTCTATCTGGAATGGAGTTCGTCCTTCTCATAGCAAGTCATATAGTGTTATGTTTTGGATTTATGACCACACGATGCAGTAACTGAACAGTGCTAACACAGCAAAAAAATTTGTTTCTGACTCTGCTGCCCCAGTGAGTCAGCTAGAAGTGGACAAGAGGCTGTCAGGGGACAGGGCTGAGACATTTGATCCAAACTGACCAAAGGAATATGCTATAGCATCTAATGTCAAATTCAGCAGTAAAAGCTGGAGACAGGTGGAATGGGGGTGACTTTTCCAAGATCCCTGTTGCTTAGGGTTTGAATGTGTATCAGTTTGTGGTGAGTGAGTGCTTTTGCATCATTAGTTTGTTTACATCTTGTTTTTAAACTGCCCTGATGCATGAGTTTTCTTGCTTTTGCCTTTCCCTTTCTCTCCCCATCCTGCCGTGGGAGACTGGACTGTGGGGGGCTGAGCAAGTTGTATGAGGCTCAGCTGCCTGTAAGTGTTAACCCACAACAAATGTAACTGCTAATTTTTCAGTCATCTCATTTCTACCACTAGAGAAATTTCTAACTCTCTGTTCCATTAGTAATTGGAGAACAAACTACTGATGGACTACTAGGCAAGGCATCTGGTGGTACCAACATGCTAGTCACAGCTTTGTTGAACTCTGTTCAGATGGTCATCTCTGATGATTAGAGATGTGGAGCAGAACCATTTATGAAAAAGGAATCACAGAAATGTAGTAGTCTTTCTGGGTAGCATGATAGACTCAAGCACAGCTTCTCTGTCTGACTTTCACAGCACCTAAGATGTTTGTCAATGCTCCCAGTATGGTTTACAGGTATGAGAAAAAAGACAAGTAAAAAATGCATCATATTTTTTCTTGTGATACATAATCTCTCTCTAACACAACAGAAGAGCACTACAGATTCTATAGTAAATTTACAATAATTGCTATGACTAAAATTATGAAAATGACTGGGAAAAGGTATGAGTCATGCACTGAATTTTATTTCCATAACAAACTTAGGACAACATAGATGAATAGGATGAAGCTTGCCAAGAGCTGCCTTCAGGGAGTAATCTCTTGGAATTCTACAGGGGTTATTTTTCACCTCTGGGCACTTCAGTAGATTAAGTTATGCCACCTGACGAGTGAGCAGTAGTTAAGCAATAACATGCCCCCCAGGGCAATAAGACATATATAAGACTAACCAGGATCCTTAAAATCCTTGCATGACCACTTCACATAATCACATTTTTTTATTTCTCACATTCCATTGGAAAAGTAGCTTATTTTTTACATCTGCTGCTGTTATGCTGTTATAGGAAGTTACTAAGTTTCATAGTTTTCTTTATTTGGAATAATCTTCAGATTGCTAGCCGAAATTCATTTGTAGAAGTTTTATAACCATTCATTCTTTTGTCTAGTTCATCATTAAATAGTTTTTTTCTTCCCTGGTGTTTACTTCTGATGCTTTCATAGGTAATAAACATCTTGGAATTTATTTTACTAGCCTGAATAAGATTTTTTTTCTAGTCTCTGCTGACAAAATAAAAATTCCCCTTCTTAAATGGTCCTAACAGACTTATTTTGCATCTGTTCTCATCTAAAATTACCAGATAGTCCTCCTGTGACTGTTAGATTTGAAATTTCATTTCTTCATTTTTTTGCATTTAATGATGTCTGACACACTGCACGAAAACTGAATACATGACCTTGAGCTCTGCAACTGTGAATTAAGTCTGTGTATTTTTTCAGAAGTCTATCTGCTCATCAGCCTTACCATATTTCCACTGGTTTTGCAGAGACAACACACAGACAAACTGTGTCAGAAAATTTCAGTAACCCTGTCCCTGAAAATTACTAAGTGATAAAGTCAAGACCGATCCTTGAGAAAATCCACAAATTACCTTCTTCATGACCAACACCTCTTTCCAAATAAACATATTTATGTCTCTGGTTTAACAAGTCTTTTGCTCATTTTTACAATTGTGGCATCAAATTCCACTCTGTTAACAAAGTACGTTCTGAAAATATTAATTTTCTGTAGTTCTCTGTATGAAATACATTATGGAATACCAGCTAGACAAGATTTACTACTTGAATACCAGCTAGACAAGATCTACTACTCCATCATTTTCTTGAAAGATAGAAACCAAATGATTTGGGAACATCTCGCTTTTCCTTCATAATTTTTTTATTTCAGCCTGGTTTCCATTCAGCACTACACCTCTAATGACTCCTTCCTCTAAATAACTGTTAAAGTTTTTACAGCCAACAATGTAGATAAGGATAGAGTTAGGCTACATGAGCTGTCAGAGTGGTAATCCAGATTACAGAGTGAGATCTGATCGGCTAACTTTGTCAGACAGAGAGCACAAATATGCAACTATTAAAAACATCCATGACAACTAAAGATTCTTAGATCCCGTGTCTTGACTGAAGAAGCACAAAACTGTAGAGTGATGAATCCCAATATAGTCTTCAAATACCATAGACATTGTCATTTGGAAGAGGGGGAATAAGAAGGGAGGAAAGGCAGTATGTAGGACTTTCACAACCCTGAAATCTGCATCTAGGGGTTTATCTATGTTTTCTCAGTACAGAAGTTCTCCACCATCTTTGGTATGCTGCCCAGTCAAACTTAATGAGCATGTAATACAGCCATTGAGGCAGCTTTAGGAGGGGAGGGAGGGGGTGACATCCTTTCCATGACTGCACAAATGTAGAGCAGGATTTGACTCCCACACATGTTACATATACATTCAAATAATACTCAAGCACAACTTCTGAATTAAAAGTAGTAATAGTAAAATCATTGCTGTACAATACTGCTTTTAACTATGCTTAATATCACTGAATTTTCATTCTACAAAATGTGTAAATTCTGGAATTAAACAGCTTACATCCCTGTGTTTTCTATGGAGAGGCAGTAAAAGCCAAAATGCAATCCATGGCCTCCCTCAAATTTTCCCAGTTAAGATTTATTTTTTTTAGATGGGTAATCCAGTTTCATAGTTGTTTTTCTCAACTGCATTTATTCTCTGTTTAAATTTTTAATTCATTTTTAAAAGCCTGACTTGGTAATTCTCTAATTTCTTGTAAGTAAATTCAGCTCTCTAATAATGGTAGTACAAATCCACCTTTTACACAAGCCTACATTAGTGGTCCTAAAAAGGTGTCAGAGACAAAATACAGATGAGGTTACAGAATGCCTTTATTATGTAAGGATCCCATTCAATGCAAATGTAGATCCACTTATGCAAACTGGAGTAAAATGCTAGACAACTTTTTACATTAATCTGCAAGCATAGAATCATTCAATTATGGAATGGCTTGGGCTGGAAGGGACCTTAAAGATCATCTAGTTCCAGCCCCACTGCCATGGACAGGGTCACTTTTCACTAGACCAGGGTTCTCAAAGCCTCATCTAATCTGGTCTTCAGCACTTCCAGGGATGGGCCATCCACACCTTATCTGGGCAGCCTGTTTAATTGCCTCATCACCCTCAGAGGAAAGAATATCTAATATCTAAACTTAACCTACCCTCTCAGTTTATGGCCATTACCTTTTGTCCTGTTTCTACATCCCCTTGTTAACAGTTCCTACCCAGCTTTTTTATAGGCCTCCTTCAGGCACTGAAAGGCCATGATAAGGTCACCTTAGAGCCTTCCTTCCTACAGGCTGAACAAGCCCATCTCTCTCAGCCTGTCAGCACAGGAGAGGCCTTCCATCCCTCTTACCACTCTTGTGTCTCTCCTCTGATATGACTCCAACAGGTCCATGTCCTCCCCATGCTGTGACCCCAGGGCTGGATGCAGGGTCCAGGTGGGGTCTCACCAGAGCAGAGCAGAGCAGAGGGGCAGAATCCCCTCCCTCCCCTGCTGCCCACGCTGCTTTGGATGCAGCCCAGGACACCTTTGGCTTTCTGGGCTGGGAGTGCCCATGGCTGGGTCATGTCCAGCCTCTCACGCACCAAGCCCTTCTCAGCAGGGCTGCTCTCCATCTGTTCATCCCTCAGCTGTGCTGACACCACAGCATGCCTCAACCCAAGCACAGCACCTTGTACTTGATCTTGTTAAACCTCATGAGATTCACGAGCCCAGTTCCCAAGCTTGTCCAGGTCCCTCTGTGTGACAGACAAGTTAATCTATCCTTCAAACAGGTCAATTACCCCATTCAGCTGGGTGTTGTCTGCAAATTTGCTGAGTGTGCACTCAAATCCACTGCCTAAATCATTCATGAAGACACTGAATAGCATCGTTTCCCATACAGTCTCTTGAGGCTCCCCACATCTCATAAAAGTCCATCCAAGACACCCAATTCTAGACCAGTATACTCTGGATGAGGCCATCTAGCCAATTCCTCTGAATCCACTGAACATGTAACATCCATGCCTCTACACTGGAGAGAGAAGAATGTAGTGGCCATGTCAAAGGCCTTACCAAAATCCAGACAGATAAGAGCCCTTTTCTTGTGCATGGATAAAGTCACTCCATTGTAGAAGGCCAACAAGTTGATCAGGAAGGACTTTCCCTTAGTGAAGCTATGCTGGTTTTCTCAAACTACCCCCCTGGTCTCTGTGTGCCTTAGCGTAGCTTTCAGGAGGATCTCTTCCATGATTTTCCCAGGGACAGAGATGGATGCTGAGAAGCCAGCAGATCCCAAGGTCCTCCTTTCTACCTTCTTCTAAAGTGGGTACAACGTTTCCCACCTTTAAGTCGCCTGGGACTTTACCCGACTGCCATGACTTTTCAAATATCACAGAGTGGCTTAGTGGCTACATCAGGCAGCTCCCTGAAAGCCTCTGGGATGCATCTTATCAGTTCCTGAAGACACACCTATATTCAGGTTCCTCAGGTGGTCATGAACCTGATCTTTGTTTACAGTGCAAGTGATTTAACTGCCCCAGTCCACTGCCCTCAGTGCCATCCACTCAGAAAGTGTGAGAAGAAAACTGAGTCAAAAATGTGGTCATAAAAACAGTCAACTTTGAACACCAGTGTTTAATACTGCCTCTTCAAAGGAGGGACGTAAGCAAAATTTTCCTCTGTTTCATACAAGTCTGAGCTGTTGGACAAATAATACTGAATACTGAATAAATGACAAAGGTAATAGATGAGTTTGCAGTTTTTCAGAATAGGCATTTAAAATGAGAATATTTGTTTTCTTCTTGGAAACTCACAAAACACATTGGGAATATTATTAATAGAAAAAGCTATTTTAGATATTGAGAAGTCAGTTAAAATTCTATTACTAGTAGTTTTCCTGTCTGAGTTCTAGAAAATTGGTTTAATGATACGCACAAAGGAAATTTTATACTGCGCAATGGAAAAGAGACAAAAATCCCCTATGATTTCTTAATAAATCGTGTCTCAAAAGCTGTTATTTTTAATCCTAAATATTTGGAAAATCAAAAATAGGAGAGGAAACAGTACAAATATTTTATTAACAGCTCTTTGAAAAGTATAATGGATAATTTGTGGGACAAAAATTCACAATATAACCTTACAGTTCCATGCCAACACAAAGGCTTTGGGAACATCTGAAACTTCGGTTCACTATATCCTATGTGAATATGAGAATATAATGTTGGATAGTTTCAGTTACAGCAATTACTAATATGTCAGCACCACTTTATATACAGCAACTGCACTGCAGCCACATAGTCAAAGCCAGAGCTGTAATCTCATTCAGAAGACAGAGAAAATCTCCTAGCTACACCCCATTCATTACTTTTTCTCTATTAATCCTAGACAAACCATTTAAAGACAGACAACTCCATTCTTCAGCTTTCTTTTCTATTTTTTACAATTCTCATTAAAATATTTGTTATTACACAAAAACTATCAAATCAAAAGTATTCTCAGCTGTCTTCTGTTACAAATTTGTTCTTGTTCATGTACGTATGTGACTGTAAAAATGTGATTTGAAATATCTGATAATGGATTCAACTCTTTCCTCTCTCTGATTCACAGTGGAGCATTATCTCCTAAGTCTGGTAAAACAGGAATATGAACTTTATTTCAGAAGTCCAGAAACTTCTGCTACAGCAATAATTTTTTCATTGAAAATATTCTTATCACCTCATGTTCTCTCATACCTTTACCTCTTGTGAGAACCAAAACTTGCCATAATATGGCTCACCTGCTTCCCGTCTGCCAGATGATCTGTTGATCTAAACTTGACTTCTATTCTGTCTGAAGATAAAAAACTCAGCAAGTTGCATGTCACTACCAACATCAAATATCTGTCATTGCTCTCAGGTACATTTTAGCTGTGATATTTGCCTAGTTATTGCTGGTTTGTAAGCAGAAGACAAAATGATGAATACCTTAGAATTTAACCTTTCCAGACACCTTACCTCCTGATTTAACACTCAGTCCTCACTCTTTGCTTAGATAAAGCTCCCAAATCAAACCCACATCAATAATTTTCCTTGTGAAAATTTAGTAGATAAGTTGACATATATAAGTATACTTAAAATATGAAATGTTTAATTTACAAATAGTATTCAAAAACTTCAAAATATCCAGGACCTTTCATAATATTGTCTTATGAAAATAATTAATATTTCCAATACAAATTAATATCCATCTCTGTATGCATATATAGAATGTGAAACAGAAGCACAGCTATTTGCAAGCATGTCCCCTTACACATCAATAAAGAGAGAATTGCACAAATTGAGACAAAGTTCCTGTGTAATGTATGCCACAATAAAAAGGGCAATTCCCCTGCCTTACTAATAGGTGGCCTATCAATACACAACATTCAGTAAGACTGAAAAACATCAGGAAGTTTTGGCAAAAAAGATGCTGAACAGTTCAGGTACACAGTCTCGGAGGGGTTTGTTGTATTATTTCTTTTTACACTACATCAGTGATTATGCATCATTTTCTGGATAGGCTAGAATTACTGCTGTGATGTAGAATTATATATAAATTGAATATATATATATAACACAAATTTATATATGTATAAATATATGTATGACTACTTATACTATGTATAAGTAGTATCTATGGTCTAGCAAATTTGTTAATTTGGTCATGCAGTGTCTAATGTTCAAATCTATGTTTCCACAGAGTGCTTAGATTTAAGGAATCTTGAAAAATAAAATTTCTGAACAAAAGTTCTCAGGTAAGAGGAGGATGGTGAGTGCTGTAACACCATGACTCAGGGAAGCCCTACAACAAAGCATTTTCTAACATTCTCTGGCCCTTCCAGGCAAACATTTACATAAAAAATCAGCAACAAAAACATTGAATGAAAGAAATCATGGGTATAAGCTAGTGGGATAAATGGAGGGAAAGTGAATAGATGAGAATAACTTAAAAGCTACTGATGAGCAGAAATCTCATCATTTTAATGCAATTGAAAGAACAGTGCTACCAGAAACAAGGAGACATTTTTCTTTGTTTCCCAAAAGAGGTCTGATACAGGCTCTACATTACCCTGTACTGGAGCAATCTACTTGTCCCAGGGTCATCAGTGGTGTTCCCCATGGCTCAGTGTTGGGGCCAGCCCTCTTTAGTGTCTTTATTGTTGATCTGGATGAGGAGATCGAGTGTCCCCTAAGTAACTTTGCAAGCAACACTAGTTGGGTGGGAGGATTGATCTACTAGAGGGTAGGAAAGATGTTCAGAATCATCTGGATCAGCTGGGTCAATGGGCCACGGACATTTCTATGAGGTTCAATAACACAAAGAGCCAGGTCCTGTCCCTGGGTCACAACAGCCCCATACACCCCTACAGGCTTGGGGGAAAGGAGCAGGAAAGCTGCCTGGCAGAAAAGGACCTGGTGGTGCTGGCTGAAAGCCAGTCATACATGGTCCAGCAGCATGCCCAGCTGGCCAAGAAGGCCAAACACATCCTGGCCTATATCAAAAGCAGTGCAGCCAGCAGGACCAGGGAAGTTACTGTCCTGCTGTACTCAGCATTGGTGAGACCACCCCCCAAACCCTGTGTTCAGTTCTGGGCCCCTGTCCTGGTGTTGTCCAGAACAGGGCTAAATTTTGCAGCAGCCAGGAGGGGGCATTGCTAATACTCAGAGGTTATCCTGTACCGCCTCACAGCATTTTTCAGGGGCGAGAGAAGGGGTCCCTTCCGATCAAGTGTGGCTGTGTATCACTGCTTTCCTCTGTAACTGATGTTATAGCTATTTCCAGTAAATTGTTCTTATCTCAACCCATGATCTTTACCTTTCGTGCCTCAAATATTCCTCTCCACATCGCTGAAAGGGGAAGGGTGATGGAGACAGGAATGAGTGAGTGCTACATGGTTTGGAGTGCTTTAGTAGGAACATTAAATTAGGGAACACCATTTCTAATCCACAAGAGCCCCAGACACTGGGGTACTGCAGAGTGTCCAGAGAAGGACAACA
>WBMY01003426.1:20712-33741 GCA_013397315.1 Donacobius atricapilla
CAAATATAAAACAGAAGCATCATCAACTCTACTGATAAGAGAAGGAAATTCTCTCCTGTCTCATCTCTAAGCACCGAGAGCAGAGAGATTCAAAAATTAACCTGAATTCTTGAATGAGGAAACTGTGACAAGGCTGAAAGACAGATGAGGAACATAAATGTGCATTTTTTGTCTTCTGAGCTTATTTTCTGCTATCAGGACGTGGTTTTATTTCAAATTAGGGGGGAAAGATAATAGAAATACAGCAATCATAATTTCTGTAACATCATTAAAGTGAGAAACGACAAAACAGAATAATAGAATGGTTTGGGTTGGAAGTGGCTTAGAGATCGTAAGGTTTCAAACTTTCTGCTGTGGTCATGGAGACCTTCCACGGGACTATGCTCCTCAAAACCACACCCAACCTGGTCCTGAACAAATCCAAAATAAGTTTTCTGGGAAATGTGTCCTACTGCCCCACCATCCTCAAAGCAGATATTTTCCAATGGCATTTTTAAATCAAAACAATAAAAAAAAAATAATCTGGCATCCCACACTATTTTTTCATATGTAAAACCTCATCAGATAATTTTCATCCGTTTTCTTAGCAATATTCCATATTCCTAAGTCACTCTGCTAACTTCTCATGCTATGGCCTTGCTGAGTGAGTCCCTCTAATGTGCACTAAAGTAACAATACACTAGTGAAAATCGCAGTGGTGTGACCAGTGTGAAGATTGGATCATAAGAAATTTAGTCAAGCCATGACGTTTGGACCACATTAGGTAATGGCAGCTGAGTAAAGTGAAATGCAATATTCAAGAGTCTTCCTGGGAGGGGAAATGGGAAGGGGAAGGCGAAGGTAAGGAGAATGCCAGTGAACTGTTTCCCCTAGTATGCCTATAATGTTCAGCATGCAAAAATGACTTTTTGAAATGTCGTACCTTGTTCTCTGAACTATGATAGTCAGTCTTTATTAATAAGTTGTGGTTCTTGGGGTGCAGGGCCAGGAGTTGGACTTNCTAAACTAAGTGTAAACTAAGTCAAATCAAAATTCTAAAACTCAATGCTTCAAAGCACTTCCTTTTGAAGAATATATAAAGTACAAAGGCTTAGTCAGAGAATAACACTATGATCTGAAATAATTCAGACTGAATTTGACCTTTGCTATAGTTTCCTGCTCAGCACGACCTATAAAAGTCATCCATGAGACATCTATTTCTTCTCCATGGGAGATGGAGGGGACACAGGGTTCCTGCAGAGAACTGCAGAAGAGAGACAGCATATGAAGGAAGTCAAAGAAGACTAGGAAGTGATTCCATCTTAACTTAATCAATGTGATAAACAAATCTGGAGCAAAATCATGATGCAATTACAGAGTGAACTGTTTGAATGAAACTGAATATTCTGAAAATAATAGTGTCTTAGCTTGGACTGATGCCCAGACAGAACCTTCTTTTGGTTGTTGGTCTTGACCCTAGTTTCAGACTGATTGTCATCTTGTGGCCTGTAAATGACTTCCTAGAATAAGCTACATTTGTTTTAAAAAGTATTGGAGGAAAATCCATTGGGGACGACCTTATTGGAAGCTGACTGAAGAAAATTACAGTTATTTTAATGAAACTACCTCATCAAAGATGATGAATTTTTTTCCCAGAAGTGTTCTCCAAGATGGAATTGGAAAGAAGATAAGATTTAATGACAAATCTACTGGTTCTATGTTATCCCAACCTTCCCTTTCTCTTTGGACAAATGCAATCTTTGTCCCATTTATAGCACTGTTTATTGTAACTAATTCATATGTTGGATCTGAGCAATCACTTCTTATACAGGCAATGATCTTGCTGAGTTCAAAGATTTCTAGTGATTCAACATAAGGTGTTAAGAGGTGTCTTTTCAAAGTTATGTATCGGTTTAGTCACAGAGTTCCTGCTAACATCAAGGGAAGTTGGCTGGTTAAATCCCCATGCAAACTTCCTTTGAAAAAATTACCCCTAAAGCATCCCGTCTGCTGAGGTTTGAAAAGGGACTTCAATCAATATATTTGTTAAATGGAATGCAAAGAAGATCCATTATTTGTACTCCAGATACTCTTGCTTAATAAAGGCTGCAACACAGTGATGGTTAAAACATAAGGGTTCTTATTCTGTTTGAATTAGTCTTCAAATGTTTGTCTAAAATATTCATATCTTTCACTTTACAAAACTGGACATAAAATTTCATTGGAAGAGCCTCTGTCAGACAACTGTTTTTTAAAGCCTTTTCTCCAGTCAAAATGCATACATATATGTTAGGGAGGGCAAGTGCATATTTTTATGGACTTATATAAAGCTTTTATCACTTCTAAGGATTTTGAGCCATGGAATCAAAATTTCTTAATTGCTTAGTGAGAGCTGCCTCATTTAATTTCAGATATTTAGAGGTCTATTGTCCAATTTCAATTACAATCTCAGACTTCTCAGTATTTAACAGCAATTAAAACTTTCATAATTCCATAATATAATATANTAATAGAATGGTTTGGGTTGGAAGTGGCTTAGAGATCGTAAGGTTTCAAACTTTCTGCTGTGGTCATGGAGACCTTCCACGGGACTATGCTCCTCAAAACCACACCCAACCTGGTCCTGAACAAATCCAAAATAAGTTTTCTGGGAAATGTGTCCTACTGCCCCACCATCCTCAAAGCAGATATTTTCCAATGGCATTTTTAAATCAAAACAATAAAAAAAAAATAATCTGGCATCCCACACTATTTTTTCATATGTAAAACCTCATCAGATAATTTTCATCCGTTTTCTTAGCAATATTCCATATTCCTAAGTCACTCTGCTAACTTCTCATGCTATGGCCTTGCTGAGTGAGTCCCTCTAATGTGCACTAAAGTAACAATACACTAGTGAAAATCGCAGTGGTGTGACCAGTGTGAAGATTGGATCATAAGAAATTTAGTCAAGCCATGACGTTTGGACCACATTAGGTAATGGCAGCTGAGTAAAGTGAAATGCAATATTCAAGAGTCTTCCTGGGAGGGGAAATGGGAAGGGGAAGGCGAAGGTAAGGAGAATGCCAGTGAACTGTTTCCCCTAGTATGCCTATAATGTTCAGCATGCAAAAATGACTTTTTGAAATGTCGTACCTTGTTCTCTGAACTATGATAGTCAGTCTTTATTAATAAGTTGTGGTTCTTGGGGTGCAGGGCCAGGAGTTGGACTTGATGATCCTTGAAGGTCCCTTTCAACTCAAGTTATTCAATTCTATGATGCTATGAATAAAATTTAATTATGCAACTCCCTTAATCCCACAGAATCAATCTCTCGATCTGCTTCTCTCAATCAGAACCTGAAGTGGAAACTGAGGCTGGAGGTGACCAAGGCAGGACACTGCCACAAGCACCACAAGGCTTTAATGTATTTATTTTGTTGGCAGATCTGATCATTCCTCATTCACATTCTGCTTTTTTGCCTTGCCCACCCATCCTCCCCCCATTCTCTCACTTAGATTCACATCTCTCCTCTTTTTCTCCTCTCGCAGTCTCCCTCATGTCAGAGACCTGTGCAATATCATTTTCTGCATAATGAAATCTAGAGTGACATTAATGTAAGTGTAATTTTATAGTGGGGAATGGGCCTAGCTGATTGTTTCTACCTGCTGTGTTTTGATGATAGACATTGGGTTGTCACCATCTGTGTAATGAAATTTCACCTCCATAATGGTTCAGATTATCAAACATTCTTCCAAGCTGTCTCGCAGAAATTTATTTATTTATTTACACTATAAGGATGGCAAAGTTGCTCATCTCTGAGAAGCAGACGGAGGGTAGGAAGGGGCAGGGGTGGGTGGGGAGGGGAGTGGTTCTGAAAAACAGCCATGAGTGGAAAAAATAATAATAATAAAAATTATCATCATGCCAGGGAAGAAAATGAGATTGTGCCATCTTTGTGTTTAGTATTGTGTCCACATTCTGTTATTCCCCTGTCTCCCCTAACAAGAAAGAGTAAGACACCAAAGCCATATTCAAAACAAAATACTAGCATGCTAAAGCAGCAAGTGCCAAGCCTGGAAATTTTACAGCTATAACGTGTCTTTGTTTCACTCATACCCTACTTTCCCTGATATTGATATGTGCTGCATAGTGTGAGACAGTCAAACTTTTCTTCCTTCTAAATGTCTGATGTAATGATTAGGAAGCTGAGTGATTCAGATTAAGAGGAATCAGAGACATAGAGACAACATTTCAGATAATGGTAAAAAGCGTTTCTGCACATCTTACTGTTTGGGATCAGGAGCTAGTCCAGAAGATCATTTAATCCTTCTTGATATTTCTGTCATGTCACTTTCATATCTATCTTTCAGAGGTTCTAGTTTGTAGAGTCTCCCTTTTCCTCCCTTCCCTAGTGAGAAAAAACAAGGGTCTGGACACTAGAACCAGCAGTACTGTGTTACCCCATGAGAAGCCTCTATTGAGCAATTACATACCTCTTTTTCACTGCTCTCTCCCTCCTCCTGCCCCCCAGCCCCCTTATGTCCTGTCACCTCTGCAGAGAGGAAAGCCTCAGGTTTTCAGAGAGGACATACAGAAACACAGCCCATCAGAGTCACAGCTAGAACAGAGGTTTTTCCTTTTCCAGTTGAAGTTATAGACTATACTTACTTAAAACTCCCAGATGTGCCACCCCCTCAGCTTCTAGATGCACTTTGTGCCTTCAGCTTGAGTGCCAAACTCCAGAAATCCCAAAAAACACACGCACTGCAGCTACCTAGGACATAGTTTTGAGAAACTCCAGAAACATAATAAATATGAAATGCTGCATTTTGGCACTACAAATCAAAAATGCTTAGGGAACACTGGGTGGGTCAAGAGTGCAGACACTTCCCCAAATGTAATAGGCTTACTGTATACTCTCATGCATACAAAATTTTTACCTGGAAAACCATGGATCTTCATGCTCTAAGAGATCAATCTTAAAGACACTAACCAATTTGACTCTTCTATTTCTAATAAAACATGAAATTATCTAGCATATGTGCCCGTGAGAGTAAATAAACACAAATCCCATTATCTGGCCTGGTGGAGTGTGAGAGCTCACCAATTTTTTCAAAGGAGTTTGTACTACAAGGAACTGGAGAGTCAAAAAAAAAAAAAAGAAATTTACATTCTCAGACTGAGTAGAAAATTCCTTCTCACAGTTTTCTTGTTCTGTGCTCTTCGTGAGTGTCCACCAGAAGACAATCTGTGGTAATATTTACTGGTTTATATTNNNACTGGTTTATATTTGTCTGGTTCCTCAGTTTCTGACAGCACAATAACCATAGGGAATTCACCTCCTTTTCTATGTTAAATTTTCTTCTCCAAATATAAGACCTTTTTTTAATGAAGAAACGGGATCTCCTCATGGCTCCTACCTTTCTTCATGGGTTAAATAGGCCTGCAAAAATTTGTCTTGGAAAGAAAAAGATAGAATAAGAATAAGAATAAGAATAAGAATAAGAATAAGAATAAGAATAAGGAAAGAATAATTATAAGAAACCTTTTTGTTCACTTTAACTGTAGAATTTTTCTTCTGTCATTGAATAGTTAATATTTTATCCCAAACTTATGCAGAGATGAAGTAATGGGAAAAAAAAAAAAAAATGCTGCAAGGGCTTTTTTTCCCTCCCAGAAAATCTTGTCTGAGGATGAATAATTGCTCAATTCAAGAAAAAAAAGTTTACTAAATTGAATAATTCTTCCCTCGATATTTTTTTACTTCTCATGATTATTTTTTAACTAGTCTAGATAATGACATTATTAGCTAATTAGTGATAAATGTCAGCAATTTTATTTTACTGAGACCATTTGAAGTAGCATATATTTATGCAAAATGCAAATTGACTGAAACTTAAGGAGGTATCAAGTTCATTTATGCTCCAGAGGTCCTGCACTGAGCCATTGCAGCACTTAGACCCAGCTTCTACAGATGGAAATGGGACCATGGATGGGTGGGCTCCCAAGAGAAAAGAAAATTTTCTCCTGATCAGGACTCTCTTACTGTAGCTCTTGGCATATGGAAGACAACTAAGTTTCCTCTAATCACAGATCATTTTGAGCAAAGAGTTTGGGAAGTGAGTCAGGCACTGCCAGTTCTAGATGCTTCGAATGGAAAAGGAAGTGAGGCCAGGGCTCCTCCTCTTTGCTGCTGGAGCTGGCCCGGTGTGGCTGGGGGGAAGGTTTAAAGCAAAGACAGATATCACAAACTAATTCCTCCCACATCAGCAACCCAAGCAACCACCACAAGTGCCTGCTATCTGGGTCATATTCCTCTAGGAATTCTGACTTACCTTCTTCAGGTTTACCAGGACATACTGTGAGAAGGCAAGTGGTAATGCATTTAAACAGAAGGAGGATAGGTTTAGATTAAACATACAGCAAGAAAGTCTTGAGGGTGGCAAGGCACAGGTTACCCAGAGAAGTGGTGGCTGCCCCATCCTGGAAATGTTCAAGACAAGGTTGGATGGGGCTTTGAGAAACTTTGTCCAGTGGAAGGTATTCCAAGCCCATGGGGTTGAAAATTGATGATCCTTAAACTCCCTACCAATCAAAACCATTCTAGGATTCTATGAACTTACTTTTAGACCCCAAAATACTCTCTTACTTTCCAGCCCAAAATAAGTCCTCAATGGGGGATTGCTCTGATTTCATTGTTTTGCTTCTTGAAGAAGAAAATTATTGAGAATCTCTTGGCTCATCCCATGGATGTAAGACAGAAGACCTGCTCTTTTGAAGTTCCCAGTTCCTTTTCTTTAGGAAGTTCCCTGCAAAGCAAAATATTCTTCTCCCTTTAGTAAATATTTTAGTTTTTGCCTTATGTATTTATGAAAATCATAAGTATTTATGAAATATGCCATATGTATTTATGAAAACTCTAGTGGAAAAATACTGTGTTCTCCACCACCAGTGTACAGCAGACCGAAGAATGAATGCTGGAAGAATTTCTGAGGTCAGAGACTTGTGAGGTTCAGGGCAGTAGAGTCTGTTCTTTGTCAATTACCCCAGCCATGCAGACATTCAGTCATCATGTAGCTCTTCTGGGTGAACTTCGGCAATTCCTTTCCTGCTGTGTGCGCAGATCACAGAATCACAGAATCATGTAAGCTGGAAAAAACCTCTGAGATCATCAAGTCCAGCCTTTGACTGTTCCCCATCTTGTCAACTAAACCACAGTACTCACTGCCACATCCAAAATTTTCTTAAACACTTCCAGGGATAGTGACTCCATCTCAGCCCTGGGCAGTCCATTCCAATGTTTAACAACCCTCTCCATTAAGAAATTCCTTCTGCTATCCTTCCCTGGTGCAGCTTGAAGATTTTTCCTCTTGGCTTATTAGTGGCTGCCTGGGAGAAGAGGCCAAGTCTCTCCTATCAGGGAGTTATGGAGAGTGAGAAGGTCCCCCCTAAGCCTCCTTTTCTCCAGGCTCAGCCCGCACAGCTCCCTCAGCTGCCCCCAGTGGTCCTGACCCTTCCTTCACCAGCCCCATTCCCTGCTCTGGAAAAGCTCCAGCCCCTCAATGTCATTATTGCCATGATAGTCCCAGAACTGGACACAGCCCTCAAGGTGCAGTGTCACCAGTATCACATACAGAGGGAGATGCACTCTGCCAGCAGGTCCCATCAGGAGAAATCCGTAATTCAGAATACTCAAACAATGATTTATAACAGTTTTCAACTCTCTGTCATCTCAAGTTCTTGTTTTCGTTATTCCTACTGCATTAGCAGGAAATCTGGGCATATGCCAGCTTGAAAGACAGAGAACAGACCTATCATGGATGGCTCGAGAGAGACATATGCAACTTGAGAGCAACTGTCTCCCACCTTCAGCCCGAAGGGAGAAAACAGGAATATATTAAGAATCAGCAGCCTTTAGTTAAAGGGCTCTGCATTTCTAATCAGAGTAGCCTGTGACAAATCAGGGAATGTGTCTGTTTGTGTATAATGCTTATATTTTTTGGTACATAACTAGACTTTAATAAAATAAAATATTTATAGGAAATAAATGAAGGAACATTTGCTGGGCAGCAATTTTTAAAGCTGTCAATAACTGTTGTAAATGCTTAGTGCTTCCTTCAAGAAATAAATTGAACCATATTAACCATGTATAGCATGGTTTGAGTCATCACTCTCTAAACCACAGATTTACCAGAAGCTGAGAGACTAAACCAGGAGAGCAGCCATTACATGTTTGCCTGGTTGCTACTTTTTTCCCCTAAGTAGCTGTCTTTGACCACTGCCATCAGCAGAACATTAGGCTAGTGAGACTTTTGTTCTGACCCTGCAAAGAGGGACCTATCATCCTGAATTATTAGTACCAACACTGATTTATAATCCTCTCACTTTTATAATTTTAAGTGTTGTCCCCATTCGCTATATAAAGATACAGTCACAGCTCTACTGAATTTATCTTTTCGGTGAATGTATTGAGTAAACCCACAACATGAGTTAACATTAACCCTTTGGTCATTTAATTGCTGTTGATAAAACAGAAGTCTGGGTACTACCACACCAGTTAAATTTCTATTTGCTATCTGACGTCCACAAGGAGAAGTGAAGTTTTAACATGAACAATAGAGAGTGACATTAATGAGGGTTTTGAAAAGGCTCAGGTTCACCTGGTCTAACTTTAGATGTTTATCTGTGTCAAACAGTTTAGAACACGACTGACTGACCTTCTACAAGGAGTGAGGACAGGTCAGGAATTTAAACATTTCTCAGGCAACGTTGGATATACTACTTTTTGTGACTGATTATAGGGCAATTTAGTATGATTGCATTGCTAATTTAGATCCCTCAATTATTACTCAGTGGGATGAGTGGGGGGGTCTTAAGCCTAGCAGAGGTTACTGCTTGAATTTGCAGTAATGGAAACAACGAACCCAGATATATGATACTGGAGCCAAACTAAAATAACACCAGAATAAGTCACACTTCTTTTTTTCTCTTTGAGAGAAAAAAGCCAACCTAATGTCTAAACCAAAACCGACCAATTTTATTAAAATAGGGGACTCTATTAGTTTACAAAATGGATTGTTGGTTGTTTTTTTACAACACAGTTATAAAATCGTATTTTTTGATATTTTAAAAGTGTTTTTTAAGGTACAGCAGTGATAATAATGAAATAAAATATAGAACACTTGTTGGGTTTTCCTTTCATGACAAATAGGCACTGACAAATCCATGCCACATTACCATCCTTGATTGCTCTGATGGAACTCATTTTCATCTCCTGTTCCTCTAATTACATGAAAATTGCATACTTTTTATGCATGACACATTTTCTGCAGCTTTAGAAAAAGGTTGTGAAGGGGAAAAAAAAACATTTATCAGTTTTTTATCCCCCACTCATAAAGGCTATATGTCATCTAACCAGCGATCAATCCGGCTTTAACTGCCAGTTTTCTGTGCTATTGTTATAATCAAAAAATGAAGTATATAAAAAATATGTTTTTAGGTGTGTTTCCCCCCTTATCTCTTAAGAATAGATATTTAGAGTGGTCTTGTCACCAGTCTGTTGTTCTCTTTCCAGCTCTACCTTCCCTGAATTCAGATTTCAAAGCATGGATGAATGATTCAACACTGGAGTAAGTAGAAAAGATTAACCTTAAACAATAGTACCTCTTAAGCTTTCTCCCCCCCTTCCTCAGGTTTTATTGAAGATTTATTTTAATAGCCAGATGAGAGAGGTGAAAATCAGCATCATTTCTGCAGAGACATTAAAAAGTAAATGGGCAGTACTAATAAATTACAAATACAAAGATAAATTAGATGACACATACCTGTGCTTTAGTTATTTGTTTGCTTTCATGATGGAAAATGGAGGAGTGGAGAGGAAATAAAAATTGATGTTGTCAGTCTGTATTTAACTGGAATGGGTTTGCTCCAAGTGGGTGCATTTTCTTCCTTACAGGGTGATAATTTATCTAGGTATTTTTCTCCTGACAATAGCACTGATCGACAATACCAGCTCCAGTCACTTGCAGGTCCCTCTGCTGTTTTGCTGAAAATCCCCATAGAACTTCAGCAGTGATCACCCCTTGAGCTTTGAAGACAATTGTGTTTTGGGATGTTGCTGCTGTTTGGGTGTTTATTTCTAAGTTTCTCATTATTCATGCTATTTTTTATATGTCAGAAATATCTAGAAGCACAAGGAGTAGACACAATTAAATGAAACAGAACACTCATGCCTCTTTCTGAATTGAAGACTAGCTTGGACCTTGAATATCCAGAGTACTCTACCTTCAGTCACAGGCTAAAGCTGAGAATATTGCCAGAATAAATGGAATAAACCCATACTGGATAGTGGAAAGGAAGTATTGAAACTCCTGTTTTCTTCCCCCATTGAATCTGTTCCTGCAGAAACAAAATCTCCACAGACAGTGCAAAGTAAAGCTGTGTGACTTGCAGTGCTGTTAGTGCTGGCAGGCAGTGAAAGCACATCAGTGTGTCTGGTGACTGACATGTCTGGCTCTGCCCTTCTACCTACTGTTGCACGTAGAAAAAGAGTCTTTTGTGCTGGGAAATGCCTCTCTCAGGAAAGCCACTGTCCTTATTCAAGATTCACATTCAAGAAAGTGCAAGCCTTTTAAACTTCAGAAATGAGATTAAGTTCTGCAGATTTTTTATGAGTTAAAATGAAAAGGTGATCTTGGTGATAAGAGCACAGGGAAGTGAGAGCTTCCTGTGGCATTCACAGTAAAATACCAAGTCAGAAAATGAAGCTGGTAAGATACATCCTGAAGAAAGAAGTGCCAATGCCATGAGCTCATTCTGGTCTGATCCACATACAGTTTATTTCCAATATAAAACATTCACAAATAAATAAAGTAGCAATCTGTCCCTCTTAAATACCCATCTACATTACAGGAAGACTTCTTTCCCCTTTCTCTCAGATTTGTTTATTACACTCACTGGTTACATCATCTATTAAATTAACCCCCAATCTAGTTCTTAAAAACCTGTGTAACCTTGAGTAAAGTTATCACAGATGATAAAGGCATCACAGACAACTAATCCAACTTCACTTCAGTCCCTGCAATGCTTTTATCTTTGTAATTTGTTCTGGTGCTGGGGATGAATAAAAAGGGAGCTTTACTAATCACCTGAGAAAACTTATGCACGCTCTGTGTGTGCAAAACTGGGGACTAAATTTTGCATACTCTTCAGATGGAGGACTGTCTCCATCCAGGGATGAAATTTTCAGTGAACTTGATAGAATTATTGTACTCATTTTATCAGAGTCAAGATTTAATTCTATGTTTTGTGGCTTGTATAATATTTAGTTCACTGGAGCTCCTACACACTGGTAAAATATTGTCAATTAATAATAATGAATTTGTTTATTTTCTTTTTCTGAAGCTATGAAATGGAACTTTTAAATAATTAACATTCACTCTGGTTTTTTAGAAAAGTCTGTATTTTCCATGTGTTTAATAATGACAGTAAGAGAATTAACTGTAAATTAATACGTTCCAGAATGGACGTAGCAATGAAGTTTATTTAGCTTTACAAAGAAAAAAAAAAAAAAAAAAGCTTTTTTGTCTTTATGTTTTTGTTATTAAAAACCTAGGTATTGATACATGGAACCTCTACGTTTATAATGACAATTGTTTAGCTAGTGGTACAAGTGTTTTTTGAGGAATATTCCAATTAAGAAGCTCATATTGAAGTTGGGCTTGCAGTACTTTTTACACTAGGACATACAGTTGATCACTAGACATGTACAAAAACACCTAATGTTCCCAGAGTTTCATAAATGAGATATAAATCTATGCATGTTTGAAAATTCATTCCCCAAAAGTGCCTGATGCAAGAGCTTCTCCTAACTAATCTCTGCAAACAGCAAATGAATACGTATTTCAATGTCAACAAGAGTATGCAGCTTTGAGAATGAAGATTGTGATAGCAAAATGATATATTTTCAGAAAAATATAAGCAATGTTGTTTCTGTTACCAGAAGTAATGATTTGTTTGATCTCTGATGAATTCCTTTGTGCTTCTCTGCCTTATGATCCCTGCCTATAAAGATGGGTTCAAAATTCTTGATGTGAAGACATGCAAATTATTCTCCTTGCAATGAGGAACAAATATATTATTTCTGAAGTAGCATCTAAAGCAATTTTGTTCTTTAAATTTCACAGAAAGTTAAATAATATATAATTATAGGTATTTAGTGTGAGAGAAAAAGGTTTTTAATGCTCTGTAAATGCCACATGCACCTGACCTGATAATGTCAGTCCAGTACCGTGAGCTTCTCTAATCCAGAACCATCCTCTCAGGGCAGGGTGGACATGGTTTTTTTAGTTATTGTGAAAGGAAGGGTATTTCATTCCATGATGGAGAAAATGTAAAGCCTGATGATCCGAATCAGGTACATATCATTTGGCTGAATTGAAAGAAGTCTACAATTGTGCAATTAAAGAGATTTAGCAAGAAGTTCATGGGGGGTATAATTAGGAAAAATGGGATGAAATCAAGGAAACAAAAATGTGTTAAAATATTTCAGCATGCACCTTGCTGTGAGATCTATTAGATTATGGAAATATTTACTGCTGGAATGGGTAAATGTCTGGGTCTCCCAAGCAATGAATAATGAGCCTGAACACTGGGTATGAGAGCCCAGATATGCAAGCGCTTTCCTGATTCACCATCTCCACACTCCCTCTAGAAGCCATGAGGTCCTGTAAGGGCCAGATATGTTCAACAGAAAGCACAAATAATAAGCACAAATAATGCTAAATGATGTGCTTTTTTTTTTTTATTTTTTTTTTTTTTCACAGAATTACAGAATCACTAGATTGGAAGAGATTTCTAAGATCATCAAGTCCAACCCATGTCCTAACACCTCAACAAACCCATGGCACTGAGTGCCATATCCAGTCTTTCTTTAAACACATCCAGGGATGGTGACTCCACCACTTCCCCAGGTAGACCATTCCAATACTTTATTACCCTTTCTGTAAAAAAACTTTTCCTAATATCCAGCCTATATTTCCCTTAGTGCAGCTTAAGACTTTGTCCTCT
>WBMY01003426.1:37486-53170 GCA_013397315.1 Donacobius atricapilla
ATGGTGGAATTTGTAGTCACTGGAAGTTACTTAGACTAGATTTTAAGCAACTACAGAATACACTAGATATGTATACACATCATAAAAATCTCTTGACATCTTAAGTGATAATTCAAATTGGAAAGGGATCTAAAGACTCATTCATATATTCAAGAAGCATGTTAGTCTCTAAAATTAGTAATGACAATATAGGAAAGTGACCATGTGGAAAAACGTTTCATCAAACAAAAAACATTAGTTTTGAGTGATTTATGGGTCATAGCCAATATAATATTTAGCTAATATAAATGTTACCATGTTCTAATCAATGTTTGTATTGAATATTGGGGCCCCACTGTTTTTTCCCTGAACCATTTGCTGAAATGTGTGCTGGAAAAGATTTCCCTGCACAGCTTTTTTAGAGGTCTATGCATCTCTATCTAGTGCTTTCATAATTTTGTCTGGGACAGGCCATCTGGAATTAAAACTTCTGCTGATGATTGTGTGCATTTCTATAATCTGTGTTTTCTCATTAATTGTTCAAATATATCACAGAATCATAAAACAGTTTGGATTGGAAATGATCCTAAAGGTCCTCTATTTCCAACCCACTGCCCTGAGCAGGGGTGCCACTGGCTATTTTAACACTGTGCCAAGCCTCATTCAACCAGGCTTTGAGCACTTCCAGGGATGGCTCAGCCACAGCCTCTTGGAGCAACCTGAACCAGGGATTAACCATCCTCACAGGAAAGAATCTCTTCCTAGTATAT
The DNA here is from genome assembly GCA_013397315.1 of Donacobius atricapilla. Taxonomy (NCBI): domain Eukaryota; kingdom Metazoa; phylum Chordata; class Aves; order Passeriformes; family Mimidae; genus Donacobius; species Donacobius atricapilla. The sequence continues at coordinate 38,236 of WBMY01003426.1, forward strand.
ACTCTAAACCCCTCCTCTTTAGTTTAAAGCCATTCTCACTTGTTCCATCACCATATACCTGTGGAAAAATCATTCTCCCATATTTATAATTCCCTTATCTGTAATTCCTATATAATCCTGGTTCAGCTGACTTCTGAATAAACAAGGCAAAAAAAAAGGTTTTTGTTTTACAGTTCACCTTTGTGAGAAAAAGATTAATTCAATTCCATCCAAAAGTGCTAAAAAGGTTAGAGTTGAAGGACTGTAAATTTTTAGTCTAAGAAATATTTGAAGGATTTTATTTTGTGGAAGATGACATTTAAGAAGCTGAGACTTAAAAGAAAATTTCTGAAAGGGTAGTAAATCTATAAACTCAATTTATTTCAAGTAATTAAGCTCAAACTCTCATGTTGAAAAATTTCATACCTTTTGTTTTCTGTCATATCAGGTCAGCTGGCCTAGACATGGCTTCTAGTAGTCAGAGACACATTAGGATATGAAAAGGAACTGTTAGGAAATGGATTTTCTCTAAAATGGTGTAGCCTGTATAATCTGAAACCACAGAAAAATGGAATACTGACCCCAAAAGTTGACACACCAGACAAAAAAAAAAGTGGTTATACAAGCGAGGAGGGTGAACATGGGCCAAAGGATCAGTTAACCAAGGAATTGTGACTCGTTAGTGGTTCACAGTTGGCACCTGTTTCTCTCTTAGACCACATTAACTCTCCTTGATATGAGTGAAATTTATTGAGACAAAAAAACCTTTTCCTCATTTTTTGTTTCCTTTTTTCTCGACATATTTCAGTTTCTGCCTATGGTTGCCCAATACTTCCATTTTGAAGGGGGCTGAGAGTTTGTGCACTGCCATATCCATTATTTTTCACTTTGTTGGTTGCTAAGCAGTCCCTTGTTGCTAAGTAGGGTATGAGCACTTAATTTACTACATTCTTTTTTCTCGAACCAGATTTTAGAAATTGCAGATCCTGTTTAATCAATGTGTAAATGCATGCTTTTGATGTATTTTTCCTAAGAGCAATATTTTGATCATTCTTAATGATACTTAATGAAGTCACCGCATGATTTCTGATTGTACCTAATTGAAGCTTGTGACTTGCATTTCAATGCTATCATCTTACAGTTTTATGTCTATCAGATGAAACTTTACAAGGACCCAAATAAATTAAGAAATATACTGACTTGATGCATTTCTTGGAATTAAGTTGCTTGGAAAAATACGCATAAGTTTTCAAATTAGTTATGGGGCAAAAATGCCTCATATTACAAGTCTGAGGTGGAAGAGGTGCAACAAATTGAAATGGTTTATTACTGTGCATTGTTTGCTTACATAAAATGAGCTAAAACTGTAGGGCTGACTCTTAAGAATAGAGTCCTTTAAAAAGCTATCAGAACAATTAATTACATAGAATTTTAATTAACATGCAAATTTTTTATAATGCTGAAAACAGATTGACATTGTACAAACACAAGCATATGACAAACACTGCCTTAAATCACTTGTAAAGAAGACTACAGATTCTGCAAGTACTTATTATCAAGAAGCAGTCACACAAGTCTGGTAAAATCACCAGATCTATTTATTTAATAAAATTTTGGGGGTCTTCGTTATCTGGTGAGTTTTGTGCACAGTTTAACAGAGATAAGGAGGGCAAACAAGTATTTTCAGATTAATGGAGAAAATAAATATCATACCAATATCTTCTCCCCCAAAACTTGCAGAAATACAAGCACAAGGAAATATCTTTCCACGGGAGAAATATTCCAGTGTTCTTTGACATCTTTCAGTTACCTAGCTGATTGTCACTTTTAAGGAAATTTAAATTACATGTGGCATTGTTTTCAACTCTCCTGATTTGTGTCTGTATCTGACAGAGCCCTTGTGAGACCTTTTTATAATTTACCTTCCATAGATAAGCCACAACAGATGGTTTTAAGTGGAAAGAAGCATTTTGATGTCTTTGCCTTTTTATTACATCAGCAATCAAAGCCAGTGGAAGAGATCTCTCTCCTTACATCTATATCATCACTACACCTACTTCTATTTGCTCATGTTCCTGTTGATTATTTATTTGGTTTGTTTTTTCCTGCTCTTCTAAAATCAAGAGTTACATGGTTAAAAAGTTTTTTTAAAGATGGAAAATTTAAAAAGAGCAAATGCTTGAGCAGGAAGATTGGAGCAGATGACCCACTGTGGTCCCTTTGACCCTGACCAAATCTGTGATTCTATGAAATGTTCACACTTAAAAAAAAATTTTTTTTTTTTTTGCATATTTTTAAGAGATGTAGTCTCTGGAAATGGAGTTTACAGGCTACCTGAGAAAGCCTGAAGAATAAATAAAGTGTCCTAAGTAAAGAAAAGTATTTTAAGGCTTTTTAATAAAGGTGTCATCTAAGAGAAAGTGGTAAAAAGAGAGCAGTTAAATATATGGGAGCTCTTAAATCCTGTAAACGACTTCTGACTCACAGTACAAGGCAATGGACTTTGCAAGTTGCTTATGTTTGAGCCATGTGGCAAATCTCAGCATTGAATAATGCCACATTTTAAATGCTCTGTTGGCAGAATGAGTCAGAGCTCTTAGCTGGGTTGTGACAGGGTTGCTGCAAAGCACAGAGGGAGTCGACTTAAGAATACAGCCTTTGAAAGCCACCAGGAGTCAAGAGGGTCTGCTGCCTGCTAACTTCATAGTCAGAGTATACTTGTGGGTCAGCTTAGTGGAGCAGAAACTGGAATCTTGTTATAAGAAATGTCTAGATCTTTCTGCTTTTTTTTTTGGTTGGTTGTTTTTTGTTTTGGTTTTTTGTTGTTGTTGTTGTTTTTGTTTTTGGTTTTTTTTTTTTTTAGGACATGAAAGATCATTAATGGAAGAAACAGGAGATATCTGTGTCAGACTTTATGCTAACCTAAAGATGTAAAGTGGAATAGGTGTCCTTCTCCATCCAGACTCACCTCTGCTGCCACTAGAACCATGGCATGAGGCCTTTGCAGTGAGTTTTCAGCAATTATTTTTAAAATTAGTTATTATTTTTCCTCCACTGTTTTTGTAGGAGTGGTTCTCCAGAAAAGTTTCTAGGTCCCTATAGATAAAAGACTATTAATGGACTAAATGTAATTTATTCATGGGCATTTATACTCATTTCTTCCATGTTAAAATTACGTTTAGCTCAAGTAGCTGTTTTTTCGCTCTCCCTCTCTATTCCATACCAGTTTTAATTTTGCTTGGTTCAACAAAAGAAATTCCTTCAGTGTTCTCTCAGAACATGAATGTTCCTTTTTTTCTGACCATCTTGGTAATTCTGTGACTTTCTCACGGTATCAGATCAAATTACTGTTAAATTAATACACACTCTGAATGGTAAAATTTGGATATTTCAGAAGATCACTTCAAGTACTGAGGAGTGCACAAACAACCTCTTTGGTCTATTTGTTCATTTACAAAGTAATAATACACAACTTAGCTGAGCTTCTTTGAATTCACAGTTCACCTGATAATATGACTAATTTTTGGCATTGCCCCTTTCCTGGCCAGAGAGCACTGCTCAATTCTACCATCACTGACTCTACATCAATGTCTCTATCCCCCCTGTTCCATATTACTTTCAAGATGAGAGGAAAAAAATCAAAGATTGGGTTCCTGCTGGTACTATCATTTCAAATATTTTCAAATCACTGCCTAATCAGCTCCCTTCTTGTTTCAGATTGTCAAACTCCTAAGCAAGCTATTACTCTTCCTTACAATACTAATGTTTCTTTCCAGATATACAGCATCAGCAAATCCTTGGATGATGTGAATCATTTGTTCTAAGACATGCGTGTGGAGAATGTGAATAGAAGACTAAATTGTTTTTATTCTGTCCATCAGAAAATAATATTTTTAAAAAAAGAANATCTTGGTTTGGTTTTTTAACAACTGAAAGATCCTCAAGGAGTAAGCCCATTTTTAATGTGAAGAAGAGAGAGAAAAGGATGTTGAAGTTGTTTGCTCTCTCCCCTACTCCAGTCCTGGATATGTGGTAGTAGGCACCAGGCAAATGTTTCAATCTTCCTGTTCATTAACTTACAAAGCTCTTTTAAAGACATGAGTTCAGACTCTGCCAAATATATGCTGCGCTTGTAATGAAGACAAATGTCCACTTGAAGCTGAGTTCAGATTGTGGAATTCACTTCACTCTGGAACTTTCATGGCTGTTTAATTGAAGTGACATTTGGTCAGTTTCATTAGATCTGGATTCAGACCAGAGACTCAGAGGTAGATCTCCAACAAATTCTCTACTCTAAAACTGATAGTAAAGGTTTTAATTGTTGTGATACTTTTACTGTCAGTTAGCCTTGCATCACTGTTAATGTTTCTTTGGCTTATCATCTCCTAGAATGAACTCCCCATCTTGTTTGTACTTTCTGTGTTTTCCCAGAATGGATGAGTTGTCCAAAATTCTTGAGGATTTGTACATTGTCTAAATAAGAGCATTACTGGAGCAGAAAATTCCAAAAGGAAACCCTTGGGGCTGTTAGGAAATTATTATGGTACTTAATTAGGATGCACAGTTCTCTTATGGCTGTAAAATAGCAAGGAACTGGCTTGTTCAAACACTACTGATTTGAAACGAAATTGCTTAACACTGATAGCTCTTGGTCTGATATCTCTGAATCTTGAATTAAATTATCTTACTTTTCTGGTCTCAGGCCATTGTGATACATGACATGGAAAAGNACAAAAACAAACAAGCAAAAAATCAGAATGAAAAATAGAAATACAAGGAATTCATGATCTTTGTTACAGACCAATATAATTACTAATCTGCATACATCAAGCAGAGTTTGGACGTCTTTCTGATGGGATTTTTTTTTTTCCCCCAGCCGTTATCACAGCTAAAAGATGGAATACTGAATTATGGAAGAACAATGAAAACCTAAGACTTTTGAATANTATATGCTGGGCTTGTAATGAAGACAAATGTCCACTTGAAGCTGAGTTCAGATTGTGGAATTCACTTCACTCTGGAACTTTCATGGCTGTTTAATTGAAGTGACATTTGGTCAGTTTCATTAGATCTGGATTCAGACCAGAGACTCAGAGGTAGATCTCCAACAAATTCTCTACTCTAAAACTGATAGTAAAGGTTTTAATTGTTGTGATACTTTTACTGTCAGTTAGCCTTGCATCACTGTTAATGTTTCTTTGGCTTATCATCTCCTAGAATGAACTCCCCATCTTGTTTGTACTTTCTGTGTTTTCCCAGAATGGATGAGTTGTCCAAAATTCTTGAGGATTTGTACATTGTCTAAATAAGAGCATTACTGGAGCAGAAAATTCCAAAAGGAAACCCTTGGGGCTGTTAGGAAATTATTATGGTACTTAATTAGGATGCACAGTTCTCTTATGGCTGTAAAATAGCAAGGAACTGGCTTGTTCAAACACTACTGATTTGAAACGAAATTGCTTAACACTGATAGCTCTTGGTCTGATATCTCTGAATCTTGAATTAAATTATCTTACTTTTCTGGTCTCAGGCCATTGTGATACATGACATGGAAAAGATAAAAGAAGTTACTTCAAATAAGGATTTACCTAATCAGATATAAGTTATAAACAACTTTATCTGAACTACTCAATTACAAACATCCCTGTGTAATCAATGGAGAGAAATAGCTCATACACAGCTTCACTATTCTGAAGTAGGTCTACAAAGCTGATGATATGTGAGAATTCAGAGTATTTAATTCCTCAAGTTTTTAGGTCAAGGAGATGAGCTGCAGATTTTTACACTGTAGACATATAATGTAAGGAAAGCTGAATTACTCTTTGAGTATGATTCCTGGGTAATTTCCAAATAAAATTTTGTCTTTCATGGTAGTAAAAGGAGAGTACAGATGAACTAAGATAATGTTTTTTTAAAGAAATAAACATGTCTTGAAGTTCATTACACATGTAATACATGGATGGTATCCAGAATCATTGAAAAATTTGGAGATAGAGGTGGGGAAATAAACTGGATAGAATCAGTTAATGCATTTCCTAACTATATCTATAATTACCTTATAGCAAATATAAATAATTTCTTTGGTTAGTCAGCTGGGTCTTCCAATATCTGAATCAAATAAAGATCCTTATACCATGATGTGCGTGTGTGTCAATTTTTAGTCACAGATTTGATCTAAGACCTCAGGCTGAGTTATACAAGCAAATAGAAGTTCCGCTATTGCATGAAAATCTGCAGTAAATTTTAGGTTGGAAAAATCACATTTAAAAAAATCATGAACAGACAAACTAATTAAAGCCCAAAAATTGTGTTTACAAAGTCACAATATACTGCCTAGCAAGAACTCGGGCAAAATCTGTTTTCTATAGAACCTTAAAAGCTGTATTAGCTATAAAGGTTCTTTGCCCTGTCTGTGCTTGTTCAAGCTTCTGTAAATAGGTTAGTTCTGTAAATACAAGTATATACTCATGGTAATTTTAATACTCTTCTTATAGCCTATCATTATAATTAGTAAAGCAGTATTTGATGAGTTCTGATAAGGCCTGATGCAAGGAAAATGGGTAGAAGTTTGGAGAAAATTCCTCTTAACAATACCTCAACTTTACAGAGCATATCAGAGAAATTTCTCTAAATAATGAAAAGCATTAAGTATTTTAGTGCTTTATTTATGTGCTCAACCTCAGGCATTTACAGAAGAGAAGATGATATGAACTATTAGCTAAATTTACCTGTTTCTATATGAAAATCTAGACAGCTCTCAGTGAGATAAACCATATATGTAACTAGTCAAATGAATTTCACTTCTTAACAAAAAAAAATCACATTTAATGAAGCACCTAAATGTGTTAAAATTTCACCATTTAAATAGTTGTAAATATGATTATGAACAAGTTTTAAATAAATATATATCATTCATATCATGCTCTAGACATTTGCCAGTATAACCAAATGAGTAGCAGGTGTAAACACATATTTTTATAGCTCTCTTATTTCTTGTCTTTTTTAAAAAAATCAATTTATTTTTAATAAAATAATAAAGAAATTGCTTTTATTACAAGAGTGGGGAAATGAGTTCAATAACTTAACCTTTCCCTTCTACCCACACACACTCATAAAAATGGCTAGGCAACGCAGTTAAAGACCTTGCAGACTACTCAGAATATAAATAATCACATCGAGTACAAATAAACAAGCAGTTATATTGTTTAACAATTAATGCCCAACTCATGAATAAGGACACAGAACAGAGACAGAAATATTTAATTTTGTATTATGGAACACCATTAGGAACTATCTGATAAAATACAAATGTGGTAGAGTCTCTGAAAATGTATAACTTTCACATATGATCAGTTCTCTCATCAAGACACTTTTTTCTTATGCGAAGAGTTTGGTAATGATGGAACTGATGACATGCAGCGTTTAAAAATGTGGTTTATAATAGATGTAACTCGATGAAATTTCTTTTCTCTTCTCTTTTACTGTTTTATTGTGGATAATTCTTATTGTGGGCTCTGGGAATCTGTTGTTTAAAGCTATTTCTTCTGCACACAGCCTGTGCTGAAGGAGGAGGAAGTGGCTGATAAGAAAAGGTGGTGGCAGATACACTCTGAGCTAAATTACTCTACCTTTCCAAACAGGGTAGGCTGGCATTTCTTCACACCCTCCTTTTCCTCTTCTGTTGTTTACAGTTGAGGGAGAGATTCTCTGCTCATGAGAAACATCTTTTACTTCTGTTAGTTAAAGGTTCAGGGAATTCTCAATCCAGCTTTTTGATGCATTGAAATCAGACCCTGGTATGGTATGAATGCCTAGGTAACACAGACCAATTCAAAAAGCTAACTTTCTAGAAATGCATAAACCTGATGTTAGTATAATCCAGAGGCTCCTCCATCTTGGACCAAAAGAAACCTGTGGGGAGTGCACACAGCTTAATTTATCTGATGGCGCAAGGTATTCCTCAAATATTTACCTCAACCCTCATCTTAGTGATTTTCTTAATGATCTTTGGTGAATATACATAACAGGTCACATTTTTTACAGAGGCACAGCACAGGAAGGAATTGCAAATACAAATGGAAGCTGGAATGCTGAAAAATGTTGTGTGCTCTTGAAAATCTGATCAGTTGAAACTGGGAAAAAAATGCAGCTGTATCACAGCAATGTATGATACCAATGAACAGATCTGATATTAGGAGGAGTTAAAAGGTGCCAGAATACAAAAACTTGGACTACCATGCCTGTAACAGGGGAAGAAAGGTCCTATTTTACAAGAGTAAATAAGAAAATAAAGCCTTACTTGCCATAAAATATTGAATGAGGAAGGGACTCCTGACTACATATTGGTTATCTTATAATGGTGGCATAAAAGAACTTTGCCTGGGAAATCATAAAGGTTTTCTGAAACATTTAGAGAAGCTGAATTTTGAGTAGAATTGTCCAAAAGCAATAGAATTAAGATGAAATTGAATTCATTACAATAGAGCAAAATTTGTCCTTGCTGGAATAACAGGCAACTAGCATGGCACCCCAGGGAAGACTTAACTACTACAAATGACTCCTCTTCACGTTTGCATTCTCCTTCACTACAGTGGAGAGACTAACTTTTGATCCTGCACAAAGAAGTTGTAATGTCATTCATTTGGTATATTTGTAAAATTTGATTTTGCCATTAACTGAAATGCCAGAAATATTTCCGTTGGCTCAATATGACCCAGCGATGTGTGCCTGCAACCCAGAACACCAACTGTGCCTGGATCTGTTGGAGCGAGTCCAGAAGAAAGGCATTAAGTTTGACATAGCACAGGAGCATCTCTCCAGTGAAGACAGGATGAGAGAGTTGAGGCTGTTCAGCCTGGAGAAAACTCAAGGAGGTCTTTAGAGCCCCTTACAGTATCTAAAGAAGCTACAAAAGAGATGGAGGGGAACTTTTGTGAGATTAGGCAGCTAAAGGATAAAGGGAATGGGCTCAAGTTGGAGGAGGGTTGGTTTAGATCAGGTATTAGGATGAAATTTTTACCGTGAGGGTGGTGAATCACTGGAGTAGGTTATTCAGTGGATTCCCCACCTCTGGAGGTGTTCAAAAGCAGGCTGTATGCGATCCTGAAAAATCTTCTTTAATAGAAATTGTCTCTCTCTATAGGAGGGGATTGGAATAAGATTATTTTAAGGTCCATTCCAACACAAACCATTCTATGGTTTTATGATTTCTCATAAAAAGTTTCATAACTAGAACAAAAAAATCTCATTATTCTTCTCCCCATGTGCCATTTCAATGAATAATTACACATCACCTCTTTAGGCATTCTCTGAAAAAATTTTTGAAAAATCACAGCTTGGAAAGGAAAATCCTCTTGACCTCTTCTAGACCAATAGACAAGAATCCAGATTTGAAGCAGTCATCCTCATCTGAACTACGGATATGTTTCTTGCAGCCAGTTTTATCAGTCAAAATAACACAAATAGTTATATGTCAGCAAAAATTAGAGCAAAAAGCAAATCACAAAGCAACAGGTAAAAAAACCCCAAACAAACAGAAAATATTTCCCAATTTCTCAAACTTTTTGTTACTCTTCAGTATGCAGATTCAGCCTCTTTTTGTTTCCATTTTATTTGCTTTGATTTATAAGAGTTTTTATTACACAGATATTTAAAGACATTAATGTTTAATGTTGTTTATATAATAACTCATGGGTCTGATGCAAATTTTATTGAAATAAAAAGTGAATCTTTTCATTATTTCAGATTGCATTGGATTAACCTTGAAATCCCCATGTGTTAAGAGAAAATTTAATATTTGTTATTCTCTTTTTTGTGTGTGTGTGCATGTGTTCATTATGTGTTGTTCTTTGTGCATTATTGAATTCAAATCAGAAACCATAGCATACTATGTGAGTTATCTAATCTATTGCAACCATCATGACTAATCAACACAGAGCATTGTGTGATTGTAATTTTCAGTCTTTGGATCCTTCCTGAATATAAACTTATTCTTAACCAAAAAGATAACTTTTTCTAAGAAAGGTGATTTTCTTTCCTAATGCATTCCAACAGCATTTGCTATTGTTTTCGAGTTTTAAATTTTGTCAAAATTTACACTGAAGACAGTTGCTGACACTTCCACCAGTGATTTTTGATGAACAAAGAATTCAAACTTGATTTCAGTTATTCACTTTTACACAAAAAAATGATGAATGGAAAAGTAAATTTTATTCAATTACTTCATTAAAAATATGTGCATCTGAATATTATAGAAGTAGGAATATATTTCTTCTTACAAGAAGTCAGAGAGACCTATTTCTAACCCTCAGAACTGAGATATTGTCATTTTGCACAACCACAAAACAGAACACAGACTGAGCTGCTGTAAACCTTTAGTCAAATATTACTTGGTTTAAAGGTATCTTGTGTTAGGAACAGATGATTATAAAGGGATAGACAATTCCCATTCCTAAAAATAAACATTCTTCTTTGAGAGAAGAATGGCAAGAGATAGAAGAGGGCAACACAGTTATAGCCAATGTCATAAGTTAGTGATGTGCAGAAAAATTTGCTTGACTGTTAATTATATAGACAGAAACTCCAGTAATGATGAGATTGATTAATATTTATGGCTTAACCGTACAGTAACTTTTATCAGAATTGACATATGAAAAATTGCCAACCAGATTTTTTTGTGTGTGTCTGAGTTTTAAATGAAATAAAAATGGAGAATACTTGAATGGTTTCAAAAATTTATTTAAAAGTACTTTTTATTTTTTGTATTTCTATGTTTAAGCTGTATTTATGTAGAAATTCTACACACAATATTGCTAATATATATTTTAAAAAAAAAAAAGCTTTCAAGCCAATCAAATGTTTTCTATACTTTCATTTTGTCCAGGAAATAATGTCATTTTGTTGATAGGACAAAATGATTGTTTCCTACTGAGAGGGAAAATTAGCTTTATTTTATTGTTTTGTAAAAGAAAAACAGGAGTATTAAACACTGTCTGAGAACTTTAATTCCTAAATCAAAATTATTGTACTGCACTCCCTGTTGTAGTGGATACCTATTGATCCTAAACTGTCAGTAGTGGTTGTGGAATACATCTCTCCTTTAATGCAAATGAACAGAAAATGTCAGTTTGTACAGAGTCAGAAGGTGGATCTTTAACCTGTAGTTTTTGGATCCTATGATTATTCCAGTGAAATATTATTGTGGAAAGTTCACTGGCTGAAATACACACACTGCTGAATGCTTCATACTGTTTCAACATCTTTATAAATACTTTGATTGTGACCATAATTTTAATGAGAAACCAAAGGTAGAATTATATCCTCTGAACATCTGCTTACTTTGGAGAAGATCTGACAAAAAGAGGTTTGGGGTGAAAATGTCAAGATCCAGGACAATTCAAATACATAACCAGTAGCAGCCATCCAGTGTTCCTTAAAAGACTTGACATTCTCATTGATTCAGATGCAACAGGATCAGGTTTATTTATTGCAGAAAACGTAGTAAATGCTTTATATTCTTTATAAAATATCAGAGATTTTTCATCACCCTGAAGTTTTTTGTTTGTTCGAACATCTACAGCTGGTAAATCTGCAATTTGTAACCTACTTTATTTGAAATTTAAAAATTCACTTCAGTGATACAAAATAAAACAGTCAGAAACAAAGAAGAGAGACAAAAAAAAAAGATAGTGGGATCTCTGAAAGAAATATTTTATCCATATAATAGAGGGATGGTTAATTATGTTAAAAGAAAAATAATATTTCTACTTTATATTGGCAAGTAGACCTGCAGATGAATCTGCTCCCTCTGACAGTGGATGGTCCATATTTTGGGAATACATGCTTGAGTGCTCTTCATCGAACTCCTGTGAAGAACATGAATCAAGATTATCCCAAGAATTTATACCACAGCAGAAAGACTTGAGCAAGATTAAAAATGTGGCTGCTCCAGGCAGGTTAGAAAAAAACCCCAAACAACAAAAAAAAAACACCCAAATGTTCTGAGCAGATATTACAGATGTGTTTGGCGAGGATCTAGTAAGTGCAAAGTGTAAAAGGGAGCAAATATATTGAATATGTCAAGCTCAGGGAGAAAATTCTGGACTGCTGTCCTGACCAGCAAAACCTCCAAGGCAGATTTTCTGGTCTTTCTGAACAGATCTGTCTGCTCTGCAGCCTAGACTAACATCAGCAAAAACAATATGTTTTTCAGCAGCAGACTCCCATTCTCTCTAGTTAAGGTTACCAAGTGCCAGATAATCTTGCACAATACTCAGTGATTTTTTTCTTCCTTTCCTCTGGAAGTTAATCATAATCCCAACTAATCTGTGCAAGGAGGGATTACAGTTTGAGCCGCAGCATCAGGTGATGTGTGAGCACACCATTGGATACATGAGAAAGATCTGTTCTTTTCAGAAATTGAATTCCTTAAGTGAGTAACTTCAGTTTATAAGGTAATTACCATTTTGTCATTTACTGCCCACATGCACACATAAATACACGTATTCACAAATCCATGCATGGATATGTATGAAAATGTTTAGACATAGAGTCTAAAATGGGGGGTTTTGGTGATCATCAACAAGCCCCAATCTCTGGACAGAACTGGACTTCACATTTGCTGCTCAAGCTGGAAAAGAGAAATAACAAGATAATTTTCTTGTGATTACACAGCACTTACCTTGCACTGCTTATATAGCATGAGGATGACAGGCAAAATATAGTTACCCAAAAAATATATGTAGCAGACAATGCACTTAAAATAAAACCAGACCTTTTCTTTTGGCCTTCATTGCGTTTTTGCTGGTTTTTTTTTTTCCCCCCCGTTAATTTAGTAATTTAGCATGCCATTCCCTTTATCAGCTCTTTGTTCTGCTGACTTATGAGTGAAACAGAAATTGGTGCAACAAATTTGCAGTTTTAACAGGTTTATTATTACATTATTCCTTTATGGGGTCTTCTACGTAATTGCACAAAATGATGTTATAAATTCCCACCGGAAATACTTATTCTTCTGTAGCCTGATGTCCGATGTCAAGAGGACATGAGCAGCATGTCTCCCTTGCCTGTTATTAGCATGCCCACATGTTTCTTTTCGGTGTATTAGAGGGTAAAGCAAACAGGGGACAAGGACTAAGCAATCCAAATAGATATGGGAAAGGGAGAGAAAGGGAGAGAGAGGATTTGAAAATAAGCCAACAAGCACTTACAGCAAAACTAACTACCAGCAAAACATTTCCTTCATAACAAAGGTTGAATCAAAACCCTATTCCCCCAGCATATGAATTAGAAGAACAATCGTGTGATTATGATTAAAAAAAAGAGCATTACATTTTATGTTCAGCTATAATTGGTATTTATGACAATTTATGTAAACAGTAATGAAGCCTATGTGATTTTTGCAGGGAAATTGCATTATGACACCAATGATCGTTACTGTTAATTTTCCTGAAGATGATGGCAATCAGCAGGCATAGTTTCATTGTAAATAGGTTAATTTAAAATTCAAACGCTGCTGGTATTTCAAAATGAGTTCACATTTGATTTCCAAAAGCTTTGGCCCTGGCTGTCAGGATGTCAGGGAAAGAATGTTTCACAACAGAAAGAAAGAGAGAGCAAATGAGAATGAGGAAAAGAGACTAAATAAGATTTCTTCCAGAAATGTGTTTTCCCCTGCTAATTCAACTACTTTCCTAGGTGTGACACGATCTGCTGTTTTTTACTGGTTGCTGACACAAGTTCATAGTGAAGAGAGGGTTCACCCTGTCTAGAAATCTTGGGCTAATCTAATAGTTTATCCAGTTAAGTTATGATGGCTTTGCAAAGGGTCAGTATAATGGCATCCTCTACCTTCAGTGGAGGTCAGAGGCATCACATTTCTTCATGCAGAAAACCAAAACTCACCTAGCAGCACATCTTGCCTCTTGGTATTTCAACACCTAAAAATACTCCTCTATATATTATTCTTCCCACCACTTGTGACTAATAGGGTTTCGTATACATAAGTATAATCAAACCCCCAGCTCTGCTGTGTGAGGAAATGCAATATTATCTCCTGTTCACAGAAGGGAAACTGAAGTGCTAAACCCTCGATTTTTAGTTGTCAGTACAATAAAGGAAAGGCAAGTGCATACTTTACGAATTCTGGTCAGAGAGAAAATGGGGTTCTGGTTACACTTAGAACCCCTGAGATAAATGATTCCATAACTTTCTCTCTTCACATGAAATATTACCAGATCCTTCTCTGTGCACATTTTTATAAACTATTCCAGAAAAGCATTTTCTGCATTTTCAAGCCCTTCTTCCTAAGCTGTTTGAAAGCATTTTATTATCTTAGATTGATTTGAATATGAATATCTAAATGGCAGATTTCTCCATAAGTAGGCAGATACTGAGTAAGCATGGAGGCAGCTCAGATAAGACTGCAGTGAAACCTTCTACTTGCCTTCAGCACAAGGTCACTTTCAAGGACAACATTAACAACTTGTTTGCAATCTAAATGACATATTTAGATTAGAGTTTGCAATGTACATAGGCAGCTTTTTTTTCTCATTCTCTCCTCATTGCCAGATAAAATGTTTGATAGGAATCTCTCCTGTAACCTTTCAGATTTCATTTATTTAGGAGAACTAAAATAATGAAATGCCAAATGAATTAAGATGGTATTTCTTATAATATCAAGTGAAGACAATTTAAATAGTCCATATTCACAAGCTCGCAAAGATGAATGATCTGTTCATTTTTAGTGTAAATGGGGTGCATTTGTTAGCTACTATTTGTTGTGTCTTGAGAATTTTTTCAGAGTGAAATTTAGTTAGATGAACAAGATGGTCTAAAGAAACAGAAAATTGAATTTTGAGTATTGTAATTCTTATTTTTGGCTGTCTTCACAAGTGTGAAGCTCTTGATCCTCTTGGTCTACTTCAAAGGGAATTAGATGCCTTTTTTTTTTTTTTTT
>WBMY01003426.1:53205-67232 GCA_013397315.1 Donacobius atricapilla
TTTTTTTAACTCTACTAGTAACTCCACTCATATTTTTAGAGTAGCAGACCATGATAAAACTCAGGTGAGAGTTTGAGGGTTTGTTGTTCTTTGTTTGGTTTTTTTTTCTGGAAAGTGTAACGTATAGGATTAAACAGAATTATGTTAATAAACTATATATCCATCTGAAAGAGAAAAAACAAAAGTCTTTGTCACTCCTTCTCTTTAGAAATCCTATATCACTCACTAAAAATGATCCTGTGATTTTTTTTTTCAATTTTTTTGTAAATTAATCTTTATTGGTTATATGATCAATAGTCACAGTAGTAATCTTGTAGAACCGTCAGAATATTAATTGTAGTTTCATTCTATGTTCTCAAAGTTACAGAAAAAGTACTGAAACACTAGGGTAAAATAGCAACACATGTGGAGTTATTTCAGCCAATATTTTTGTGACAAATTTTAAAAAGAAAGCAACTTTATAAAGCATGATTATATAATAATATTTGTCTTGATTAGGATAGCATTTAGGGCCCTAAACCAGAAACAGAGTCCAATAATATAATACCATGGAAACAAATAAAGGATTTTTCCTCAGAAAAAAATATTACTTATGTAAATAAACAAAATACAAAAAGGGAAACAATGGGTAGAAAATGTAATGGAAACAAATCAACTTGTTAAAAGCTTTCTGCTTCCATTAGATACTGACATTATGTCCATTATTTATTTGTCAGATACAGTACTTGTGACAAACACCATCAGAAGACACATCTCAAGAAGGGAAGATTTATTCAGTATGGAATTAGTCTGTCAAATATACTAACAAATGGAGGCAATAAAGTAGGATGGTGATGTTTCTCAAAATCCTATCCCATCAGCTTGCTTGCCTAAAATTTGGATGCACATTTCTTCATCTGATTGACATTAGGATGAGTTGCATCCAGTGCTTAATTATACAAGATAGGAAATGATTTCCTGCTATGGTCAATGGAAACAAACAGAAGGCTCCACGTCCTGATTCATCTCAGCCTCTTACTAAGACATTACCTTAGAACTGGATGAACTTCATCCTGGATTTCCCTCCATTAATGGCTGAGTAGGTCTACGCAACTACTTGAAATTACAAGTCTGACTTTCACACAGCATTAAGCCCATTTTCAGCGCTCTAACAGTGGTAACCTTGCCTTGTTGTACTGACATGGCTGACAGCAGGCCACACAGTTTGCCATGAGTTTGCAAGGACGTAAGCCTGCGATTAGCAAGGCCTCTTGTGCTTGATCTTGACCTGTCTGCAGATCTGTTTTACTTGGTTTAGCTATAAACATATTTTTCTGTAATTGACAATGTGTCTGTGGAAGATTTGCTTTGCTTTTGTTTATTCTCATAACAAGCACAGCACAAGCACAGTTATATGCAAATAGCAGGAATACTTTTCCTGTATAGAATGAGGGATTTATGACTAGCACAATGACATAGTGTAGAGAAATAAAGACTTGGTATCAAGCAGATGGCTTGAGAAATGGGGATATGGGTTGTACAGCAGAGAAGTACAGCCACACGTTGATAAAAGATAGGGGACACGTTGCTTCTTGAGTCCACATGGATGTTAACAACTCATTCATGGCAGCTAATGACAAAGTGACCTGAAGCTGAAAAAAAATAGTTTTAGCAGTAACAAAGAGAACAGAGAAAACATATGCAATTTTCTTAGCAAGAAAAAAATATATAGTACACGTTGTAGCATGTCAGTACAAGCGAAAAAGAGTAAGGTGTAAAACGTGTTTAGAAATATGTAAAAATAACTCCACCTGGATCTTAGAGGGAGAAAAAGAAAATATAAAGATCAAAATGGTACTTTTCCCAGCTAAGGACTCAGGATGCTGAAGATTCACCATAACCTCTGATGCTATCACCACCACACCCAGCAGATGAAATCTCGGACCTTGAGATGCTGGGAAAGAAGCTAAATGTAACATGTGGAAAAGAGTTGAAAACTCAGAAATGTTTCTTACAACAAAGAATATGTCATAAAATAGAAGACTCTTAGATCTGGTAAGGGATAGAAGCTGGTATTTTGAGTTATAGTAGGATTCTACCAAGATCAGTATTGAGTGTGGTGGCCTAAAATCCTATAAGGAATTGTCTATATTGCACTAAAACCTACTCCAGGGTCGTGGCCAAAATTCTGACTCCATTAATTTAATTTGCCCTTGATTTTCACATGCCTATCCTTGTTTCAAACAACTTAAACGCGATTCTTTATAAGTTGTTGGAAAAGAAAATGAGACTTTACCTCATAATGTAATTGGTATTGAATGTTGTGACTGAATAATGATCTCCAACAGATAGCAAATACAAGTATTCAAGCAAAGCAGACATGTTTATTTTCAAAGCTGGAGCCCATTTTTCAATCACAACATTCAATTTCTTTTTCATTAATTCCATTACAGCATCATGGTTCATTGCCAATGAAAGAGTAGATAAATAAAATAGATGAGAGTGACCCACAGAGTCAGAAAATCAGATGCTGGTGGTACAAGTTAAAAGATCAAAAAATCACTGCACAAGCTTGGATAGGTGGAAAACTTTGGTGACTAAGAAAATTTTATATGGTCAGTCATAAGATTTGTGTAAATTCAAAGACCATCATCTGGATATTAGAAGTTAATCAAGAGCAACATTCTTCCTTATTTTGTTCAACAAGTTACTTTTTAGTTCAGTACTGACAATTTAATCAAACTTGAATAGACTAAAACCAACCTGAGTTGTTTAGCTGGTAATGGGTTTTTTGGGTAGGGTTCTCCCCTACTGATTATTGCTACACATTAACCTATGTATAGATAATAAGCTCAAAATATATCTTTTTTAGAATCTCAGCAGCAACTTCATAAAGGAGGCAATGAACTATCTGGAAAGCAGTGGAAGGAAGAGGAGTTTATGTTTTACCAGTAACACCTCCCACTCTTTTATTTTTGTCAAGCTTTGGTGATGTCTGGATTTAGCATTGTAGAATCTACAGTGAAATGATCTCATGCTCTGATCTGTCTTCACTTTGTTTTTCTCTGCCACTGCAAAAATGTGGCAAAGGGAAAAAAGAGACTGAGCCTCAATATTTTGAAGATGTACCCTGCACTGACCTAAAAACTAAGCCAACACTAATTTTCCTCATGTGAAGACCTTCTACCCACATGCTGGCATTGTGGAGTTCACCCTCAGCACCTGCCATCCACCCACCATGAGCACAGGTAAACAAAGACATACTGCTAACAAAAAACCAAAACCAAAACCAAAAACACAGACACCAAAAAAAAAAAAAAAAGGCGGGAGCAGTTATTTGTTATTCATCAATCTCCAGCGCTTCTTTGCCACTCACAGTTAGCTCACTCTCAACAGACACTATTTACCATTTGACAGTTCAATTCAGGTACATCTTACAGAAGCAGTGCTTGTTGCTAGCACTCATGTACACCGAAGCAGTCAGTATCTCTCAAGCATGACATGCGCGTTATGGAGCAAATGCAAATGAACAGACCCTGTTGCAAAGAGCTTACAATCTAATATGAAGGAGAGAAAGAAAGAACAGCAACATTGGGCATAAAGAGTGGTAAGAGGAGAGAAATATTGCTAAGCCAAAGCATTTGCAAATAACTTCTCGTACACTGAGAAACCCTGGACTACCTTAAGATCATTACACATATACATGTCACATTAATGTATACAACAATACCATATAAAGATAATGTTAGGGCTGTAAAACTCTTTAAATTCTAAAATACTAATTTTGGCCCAGATGGGAACATACGCTATCATTATAAATCAGATTACCCGCCTTCCCCATTCACATTGGCAAACACTTAGGGATATGACACAGATGAATTTGAGTGCTGCAGTAATTTGAATGCAGGAACTTGATTCACACAAGAAGATCAGACCAGATGTGCAGTTGAGATAATTGATACCCTTGCAAGAACTTCTATATCATCTGTGAAAGACTAGTGTTCAGGTAAAGTTCTCAATGGCTGGAGAAGGGTAAATATTAAAAAAGAAAGGCCAAAAATATGATCTAGATATTTACAGGTTAGTTGGTCTTTCTTTGACCTTAGGAAAAAATCATAGAGCCAGTCTATTCTACTTAGCTTTTTCACAGTTAAAAATCTTTTTATTTGACGACAGGAAAACTTTGGAGGGATTTATGAAGTTCCACAGAAAAATTCTTATGTGGTTTGAGGTCCTGTCACAGTAATATTCAATAGATCATGCATAATGTAAAATATAAAATGTATAATGCTTGTATATTTTGCAAAAGAGATGGGGTAAGGGAGTTTATATTCTGGCTCCTTAATATATTCCAAATATTTTAAGGAATATAAAGAGAAGTGTCAATTACAATTCCTCATAAATTGTTATCGCTCCTAAACATTTTTACTCAGACCATGTGTTTATTCTTTGTCTTTGTAAAGTCTTCCATCACAGCATTATGCACATTTAATGAAGAATTTCAATATTGGCTGGACTTTCTGAATGCCAGACATCTCCATTCAGTGCCACTCACTATTACCCTACTTTATGGGTGCTCAGTTAGTTTTCAGTTCATGAAGCTTACCTCACTTCGGAGCCAATTTGAACTAATTTTTTGAGACACCGCATCAAATGATTCACTAAAATCCAAATATATTACGCCAAATGCATTCCCTTCAGCCACTAATTTTATAATTCTGTCATAAACAAGCAACCAAGTTTATCTGACAAGATTCATTCTTCCAAAGCCCTGCTGCTTATTTATAAATAACCATCCACAACTATGTGAAAGACACATGCACCAAAAATGGAATGAGGCTGGGTCCTGCAAGATATGGGAAGTCTAAGCTCAACAAAAATAAAATGTGTGATAAAACAATCCACTGGTTAGACCAACAGTGCTCTGAAACAGACACTACAGAGATTGGTAGCCTCACTTGCTACTGAAAGAATTTAGGTTTTAGTCAACATAATATAATTTGAGCTATCTCTTTTTTGTTTTCTTATTTATATTTTCTCCTTGTTGCTTGTAAATGCTGTACACATCTCTAAAAGCCATGGAAGAATAAGATAATCTTGTATAACTGAGGTTTTGTTCAGGGATAGGGGAAACAAAATTAAAAAGAGAAGAATAAAAACAAAACCCACAAAGCCAAACCAAAACAAAAACAGTATGAAAAAATATGAAGCACTCATTTGTTTTTTCATTATGTTTCATAACCTAAATGAAAAGGGTAACAGTGGAAAAAGGTTGTGTAAAATATTTTGCTTGGAATCAGAAACACTTTTTCCAGGATAGTATCTGTAATGGTAATACAGAAATTGTGCTGCAGCAATATTTCAAAATAGTATTATTTTCCATTACCATCCCTATACATTACAGCATTGGTAGTGTCTTGATATGATCCTGTATAAATATATAGTGATGTGTATGTGCCATATACATAAATATCATATTAATTTTTGTGACACTGGAGTGAGGTCAAGTAGCAACGGACTAAATCTGGATCATATTACTGTATTGATTATAAAGCATGAAGAGAGGGGAAAATTTCCCCTTGTTAGTTGCTCATAGTCTAAAAAATTATGTTAGACACCTAACCCTTTTCCAAGGTATAATGAATTCTTCTCCTGTGTGTATAACAACTCTGTCTCTAATAGATAAATTTGTTCTTATACAATAACTATACTGCTTACCCTTTCCACGAAGTTACCGAACTATGAGCAATGCATTTCCCTTTCTTGGTGGAATAATTATATTCTGGTTTTGATGAGTAACTCTTTGTTACTGGTAGTCTTGATTTGTCCATTTCAATATTTTCAAGAAAAAAAAAATACACTTTTATTCACTTATTTCTTCAAATCATCAGAACTGCCAGAATATTTACATACCTAGTTGTACCATAGAAAGAGTTTAGAGGTCAGGAAAGCACAGCAAGTTGTGATTGACAAATAATCAAAACTATGGATTTGAAGCTAATAAAAATACAAAAGATCTAAATTAATCTGAGAGCCAATCACAATTTTTGAAGGGAAATATTGACTTCTTTCAAGTTTTTGAAAAAGTGCTCTTCAAGCTGTTCATAACATTTCAGCTATTTCTCCTTGTCTCACTTAGGATTGAAAAACTACCAGTCATAGTGACCATCATTTGTCCAAATTTCTCTCAGTCGAGTCATGACTGACCAGTCAATGTGGTAATGGGAAACAATCTCTGATTTCCCCTAAAATATTCCTTATGACTCAATCTGTGCTTCAGTTTACATAATAGATAGATTAGTAACTTTGAGTTGTCATTTTTCTTTTGGACATATTTTCTTTCCCTACAATATAAGCATAAATTCTGCCTAACAGCTAGATTACTCATTTTATCATCTATATGTTAACAACTCCATCCATTAAAATTCATTAATTTGCTTGAGGAACCTATAGCAAATACTTTACACTTCTTTATAGATATGGTGATCACTGATTTTACAGTGTTTCAGGTAACTGAACCTTGGGTAATGTAATGAAAGCATGTCCAGTTCTGGGATTAATTACAGCTGCCTTTTTTGTGGCCTTAAAAACACAAAATACTTCTGAATTCACAGTGTAAAATTGCTCCTTTCAATTGTCAGAACACTTTAAACACATTTCATGCTTCATGTCACCTGTTACCACATAGCAACCATCTCTGTACTGACAAATAGTAGTTTTAACGGTTCACAGAATCATTAAACCACAAAGAAATAAGGATGGGATTCACCTCACCTAAATATAGCCATCTAAAAATTAGGTGATTTATGTAAGGTAATCACGCAAACCAGTTTTGTTGCAAGTATAAAGAGGTAAGCATCTTTGGAAGGCCATTCATCCCATTGTAAAATAGTGCTTAAGATGGCAGAATGACTTTTCCAGGTAGAGATTTGTGCCTTGCCCTTAATTTAGAGGGTGGTATGATGATTACTGTAGAAAGAATTTTACTTAAATTGTCTAAGTGTGGGTAGATAAGTCGTACTTTACAAGACAGTAAAGAGTAAGGAATATTAAATATAAATAAGCACTTGAATTTGGTCACTATTCTTGTGTTTTCATTTTTATGATATTTCACACATTCTCATTCATTGAATGCAGTAGGTTTACACTAACTTTTCTTTTTTTTTTTCTGTTTTGTTGTGTTGAAGGTTTGATTTGTAACTGGGGACTGATTATTTACTGAGGAGAGTGCCATGCTAAAACAACATTCCCCCAACAGGATTGCAATGTGTACATGAAAATATTTGCTTCCTCGAACAATATTAAAAAACAAATGTAAGTTAAAAAAAAAAAAAAAAACATAGCTAGGAAATAGAGAACAGCATTTTGCTGTGGGAATGAGTAGCTCAGCTTTTAGGGGCTACAGTGGGCAAGCAAGATGATGCAAGTCCTCCCAGCCATGGCTATATTGTGAAAAAAACTAATGCAATCCCTGACTGTCTAAAGAGATGAGTAGGAATAGGGACTGGTTCAACATTTATATATGAGGAAGATAAAACTGATTTACAGTTTCTTCTATTTTTTAATACTGTTAATGCTCATCTTTCAAAAGCAACGATGAAAAATCAGGGAAGATTCAGAAAAGAATCACAAAAATGATTTAGGAGCCATGGAAAATGCCTTACAATGAGACACTGAAAGAGCTTTACCTATTTACCTTATCAAGAAGAAGATTGAGAGGTGATTTGATTAGCGTGTCTAAGTACCTTCACAGAGAGAAAACACTAACTACTAAAAAGCTCTTTAATCTAGCAGAGCAAGGCATAACAAGAAATGATGTCTGAAGCTGAAGCCAGACAAATTAGAAATAAAGTACAATATTTTTTAACAGCGTGAGTGATTAACCCTTGGAACAAAGTGCTAAGTGAAAAGTGGATTCTTTTTTGTCTTGAATCAAGTCTTTGCCTTTAAATCAAGCTTGGATGCCTCTCTGGAAGATTAATCTCTTGAAGTTGCTAAGTTTTGAGTGAGTCTTGAAAGAGAGGGAAATGTTTGAGTAAATACTGTGGGATCTTTCAATGAGTATATGTAGATGTTCCACTGGAGAAAAGGACTTGTGATATTCAAGAAGTTAGTTTTAATGATCTCATTGTTCCCACTACCTTAACATCTGTGAATCATGCAAATTGTTAACAAAACCTGGCTATGATAGATGTCAACTTCACTGACTATGATAGATGTCCATCTGGGAAGGTGTCCACTGAGGTAAAAATAACTGATCTATCAAGTATCTTCATCTTTTAAGTAAAAGAAAGTGGGAAATATAATTTGTTACTCCTGAACATTTTCTAGATTTCATATAACATCCCGTTCTGCACTAGAGCATTCTCAGTTCCCTCAGACTTGCCAGCATTTTGCAGAATGATGCTTTATGCATTACATTTTTTGTTGTGTGGTTCTCCTGCGGACTGACCTGTAGTGAAATTGCAATCACCACAATGCAGCAGTTCAATAATAGAAATCATTGCCTGAGAGTCATCAGGAATTTGGTTTTGAAATGACATTTTAAGTGTCCTGAAGTGTGTTTTTGCCTCATGTTGTGATATTATTTATTTGCATTTACGCTGAGTGGTTAGACACGAAGGACCAATATAATTTGTCAGTATGACACAACAATGGTGTTTGGGAGGGAGAATAATCATTTCATGTCTGTTGCAGAGAGCCGGGGAAAGGAGTGACCCAAACAGAAGAAACAATGTCTCAGAAGGGCAAAGTTCTTGTGGAAAATAAGTTATTTGCATTTGAATGTGCTCCAGTCCCATGTCCAGCTGGGCAGAGCACATTCAGCTGCACATTGTGCTATTGTGCAGTGGAGTGGTGTTCATTTGGATTATGTCCCTGTACACTGCTGTAGCTGCTTCTGCTTGTCTGGGTATGTGATATGCTGTGGATGCATGAAGGCAGAGATTTCAAATACAAACATGTGTGCTTGTGAATGATTAGATGAATAATACTTTTATTTCTATCTGTTACAAAGGAATTCTTTTTCTTGTCCCCTCAAGATATAACTATTAATTAAAGAAAGCTGGCAATTACAAGCCTCTGCTGCTGCACCAGAGAACAAGGACAGCAACTATTTGCAGAGCATTCCATCTTTCCTTTTTTCTTTCATTTTCCCCTGCCTTTCTTTTGGCTGAAGAAAAGTTTAGAGGCCAATTTTTTTTCTCCTCTGCACTCTACTGGCCGTTCCAGCCTGGAGCTAGCTTGTTATAACCTACTTACTTGGGTGCTGTCAGTCACTACCTCAGAATCAATGGTTGCAGATATGGGCTTGGATGCTATGTTATTTCCCCCTGCAGTAACAAGCAGTAAATAGATTTTATTTTAATTTTTCTAACTGCTTTGTCTTACAAACAATTGCAAAAAAGCTAGGGGATTTGCAGTTGGTTTGCAGACAAACACTCGCCAAAATGAGGGGAAATTTTTTAAAGTAGCAACTCCATGTCCAAGTGCAACATTAATAATGATACAAATCATATGCTTATCCTATAGGGAATTTGCTTGCATGAACGTGAAATGTCAATATATCAGGATTTTGCTAAAGGAAGGAAATATCAGCAGGTCTGTCATCATGGGAGGGCAGTTTTCTTACTAAACAAAAAAATCACAAACATGTTTACATATGGAAAATCATCAGAACCTTTTAAATTGTGTGGTTTTGTTGTTGTTGTTGTTGTTATTATTATTATATTAATATTAATATCTCCTTCAGAGGAAATAAAAATTTTTGATCCTTCCCTTTGCTTTGGAGGGGTGGTCATGACTAAAACTTGTCCTCATATTTCCATGACTTTGCACACCTTTGTTATTCTATGGAATTGCTCTCATGCGGCATTCTCCCAGATGCTGCTGGCTTTCAGGGAGAAACAGGAGGCAGACTGTGGGTAGTTACTTGTTCCAAAGCCAGTGCTGACTTTTCCTGATGTTGTCAGATCAGGTTACCATTGCAGCTCTGAGGTCTTAATTGCATTCCAGACAACCTCAACTCCAGTTTTAACCCTACTCCTTAGGAAACAACATTTCAGTCTGGCAGATTTTAAGCTCAACACAGCAAAGAAGCCCTCTAAGTTATATATGCTCAAAATTGCTCTCAATAATTAGGACAGTTATGTGTGGCGGAAAACAACGATACATCTCACCTGTCCCAGGCCCTCCATGGACACTCTCCAGGCACCAGTGGCTTGGACATCTGTGTTTGATTTCCAGAAGATCCAGCAAGGAAAATTATGGCAGAAGATATTAGACCTTTCAATTCTCCATGAGTAGGTGAGATATAATTTGGAAACTCTGACAGCAACATCACAAGTTAGGCTGTCTTTCAGTGGCCTCACTCCCAGTAAATTTAACTCAGTTCCTGGGGGGAAAAGAATCTATATATCTAGATATCTAGTTATCTAGATATCTCGATATATAGATATATATCTTTTATCTACTAATAAGCAATTCTTTCTCCAGCTTTTCACAGAAACTGATGAGCCAAATTGCAAATGCATAGGACAAAGAGGAAGTAAAGTCCTTTTACTGTCAAAAGAGGTAAATGTATAATAACCAGATGGTACTGGAGTTCTTATTTCTAGTGGACAGTGCTGCTGAATGGAGATAGAAATCTCATAATTTCTACTAGGTGATGGCAGTTAAGTTAGGTCTTCTTATATGATTGTTCTTAGAAGGGGCAGAAAATTAATACCCTGAAAATTTTCATGGAACATTTTGGATTTCAGTGGAAATTAAAAATAAAGAACTAATATTTTAATGATTTTCAATATGGATTCTCTTGTGCTTTTTTCTGAGATTGCTGTTTGACTACATCAGAAAGTTCAAAGAAAAATTTTGACTGGGAGGAGATAACAGTTTCTCATCACCCAGAATAACTTCCACATGGACCGTCATGTGAACTAGGTCCTTTTCTCTGATCTCGTGTCTGAAATTACCCTCGTTTTGCACAAACATAGACCATAATCATGAGTTTGGAGGGCAGATTTTCCTTCCACTAAGATTTATGACCTTGACACTACTATATCAACCCAAAAGGAAAAAAGTTCTCTAATCATAGTTTTTAAAGCTGAAGACTAGCAACAGTACCCTCCAACCCATAAAGAAATGGCTCTCAGTTTTTTATCCGTCTCTGGAAATCCTTTATGGAAAAATTTTGAAAGTTCAAATATTGCTGTGGACAACTTAACTCCTACAGGATTCTTGAATACAATTTTACCTACTTCTACCATATTTGGTTTTTACCTAAGAATATGGATATCTTGCATATATTCCTTTGTGTGAATATGAAGCTTCAAAAGATTTTCACCATTGGGAATTCAGAACAAGTATTTCTTAAGGGAGGTGACCAGTGCAAAAATAAAATGCGCAGGCTGCAAAAATAATTTTAAAAGGGGGACATGAAAGCTTTATGAAGTAATATCAATCTATAAATTTAACATACAGAGTAGAAACACATTCTATATACTGGAAGAAAAATTTTTATTGCTCCAAGACTATTCCCTCATTCAAATCTTGGAACCCTCATACAGATGAAATTTACCCAGAAAAGAAAACCTGCCTAGAGCTGGTAAATACTTCAATGTTTGACTGCTCACCCAAAACAGTTATCCTTGTTTCAGTGAAGAAGTGATGCCCTGCAAAAGAGTTTACTTATCATTCATTTATTTAAATTACTTTCTGCAAGGCCAAGTGAGTTCTGGGAAATGTACCAGACTGTGGTCCCTAGAGAATCAACTTCTATTTCACTTAAAAAAAAAAAAAAAAAAAAAGATTAACCCTAAAAAAAAACAAAATAAAAAGAAGATGAAGAAAGAAACTAGAGAGAAAACTAGCAGATCTATAATATCATAATCCCACTTCCTTTCCTCTGTCCACACAAAAGCCCCTGAAGTGAACTGTAGATACCACTTCCTGGAATGTTTCAGTTTCTAGACTGAAAACAGGAGTCACACTGATTATGCTCTGCCTAAATTGGAACTTGGCTGAAATTTGGGAGTCTTTTCTAAGAAGGCAATTAGGAACACTTGCTCTCTGTTCCACCTGTTCCTGGCAGCACTTAGTCCCTTTTAGGATAAAATACCAGTCTACCTCAGACTGAGCAATCCTCAGTTTTACATTCACATATAGAACTGTAAACGTGTCTAATCACATCTTGCTTATATTAAGTACTCGTTTTCTTTTCTTTTTTCCCCCCTTCAATTTTCTCATGAAGAAAATGCCCTTTCAGAAAAACTAATGATTAATATCAACTCCCAGTTCATGTTCCTTATTTTCTAGAACACTGTCCTAAATATTAAGACACACAAAGAACCAGGGGCTTTTTTGTTCAGTTTATCAATTTTGTATTCCACTGTCAGTGAACTGAAATAAATTTGTCTTTTATACAGTGCAGTTTACAAATCAGTGGACTAAAAGCAATTTAAATATAATCCTGGGTGTTTTGCCTTTACTTAAAAAAATAAAAATATTATGTCATAATGATTTTTATCCTTGTCTTCACTTTTCAAATGTTTCATTTACTTAGGAACACCACTAAGTTCTTGAATTTAAATGTGTTTGGTTTTTGCTGTTTTGGTTGTTTTGGTTTTTTTTTTCCTGTGAATCAAACTCTTCTCCATTCTCAAGAGAGAAAAAATCACAAGACTAAACAGTTACATGCATTTATCCACATACCTTTACAGTAGTTGGAATAGACAATAAGCATTAAAAATATAGATCTTTTATTCTACAACTGTTTTTCTGCCCATTATGATTTGAATAAGCATAAAAATTTCCTGAAGGTTACAAAATCGCTGCAGTTTTTGGAAAGTGTATTTCTTCTGTCTGCATTCAAGTTTCTCTCTTCAATGAGCTGTCCATACTTAGGAGAATGAGGACTTCCAGATCAGTACTGCTTCGCTTAGCCAAAATCTGAAAAGAAGGATGCACTTAAAAAGATCCTTTAAAAGCTTTAACAGGCAGTGCAACAGCTACTCTCACATTCCCTGAGCTAAATATAAAAAAAGAAAGTGTATCTTTGCAGAATAGGATTTCTTTCCTATTATTGTTAGCTATCTAAACTAAGTATCTAAACTAAATTAATCACTTGGTCCCATCCCTCTTTAGTTGCAGGAAGGATGTGCAGGGGACATTTGTTTCCATGCTGTGGCACATGTCCAGCCTTGTTTGACAAGTCACACAATGAAGCTACCTGACCCTTTCACAGCAATTGCAGGAGCCTAGAGAAATAATGTAAGCCAGCTACATCTAGCAAAAAGTTAGATAAAACCAGTTTGCATTAATTCTTGGCCTATTTTTATTTCCTGCATCTCACAGGCCATATACTTGCTTTGTCTCTTGAACTAAAGATTAAACCTGGGGTATGACTCATGCTTTGCATCCCTTCTTGCTATAGGTTTCTTAGCACAGTATTTTTTTAAATTTGAATGGAGATCTTTAATGCTGATTAAATCGTCTATTACAGTTAAAACACCTCACTGTAATTTTCTGCAAATTCTGAATATTTTTACGTGGATCCTCTCCATTTTTTTTTTTTTTAATTTTTTTCCCCCACATAATATTTGGGAAATCCTATCCAGTTAAATATCTACCACCATCACCATCATATTCTCTTTTAGACTTCGTATTCCTAAATAAGGATTCTCAATGAGTGTGTACAGCCCGTACTGTTTCTTCCTAGATTTCTTCGTTTCCACTGGGCTTTGTTGAATGGAGGTTTTTTACTTGCTGAAAATCTACTGTGCTTTTATTTCTTCTCCTGTATACTGTGTCTAGCAATGTTATATTGATATTTTAAACCTTCTTCATAATAATTAATGGAGATAATAAGACCTTAGTAACGTATTTCTTGAGGAATGACGTGGCTATTCTTTTTCTGCCCATCCTCCAGTGAGTGTTACTCTTTCCTCTGTTCTGGTAAAAGGCAGAAGCAAAGTGACAGACTGCCTGTTTGCACTGTCCAGCTGTGTTGGAAGCAGGTTAAATAAAAATAATAATAAAAAAACTGAAAAACT